>CAMXCT020004557.1:570000-882500 GCA_947184155.2 Cladocopium goreaui | reverse complement strand
CATATCAAATCTGCTGGTTCTCTGTGAAAAAAATAATCATCCGTGTCTGAGATACTGCAGTGAAGTGTCTGTAGATTGGATGGACTTTGGATGTCGTTATCAGTACTAAATCAGCCTGTATCTGATGGGTAAGACAAACCTTTAGAGAGTGCAGCATTCTGCTGGTTCAAACCTCAAAGGCGAGAGGCTGATCAAGACCTTTCGCTGCGTTTAGGGCGCTGATTAAAACCAGATCATTCGGGAAACGCCACGTGTAAACCTATTAAATCAATATATTATCATTCGGGAAACACCTATCATATATTATCATATCATGCCTCTTGGGCCAACATTGGGGTTTCCTGGTCATACAAAGGGCGTGCTTGGTGTTTTGTTCGAGCTAGATGAACCAAGCTTTCCGGTTAAATCCAGTTACGCCCCCATGTTATCCCCACCACTGACCATCGTCCACCAAAAGATTCTCCATTGTGTTGAGAAAAACTGGAAAACTAGTTGTTGGTCATTGCATGGCATTCTAAGTGGAAGAAATCTATCATATATAATTAAAACTCACAACATGTAAAGTCATTGGCCATCAAACCGAACCAAGCAAGACCTATGCAATGGCAAAGCACCAAGACATTTGTTGCTGAACAAACCCACAACTGTGTCGACTATTCCCCTCCGTTTATTTAACATAGCTATGGGGCATGGCACATAGAAATAGATCATAAAATGATCGATTTACCTCTCAAAACTTGTGATTTTCCAGTTTGCAAACCCTAAACCCTACAACCAAAGGGTAGACTTCCGAGTCATCAAGATTGACCCTCCAGGAGGGTGTCACATTGCCATCCAAGTGACTGTCATGAACAACGATCCGTGCAGGCTCTTGTCACCTGCGGCTGAGGCAGAGAAAAACAAGGTTTCAACGCCTGTAAGAGGCCATGTCGGTGGTGACATCAGACAATCACAGGATGACGGAGGAAATGTCCGAAACACTCCGAAACTGTAGTAATTTGCACATGTTTATTTTCCTTCAGTAAATTTGTGGTAAAAAATCAATGAAAGGGTCGCCTCAAAATTGGGAAATCTAGTCAAACATGGCAATTGGACATCCCAGAAATAATGAAGGTTTATAGCTGGAATAATAATCTACTAATTAAATATATTACATGAACACATGGGTAATTTTCCCTTTCAAAGATGGGATTTTACAAAGAAACAAAGCAACATGATCCATTTGCAGATGACCAAAAAATACCACTTGAAGATATGGATTTCCCAGCAGCTCACCCGGTTGATGCGCCTAGCTTACCGGACATTTGGGCAAAGATTCCTGGCACCAAAGGTCAGCTACCAAGTTTGAGATGACAAAACGGGACAAAGAAATACACAGTGAGACAGGCACTTGTTTTAAGCAGCAAAGTGTATATTAACATGTTACTAAGGTCAGATTGACCATGGCAAGGTCTGATTTTTGAGTTCATCATGTTGGACATGTTGGTATCATAATCTCTGATAAGGCCACACAGGAGATGCGTTCCAAAAGTCTCTGGGTGTGTAATGGTGCGTACTTGCCCTACATTTTGGATTGACTTTGCTGCGCATCATGAACACATGCTACATCATCTAAACCCTGTCAGCAAGCTATGTCAACCAGGGTCAGTAGAAGAAGGAACACCTTCTACTCAATCACAAGGCATGGGTCAAACATGGTCCGCCCCATGGATCAGTACATCCCCAAACAGGTCAGCTGTGCGGAAACAAAACAAGGAATACCCTTCTTCACCATGTTGCTGCAACTTCTCTTTCACCTCGCTGCCGAGTTGCCGAGAAGCCGAGTCAGATATGGGGTCGATGGCAGATGGATTTTGGGTATAGCCGTACCGGCTCAATACGTCCCAGCCACGTGCGGCTGGTTCAACCAATTTGAGCCTAGTTAGTCACCCGTGTTTTTGTCTCATGGAGTTTTCGAAGCGCGTCATTGGTGCTGGACGTTGGAAGGGCCACCTTGACTATGAGCCTTCGATTTGGCCATTAGGCAATGGGGAAAGATGCAACTTGGTGGCGAAGGTTGTGATCAGAGATGACCTTACAGACGGAGGACATTGGTGCCAAGGAGTGATTACTGGCCAACGGTTTCGCTTAGTAGCTCATTTGCCCATTGAAGTTGGTTGTCCAAAGGTTACAATTCTTAATGCTGCCAAGACGTACTATCGATGGCCGATGTTGGTAATTGACAAGAAGGCGGAGCTTCTCATCCACCCGACAGAGGATCAGGTCCGCATAACAGAGCTAGTTGAGACGTGCTCAGGCCTTGGTGGAATTGCGTGTGGTGCTTCCTATGCAGGTTGGACACTCCATGCGCAAAATGACCTCAATGCCAATTTTGTGAAGCTGCAACAGCAAAGCAGTCCAGTGCCTATCATCGAAGGGGACATTGGTAACATGCACACGGTTATAGCACTGCATAAGGCTTACCCCCGAGCAGGGTCCATGGCCTTTGGGTTTGCGTGTCAGCCGTATAGTTCTGCTGGAGACAAGAGAGAAGGTTTGGATCCAAGGGCATTAAGCCTACCATATAGCCTTTATGCTGCCCATCTTTTGCAGAAAGACATAGTTGTGTGTGAATGTGTCCCAGGAGCAGCTACCTCCACATACGTTCTAGCCTGTTTGGATTACCATATGGAGATGACTTCAAGTGATAGAAGTGAAATCCTTTTGGAATTAGCAGACATGTGGCCTTCCAAACGTCGTCGTTGGTGGACAGTGATTGTCAAACAATACATTGGCAAAGTTCCCCTTCAGTCGCTGCCTAAGCTTGGTATGGATATTTCGATTTCATGCTTGCTGCCGCAGTTTATGACATTAGAACATGCCGAGCTGCAGATGCTTCTGTTGTCACCAGAAGAGCGTAAGGGTTTTGCTTCATATGGAAAGGGAATAGGAGCCAATGTGGTAGATAAGAACTTACCATTGCCAACAGCGTTGCATTCATGGGGAAATCAGTTGATTGCATGCAGCTGTGGATGCAGAGGACCTTTTAGCCATGAGCGTTTATCCAAACATGGTCTATTTGGAGCACTTGTTCATGTGCCAGGCATGCCACCAGATCAGAATCTCCGTCATATTGCCCCCAAAGAAGTAGCACTCCTTACTGGTTTTCCCAGGAAAGATGGGTGGGATGCTCACCCTAGATTGTTGTTAGCAGGCCTTGGACAGGTTGCATCCCCCATTCAAGCCGCATGGATCTTTGCCATGATTCGACAACATTTAGTGGATTCCAAGATCATTCCTGGGCCCCATATGGCTCCCAAGGAAATCTTGACGTGTGTCACTACTGACTTGTTTGACTTGCGAGATCAATGGACTCCCAACAACACAAGTGCTTCGACACAGTTGTTTCAGGAAAGTTTTGATGAATGGTTGTTGACCAAAGAACCAACTTCTGGTCACAATACTGATCCCATGACTCATGATGAAATGACTACGAGTCAAGAAGATGTCCTTTTGGCAGAAGTTCGTAAGCTTGAAACCTCTTGTGAGGGTGCAAAGCGAGGTCCACCATCCGCCGCAGGTCAGGTCACTCCTAGGGAGACAGAGAGGGATGCTGAGATCCACAAAGGGCAGTCAAGTCCGACAATTCATGGATCAACTCATGCCTTCGGGGAAGATAGCAAGCCTAGTGCATCGAGTGGACTCATCAACATGTATGCTCCAGGTGACCATGTCCCAATGAGCCCATCCATTGTTAAAGAGGATAATGAGAGTGCACCCCATGTGAATGCCCTGAAGCCACCTGTTTCCTCGCAGGTTGAACATAGTCCTAGTACAACAGAAGCGCCAGATGCCAACCAAAGCCATCCTGAGTCTCACCATTTTGACATGCATGCAGGTGTAGAGATTCACAAATCCTCTGAATTCAAGTTGTTTCACCATTCAGGCACCGCACCAGCCTTTACAACCGACACAGCCAAAGCAGTCTCAGATTTTGCAGATTCACCGTCGTTGTCCCATAATTCAGTCAACAATACAGCAGTGATGTCGCCACGAGCATCACCGATGTGGGAGGCATCAGGTGCCATCTCGGCTTTTGCCACAGGGTCTTCCAAGGTCTCCCATTTGCAGCAGCCAGCTCCCAAGCAGTTGACAGGAGAAGCTCAGTCCACTAACCATCAGCTTAGTCCTTCCCCCCGAGAGTTGGTAGAGCCTGGGGTTTTGGTGTATGATGCGGACTTGCATATAATTTCCCATCAAAAATGTGCCCATGATGCGACCTTTGCTCAATGGTGCCAGGCCAATGAAGCATTAGGGGCCCAAGCACAAGCAACATGGGATCTTTTTGGCTCCCCCATCGCACCAGATACCTTGCTGACTCAACTGAAGTGGATCATCACCGGAAGTACACCAGTGTTTCGTGGAGCTTCAGACCTTGAAACAGTTACAAACATGCTAGTTCACATGCCTCGCATTGAATCAGCTCTACTACAAGGGCCTGCAGTAGCTTCTGATGAAATGATGTTTTACCTCACGGCCATTTCTGCAGTTGGACTTGCCAAAGCCAAGCCGCCGTTCATCTTAGATGGTATGACAGATCTCTTGGTGGATGCACAGATTTGGATTGAGGGGGTTGATCATATCAACCAGTTCAATGCCCAACAAATGGTATATTCAGCAGATAAATGGATGAACTGTCTTCCAGTCCAGGAAGCCACCGTCACAGCGCTGTGGTTCAAGTATCACTGGATTCCGGTATGGTTGGTCCCCACTGCTGATGGAATTACGGTTCATACGACCTTTGAGGGAATTCAAGTATGGGAGCTCCTTTTTCCGTGGTGGCAAACCATTGTCCAGGTTCATGATGCATTACCACCGTCTTTTGATCATGATTGTGGTTTTCGTACCTTTGCGTGGTTAGTCAGCCAGAGCACACAAACGCCACTTGCGTCTTTGTCAGTAGCTGAGGCTTGGGGGTGGAGACATTTGTTTTGGCAATCCTTAGTCACCAATCCCAAACCGGTGGGTAGATTTGTGCTAGGTGGACAAAGTGAGCTTGAGACTGCATTGCAAGCAATCCTGCGAGAACACGGAGTTTTTGCTAGCCGCCTTCCAGAAAGAGCAGCAATTTTGATCCGCAGTTTTCCAGGGCAATCTCTCAGTGCGGTTTTCCAGAGTAGCCGACCGTGGCAATCACTTAAAAAGCTTGCATCCAGTCACAAACCGCCTATCAGACTGGTGTTGGAAGATGAACTCCAGAGTGTTATCAAGTCCAGAGCTAAAGATAAGAAATCAGTTCAAGCCAAAGGGAAAGCCCCGCACGGTTTGCAATTGCCTCAGCATGTTCGACCTGAAGATATCCTAATCCCGCATGGTATTTTTCGCCTGCAGTCTGGAGAACCAGTGTCCCATTTGAATCCACAGCAGCTGGGTCAAAACTTGCATGGAGTTATTGCTTTTACCGAACAGGATGTGCAACCGTATCTACAACATGCCCCTGCCGCCGGAGTAGGAATTGGGTTTTTGGTGCTGTCTCCGTATTCAGAAACCATTGCCCAGCAAGGCCAAGTGGTACGTTTTCCAGTGCAGAGTAAGGTCACATCAGAGCCTATGCTTGTGTCTGCCGTATTGTTGCAAAGAGGTGCTGTCAACATTGTTCGTAACATCCCTGCTCAGCCCACAGCGGTAGAGCAGGTGCAGACGCAGACGATCAAATGCCTGTTGTACAGAGACCAATTGAATGACCAATGGCAGACAGTTGTTAATGCGCCGGTCAAATACATAATCAGCATGACTGAGGTTTTGCAAGTATGTAAACAGACCGACTGCAGCTGCGCTAAGTGGCACCCAGCCACGAAGCAGTCCGATACTCCCATCCTCGATGTGTGGCAGAGAGATTATCTCTCGATTCATTTCCAAAAAATCAGACAAACAGACGCCCAGATCTACGTTGTGGCCATGCGAGTGACCTCGGATGTGTACGATGGGCTTTTCAGGATGTCTGGCACCGGAGGTTTGTATGTCGAGCCGCGTGCAGATGACGGGCGAGGACAAGACCCCAAGTATCACACCATCTGGATTCCGAGACAACCTCTCTCTGAGGTCAAGGCACTGCAGGCCATGCTCACGACTCCAGTTTCCCTGATCAGGGTAGGTTTCCGCTACGGTTTCAAAGTTATCGTTGAGATGGCAGAACAGGTGCATACACAGATCAATCCACATGAGCCATTCATTGCTGGGGCAAGTAAAGCCACATATCGTGTTGGTCCATTTCCATGGGGCACTACAAAGAAGGCCATTCAGTCTTTGTTTGCTCAGTGGCAGTGGCAGGCAAGACCAGTGCATACAATTGCCAAAGCGAAGGATTCGAGTGGGCTCATGTGGTTAGTCCACGCCGCATCTCCCCCGGCAGCGTTAGTCTTCCAGTTGCAGCATGGCGATGTAGTTATACATCAAGAATCGTCAGCGTTGAAAGAACCCTGGAGACCACCACAAGTGCAGGCCGCCACTAGTGAATTCATGGACAAGAAAGAAGTAGAGTTTGACCCTTGGGCTGAGGCAGCACGTAACCTCCCAAGAGCTGAGGGTGTCTCTCAAGCACAGATAGCTAAGATTGAAGCTAACCTGGAGCAGAAGCTGACCAAGCGCCTTCAAACTGCAGTGGATGAGACGGATGTTTCAATGACACCTACACTCGAGCCACGTGTGGTGCAACTGGAGCAACAGATCGCTGCCCTACAGACCCGTTCCAGTGTCATCGAGAACAAGGTTGACTATATCCATACGCAGGTTGAACAGCAATCGTCAAAATTTGAAGCAGCACTGGACACCAAGCTCTCTGAGCAAATGCAGCGAATTGAGGCATTGATCGTCAAGAGGGCCCGATCCAATGAATGACGGTGTGGGCGGTGGGTTGCTCTTGGTAAACCCATTACGCCCATGCTACGCCTTTTGTTGATGGCCCTCACATGGTCTATTGCAGTTGCTGAGAATGCCTGTAGTCAATATCGACATTCATCGCATGTTGATCATGACCAAGCAGGCATTGGTTTTGAGAGTTTTTGTTGTAACAATGAGGCCAGATGTGACATTGGGGTCTTCGATCACCTTGAAGACTCATCGTCAGGTAGGCTTGGTCCTCGCAGTTTTGATCGGAAGTCATGGTATTCTTGCCCGTTTGGATGCGGTACAGGAGTTCAAGATTTGCAGTTTTCATTCCTTGATCCCAGTTTGCAGCATGATTCTCAGAACCACTACCCAGTCCGCAGTGTAGGCTTCAGTTTTGATCAGGTTCTCCGTCCAGAGGCTATCACACCGGTTTTCCAGCCAAGTTCAGCAAGAGGTATTGATCCTCTCGCAGCCAGACATGATATGCAAGTAAGTCACGTCGAAGCACGTGCCATAGCAGACATCGGCCGTCTCGATGTAAATTTTCCTTTTGTCCACACACCTGCGAAGCCAGGCAATTTTGGTTGCAAACAGAAGCTTGTGTTCCAAAGGGATAGATGCCATGACCACTTCTATTCAACTACATGGATAGATCATGATGAGGTCAAATTTTGTAGGTGCAGCCCTCAGAGTTTGCCGCCTGTTGGTCACAGCGCCATAACTCTCCTGGACCTCCATTTCTGTGCCACGACTGATGCTTATGTGAAGAAGGATGTTCTGGTGCGTACCCCTTGTGCCTCGCCCGACATCTTAACCAGAACCATGCTTGACACTGCCATTGACTATGACTCACCTCCAGTTTTGAGCTCTTCCGCTGGATTTTGTTTTCACAGATGGAATCGAGCCAGAGAAGGACAAGTGAGTATCAAATTTTTCCCTTTGTCGACAGCAAGCAGTTGCGAATCGTCAAGTTGCAGACGCTCACTCATTGGCAAGTCTTGGAACCCTATTGTCCAAGACCTTGTGGCTGTGCAGGTTGTAAATTCTAAGCAAGGTGCAGAGTTGCCGGATGTTCCTACTTCCGTTCGCCCTGGTAACACAAATGCAGCAGGGGTTTGCCTCATGCAGATGTCAGCTACTCTCAGCAATGCAGAATCCAGTATTGACTCCAGTTCATCGAGCATACCTGAGGACTGGTATATCGACCTGCAACGCAGAGTAGCGCAGCTTGAATCCCAATGTCAGGCAGAGTATCCAGAAGAGGTATTGTTCACAGTGTACACTTGGTTTCTTGATCATGCCACTGAAACTAAATCCTCCGAGGCCAAACTCGCCACACTTGGCGGATACCCACCAGATTGGGAAAGTGACATCTTGTTCCCGTGGCAACACAGACTCATCCGAGGCGAAAGAGTCCACATCAATATGGTCCACCCGATCATGGCCAGGCTGTCGGTTCAGGAACATATAGCCCATATCCTCATAACACAACGAAGATCTGCATTGGTGTCCACCCTCTTGGTTGTGGAGCTGCAGTACCCTCGTCCAATGGTATTCAGATGTGCGCTGGCATTGCCTTCCCAATGCACAAGACAGGATGTATTGCAGTTGTCACCAATAGCCACCGAATATGCTGATTTCTTGCAATGGAACAATCCTCACCTTACCCCGCATCAACAGAGCTTCCAGGCTAGGGATGGAATGGGAATACATCTTCTTGTTGACCCTGAGGAGATACCATCATTCACCACCCAAGGTGAGGTAAGAGACAATACACACTCCAGCCTGAGTAATCCTGCTGGTCAGCCAAGTCAATTTGCGTCCCCCTCGTCAGGGCTAGAAGGAGGAATTGAGCTCTCATCCACCCATGAGAACCCAAGTGGGAGTGCTAATACCAATGCAGTTGATTTGCCCAACAACAATGAGGAACCGTTGCACTATGAGTTCAACATTCACGCCCCAGAGTTTGTCCCAGGTGCCCCGACGTTAGAATCTCAAACAGAGTTTGTCCAGGATCTGTATCATGCAAGAAACCTACTTGCATTTGCATGGCAAGAGCAAGTTGAGCGACAGACGCAAGCAATTACCTGGTTTGTAGATCACCGTTTTAATTTTCCCATTTGTGATGCGGGCAGAAGTGTCATTCTTGATCACCGTTTTCATGAATGGGAGCAACTGATTAGAGATCGGTGGGCAGACTTGATAGATCCTACTCAGGTGCTTGAAATGTCTCTTGTGATGCCAGCTCCCCCACGACTTGAACCTGGAGTAGTAGCACACATTATCCTTGTCCAATCCCCTAGGCCTGAATGGGAATCGAGCCTTGTGACAGTGGATGATGACGTTTTCACACAGATGAATAGTGGAGCGTTTGTAAGATTGGTGATTACAACATTTGAACACTTCACTATCGAACAAGTAGTCCAGGTATGCGGATATCCCACGACATGCACTTGGGCAATGCAAGTCTTAAGATGTTTTGCTTGGATCCAGCAATACCAGCTGTTGCCTGGGCGACTTTGGCCAGGACGCCCGGGTACCAGTATTCATCTCAGGATTATCCGTACTCCAGTGAATCTTGCTCGACCTACCCAAGGAGTTTCTCCAAGAGGCCAAGTAGCTATGATTCAAAAACGGGTTCATATCATGCGGAGAGTGCTGTCCTTTCAGCACTCTCCAGGTGAGTATGCCACGTGTAACCAAAGTACGATGGATGAAATAAATGTAGAACAAGATGCCACGTCATTCTTAGCCCATGGAGTTCGACAGAGAAGAATCCAGCCACAGACCCCTCCAGCCGCCATGATGGAGCATGTAGCTTTGCAAAATGAACCAGGGCCACCCACACCAAGCTCTTCAGATGGAGAATCCAGCAGCACTGACCCCAATTGGCAAGAAACCGTCCTTTTTTCGCCTACATGTGAACCGGTCTCACGGCAGTTGCTTCTTGTTAGTCCTCGCACACGTATGTATCAAATCACCAGAGCTTTTGGCTGGGAACAAGGTGCGGTCCTCCGAGATGTTCCCATTCATACACGTCCTGTAGATTTGGTTGAACAACATCTATTTGGAAGAGTGGTCAGGCGTACTGATGACCTGCCTGACGACAGTAGTTTGGCCTTGGTCCTCATCGATGTAATCTTTCATCCAGCACCACCGTCCTGGGATAAGACCACAATAAGAAAGGCTATGTATATCCTGCCCCAGATGACTGCCCGACAATTTATCCAGTCGATGTACCTTCAACCATATTGTGCGTACAATGCCATGCCACGCATTGTTCACCACAATGAAGATACGTGGTCACAGGACTCAGAAGAGGTCCATGACATTCAGGATGGTGATTATCTGGTCATCCATGTTCCTCCGCCTAATGCAGAGCATGCCACATTGCCAACACGTTGTGTGGCAGTTGCAATTCACCAGGGGATTGATTTAGACATTGTAGACCTTGTTGGAGACCTCCCAGCCCAGCAAATTAATACAGTGCCTAACCCGTACCAAGTGATGACCGATCAAGATGTTGAGGCAGATATGGATTCATTGATGATGCTCCAGCGCTCCCTCGTAGTTCTCCGTACCAAAAGGACCATACCTAGTGGTTTCTTCAACGAAATGATGTGTCTCCCACTCTCCCTTGGTTTACCCAGAATGAGGACAACTCTGGGTCACCATAATGTCCTCTCAGCTTCATGTGGTCACCCACCAACCGAGATGATATATCCCCGCTATAGAGCTCAGGTTGCCAACCTTGGGATTTGGACAGCTCCGCCATACACCCAATGTTCCGGTCCAGCATATTCTCCTAGCGTTGGTTTTAGGCCACCAGCCCACCACACTGGGTACCCCTATAACCTGCTACAAAGGTTGGGTGAAGCCACAGTTCCAGGACCCACACAAGACGCTGAGCCACCGTCCAAATGGGCAATCGGAGCTATTAACCCAACTGGCCTTGCCAGCAAAGCAATCCTGTTCTCAGATTTGCCCCAGGGCATTTATGCTATCTCGGAAACCCATCTCACCTCTCGAGGGAAAGTGCGCTTCAACCAAGAGCTGTGGTATGCCGAAAGTCCTTTCACCCTGACCACAGGAGTGGATGCCCCGTATAAGAAGGCCAACATGAGAGCTGTCGGAGGTAAACACACCGGAGTTGGTTTTCTTTCCTCATATCCTGCTCGCCCTATTCGCATAGGATGGAATACCGAGTTGTACCAAACGAGCCGCCTTCATGCTGCAACATTTCAAGTCAATAATCACTGCATTGCTGGAGCAGTTTGTTACGGGTATGCTCATGCGGCAGATTCCAAGGCCACCCAAGACCTCACTGACACCCTCCTTGCCCAGCTTACCAAGCAGGTAGTGGAAGGCTTTCCAGGTCCTTCATTCATAGCAGGGGATTTTAATCAGACCCCGGGTACCCTGTCCGAGACACTTAAATGGGAATCCAGGGGATGGAAGGATATCCAGACGTGGGCAAATGAGCAATGGGGAATCGTCCCAGGACCCACATGCTGTCAAGTTTCTCGTAAGGACTACGTCTATGTGTCCCCCCAGTTGCAAGTTCTGCTCAAAAGTTGCAGCAACACCTTTGACAAGTTCCCTGACCATTCCACGTTGCTAGGGTTGTTTGATTTTCCTTCCAAACCAGTGCCACTTGCAAGATGGCCAAGACCGCAGAATATTGATTATCAACAATTAACCCCTCAAGATATTTCTAAGGTTAGTTGCCTTTCAGCAGCCACCCATGAGGACCCCACTCAACAATATGCGGCCATTTGCCAGGCCTTTGAAACGCATGTTTCCCAGGTGCGCACCCAGCATGGGATGAGGGCCCTTCACCCCTCTCAGTGTGGTAGAGGACAAACCTTGGAAAGGACCTTTTGTAAACCTCAGATTGTTGCCATCAAATCAGGAAGGCAAGGGGACCACCAGCCAACGGTCAACACATGGACTTTGACTCATTGCAGGTGGACTACGCAATGCAGACGGCTTCAGCACTATGTCAAGCACCTGCGGAAAAACAGTGAAGCAGCCAGTGCCATTGAGCAAAGAGCTGCCATTTGGCGCGCGATAGTCACGGCTTCTGGTTTTCCGGGAGGCTTCTCCCTCTGGTGGCAAAGACAAACCGTTGATGATCCAAGTTTGCTGCCATGGCTCCCAATGGTACCACCCTCTCTTGAAGTCGCGCAACATATTTCACAAGTCTTCAGCCAATACCTTGGTGCATTTGAATCACGCATTATCGCCAAGCGCATCGCCATTGCCAAGGCCAATCGTGCCTCAGATGTCAACAGAGTATTCAAAGACGTCCGCAAACCAATGCCTGTGCCAGTCAGTATGTTAGTGGCTAAGTCAGTCGCACATGTAGTTGAGGTTGTCGATGAAGGTTCAGTTGTGGTCGATAACTCGGATGCCATCCAACATGCAGCCGTCCTTGAATCCTGTTCAGGCCCAATGCATGTGATACATATCGAGGAAGGTCAGGTGTGGTTCACTAGCCCCCACACCTTAACCATAGGTGATACCCTTGCTGATATCAAGCTACAAGGAAATCCCAATGAAATCCACGAATCATTCATCAGGGAATGGGTTAAGCGATGGGACCGTCATAGACATTTAGATCCTGCCCACTGGGATGAGGTACTAGCCCTCACTCAAACCCTGCTGCATTGCCCAGTTATGCCATTAATCCCCATTACTCTTTCCAGATGGAAACAAGCAATTCAAGCAAAAAAGCATCGATCCGCTACAGGGCTGGATGCAGTGGCAAGGAGAGATCTTTTGTCGTTCCCTGATGAATTACATCTCCAACTACTCCAAATCTTTACTCATGCGGAGAAAACTGGACAGTGGCCCCGCCAGTTGCTTCAAGGAGCGGTCTTCTCGCTTGAGAAAGTACCCCAGGCACAGACCGTGAATGAGTATAGACCAATCACAGTGATGCCGCTGGCATATCGAATATACACTACAATCAGATCGCGAGAAGTCCTACTGCATTTGCGCCAGCATGTGCCACCCACACTACTTGGGAATATCCCGGGAAGACAGGCGTCCACCTTATGGTGGACGATGCAGCACCGTATCGAATTGGCTCTCCAGGCATCCCAGCCTTTGACGGGAGCCACATCAGATATCGTCAAGGCATTTAACCACTTACCACGTGAGGTTACCTTTCAAGTTGCGAGATGCATGGGGGTCCACCCAGACATTATCCGGGCGTGGGCGTCAGCTGCCACCCAACTGAAAAGACATTTCGTGGTTAAAAACTCCCCCTCAGCTCAGGTGGGCTCCACCACTGGATTTGTGGAAGGATGTGGAATGTCGGTTGTGGCAATGGTGCTTATTAATACCCTTATTCATGCTTTTCTGCAATGCAAGCATCCGGAGGTTACATTTACAACCTACGTTGATAACTATGAGTTGTTGTCTTCCACAGTCCAGCAGACCACAGATGCGTTGCATTCCTTGGCAGGGTTTTGCTCCCTCTTAGACATTCAGTTGGATCAGAAGAAGACCTATAGATGGGCTTGCTCAGCTCAAGGAAGGCAGCAAATTCGAGATCTTCAAGATACCCTGGTTACAGCAGCACGGGATTTGGGGGCCCACATGCAGTTTGACGCCAGGCGAACCAACTATACAGTAACCTCTAAATTCAAAGCCCTGCCAGACCTGTGGCATCAGCTTGCCCGCAGCCAAGCTTCCTATGACCAAAAGGTTAAGATACTCCGCACAGTTGCCTGGCCTAGGGCTATGTATGCAATTTCCACTGTCCACATAGGTAATGCCATCTTCGTTGATGCGCGGGCAGGAGCCTTCAATGCCCTAGGGTGTACCAAAGCTGGTGCCAATCCACAGATCCAACTTTCTCTCATGACTAATCCTACGGCAGACCCTGAATTTTATGCACTCATAACCACAGTCCTGCAGTTTCGCCGCAATATCCCTGTTGAGTTGTTGGACCTGACCTTGGCGCCCGCAGCCACCATACCATCCAGGAAAAGGAAGCCAGGACCAGGTGGTGTGTTGCTCACCAGACTTAATAACATTCTGTGGACTTATGTTGCAGATGGGATTTTTCGGGATGATGAGGGGGCAGCCATACACATCCTGGACTCTCCAATTCAAGACTTGCGCCAGCGACTCACCAGGGCATGGCAACAATCTGTGGGCAGGCAGTGGGAATCCAGAAAAGGTTTTGCGGGCCTTGGCAGGGTTAGCGTCCTTCTCTCAAAACCATCCAAGCAATATGCCACTGATGAATTAGGTTTCATTCGTGTTGCCCAGAATGGAACGTTTTACACGAACGATACATTGATTCATTCGGGTGTTGTGGAAGACACGAAGTGTAAGTTTTGTTCAGGCCCAGATTCAGTGTTCCACCGTCACTGGGAATGTCAGGCTACCCAATGCAGTAGAGACTTGATTCCAGTAGAGGTGCAGGAATACATTTTGCACTCTTCGCCTTGTCTTGCTGAACATGGATGGGCCACGGAGCCTGAGGAAATTACCCAATACCGTGCAGCGTTAGCAAAGCTTCCTTGCACCCTTGGGGCCTATGTTAACCTAGGCCAAACGAGACAGCACATAGATTTGTTCTGTGACGGTTCAGGAGTTGATCCAAAGATGCCTCTTTCACGGCTGGTTGCATGGGCTGTTGTGTTGGCGGGTGCACATCCTTTGCAGCCACATACTCCTTTGTCATGGGGCGGAGTTCCTGGACCATATCAGACGGTTGCCCGAGCAGAGCTTTGTGCCTTTGTGTCCTCAGTGATCTATTGCTATCAACAAAAAATGTTGCTTCACTTCACCTGTGCAATTTGGAGTGACTGCGAGTTCATTGTACGCAGGGCCCAAGCCATTCAGCGTGGAGAGCTGGAGGTGACAATTGCTATGACAGACCATGATTTGTGGTTGATAGTGCAGCAGTATATTCTCCCTCCGGATCAATGCACTTTGTACCACATTCGTTCACACCAAGCATACCAAGATGAACCAGCGTGGATACAATGGGCTTGTAGTGCCAATGACACAGCAGATCGCTTGGCAGAATATGCATTGAGCGCTTTACCGGCAGAGGTGCTCAAGTTACAAAAGGATGCATCTCAGAGCCAGCAACGCATGCTAGAAGCAGTTATGCATGTCCATGCCCATATGGTACGAGTCGCTAAGGCTTCGGTGTCAACCAATGACAAGCCTCAAGCCGCTCCGGTCCGCCCATCAGACCATGTACCGGAGGTTAACTGGTATCAGATTGCAAAAGCAGCCGAAGATCATGCCCCAGTGAAGCTCAGATTTCCCGGATTTCATAAGGTGCTAGCCTGGCTACAGGCCATTCATAAGCCAGAGGCACCATTGAAATGGATTTCATGGTATGAACTTCTTTTCCTTTTTCAACTGCAGACTGGTGAATGGGGGATTCAGTCAACCTCGAGCCATAACACGTGGCAGATCTACACCAAGCTCCAGGAATACGATATGTATCAAACATGTCGATCTTGGGCGGCCTATTTGCTGCAGTTGATACGTTTGGTTCTTCCTGACTACAAGGCGGAGCACAACAGACCAAGCAATAGTAAATTTACATGTTGGGCTATGGGTGTTAGGATGCGTATTGCGCCGGATGCAGACGCTCTTGTCCATTCTTGGTTGCAGTCGAAACTTGGCCACCGACAAATCACCAAGGTTACCCAGCTCCAACAATTACCGGTCGCCCTGACCGAAACGCCAGTTGTCGAAAAGGTAGGCGCGGTTGGCCTCCATCGCTACTGGCCTAACTAAACTGTGCCGTAAGGCTTTTCAGTGCAGCAAGAAGTCTGCCACTGGCTGACTGCTTGTGACGGTTGTCAAAAAGGTGCGTCAAAAAGGATTTTGGGTATGGCTCAACGTGTGAGTGTATGGATCGCTCCACGATGATCCGGACGTATGGAACAAGTGAGTTGCGGGTATATCTACATATATATATAATTATAAAGAATTATATATATATATATAGAGAAAAATATATATGCATTATATATATATATACACATATGTGGTTTGATTCAGATTGTCTGAAAGGTATACTAAGGAGTCCTGGTACAATGACAACTTGTCATTTTGGGGTATGGAACATATGGATCATATCCCTTAGAGATGCATGGATCAGGGCTATGGATCGGGGCTAGCGTAGGGGTCGCCCCAATTGCACAACCACCAATGATGGGGATCAGAAACAACAACCAGGAATCGAAAACCGCTGTCACTTGGAGTCTCAATCTTGGCATCTAAAGCACCATTTAAAGTGCCTTAGTGCTCCATCATAAATCTCAAACATTACCCTCTGGTTATTTAACAGAGCCATGGAAAATCCCTGAACTAAATGGGGGGGTTCTAGCTGGGAAAATCATCTATTTCTATGGGCCATCTATTTTTCCATGGCTATGTTAGTCATAACCAGAGGGCAATGTAAAGGTCATCCAATCCCAACTGTCATGATCCAAACTGTGACACTTCTTTTTGGGTCGTTTCACATTTGGACGCCATGGAAAACTAGCCATGAAAGTAGACATGGAAACCAAAGTTAAAAAAACACAAGAGATTAATCATGAATTAGTTGGTAAAATACTAGATCATAGAAAATATCTTATTTTACTTCATATTATTTTTTGATGGTTTATCTGGTTTTATATCATTATCGACATTATTACGTTATATTAGCACATTATATTCTATTACTATATAACATTATATTATATCATATTATATTAAAACATATTATAACATACTATTTTCTATCCCAGTACATGAAGCAGTAAGCAACACTAAGGATGGTTGAGAACCCCCTGAAAAATGGCCCTCAGCTTCCAACGACCACCAAATTGGAAGGCACGATCTCCGCCTGCGGTTCTTGAAAAACTGGCGCTTGGGGACTTGGGGTCAAGCTTGGGGGAACAAAAAATGCTAAATATGATGTGTATATATATATATATACATACACAAAATACTCATTTCTGTATATTATATATATATACCATCTGGTTATCTAACATAGCCATGGAAAATCCAGCCATTTCTAATAGGTAAACCAGCTATAAATGGGCAATTTTCCATGGCGATGTTAAATAACCAGAGGGTATATGTATTGTTGTTTATATATATATATATTTATTTATTTATGGATGGAAAGAACAAGTTGCTTGGTCTTGGTTTTGCTTACGATAGCCCAAACAAGTTTTCACACTTCCCAGTAGCCCAAATAGGGGAGTACCCTCTGGTAAACTAACATAACTATGGAGAATCACCATTTTTAATGGGTAAATCCACTATTTCTATGGCCATTTTCAATAGCTATGCTAAATTGCCAAAGGGCAACTTCAACGGGGACATAAACAATGCCCTTGAGCAAATCCAGGTGGGTACGGAGATATTAACCGTGATTCCGTAGCCATATTTCGTGATAGCTATGTGATCCTAACTCCGACTGCGGTGGCTATTCCCATGTGAAGCGGCAATGCTGTGCTTACAAAAATCCCATCCCCCATATTTGACACCCCCCAGAAACCATGGTTTAATAAGGCTTTTACACAGATTTGGTACCATACAATGGGGGTGTATAATATTAGGGGATGGCATTACAAATAATCCACACATGGCAGACTGGTAACTTGGAAACAACAATTGTCCCCCAGCAATTTCAGCACTGCACCGAACTGTTGGGGGTTAGATGGGGTTAGTGATACTTGCAACTACCATCCGTTTTCAACAGTCAATATACAAAGCATTTGGAAGAACACCTGAATTTGCCAACCATATTGGCGCTTGACCCGATTTGATGGTGCTTGGGTGATGAAAAAATCCCACTTCTTCCGGACCCCCAGAGATTTGGATCAATATGTTCAATCCCAAAATGACCAAAACAAATGTTCCAAACCATAGCTATGCATAGCTATGGAACCCCAATCATTGGCAAATCATCTTTGCATGCCTACTGGTATATAGCTCCTCATTTTTCATGCTGAAGTCCCCATTTTTGATGGTTAACCCAACCATGTTTGGGACCCTCCAGGGCGCTAGCCACTGATGCTCAACGCGCTGTAACCACGCCTGTAGAAACTGGCTGAATTGGAAGTCCACGCAGAGAGAATCGATGATCAACCTGAGTGCCCCATTTGTTCTTCACAAAATCTGGATTTTGACGGGGATTGCAAAGGTGATATATATATATATACATATAATAAATATATATATAATCATATATGTGTGTATATATACGATATAAGTATATAATAAAAATGTATATTATATATATATGCTAAAGCCCATCAACAATAGGGACTTGACTTAACTATCAACACTGGTGCCCAAAATTCAGTTTTAAATTCCTCAGTGTGTTTCCCCGTCCCAAATGCGGAACATGAGAAAACATATTGAACTAGTTGACTGGGGGTTATAAACCAACAAATTATGACTATGAGGCACCTTCTCAGCTGGAGGTATGCATGTATGCTGTATGCATGCATGTACGTACGTACGTATGTATGTACGTGTGTATGCGAGTATGTGAGTATGTGTGTATGTGTGTATGTGTGTATGTGTGTGTATATGAGTGTATGTGTATTTCTGCATGTATGTGTGTACGTAAATTGTACGTACATGGTGGGTGTATTAAATATATGTGCGCACACATGCTTGCACCAGCGCCTCGATGATGGCCTTGCCACTCGCTTCAAGCAGTTTGGTCTTGGGGAGAAAGCCGTTGGGATAGGGATCTCGCCCGCTCCTGCACTCTTTCCAAATTTTGGCCTTTCCAATGTTGGCTCCGGCTCCACAAGGATCGTCATGGGAAACTTGGTCACTTCGGGACTCCAAAGGAGTGATCTCAGAGGTCTTGTTGGGAAAAATATTGAGCAGAAATTATGGGCTTTTTCTATCCCCAAAATGTGGTGAAAGCTGCCAATTTTTTTCCACCTCTGGAATGGCGGCAACATCGGGTATTTGGTCCAACCAACATGGAAACCTATGGTCTTGGGGGCTTTGAAGGTGATTTGTCCTCTTGATCATGGCGATTTTGCTGTACCGGGCTAAATTTATGGGGTGTAAGCCAGTGCAACAAACCATTTTGGTGAAGATCACCCCATGAAAGATTGGATGAAGCCCTCAACTGTTGGGTTGCTGTCGTAGGGAACACCCAGCACCATCGCAACATCACCATCTTGTCCAAGTTGCGATTTGTACTTCGCGGACAGGCGGTTGAAGGATGGTACCTCCCGTGGTCGTCACTGAACCTTCGGGGGTCCAACACCCATATGCTCCACCAGGTTGCTATATTTCCCCGCATCACTGTTTTTGGGGTAGGGCAATGACATGAGTATTGCATGTCACTGACTATTCCCGGCATCTGCGGCAAGATCATAGTGTAGATATTATATTGACTTCATCCCCTTGCTTACTGGTGCTTAGCAGGGAATTTTCGGGCATGATCCACAGTAACTATCAATAATCATCCCAGCAACCCCTATTCCCATCCATTCCCAACGTTTAGCCCATAGAAATAGATGGTTTATCTGGTTTACCGAACTTAAAAATGGTGATTTTCCATGGCGAACTGTTAGTCATAACCAGAGGGTACTTGTTTTTGCTCTTCAAACAGCTACTGACAAAAAATCATTGAACCTGCTGCCCTCCTCAACATTGCAAAATTTGGCAAACTGAAGCCATCACATCTTTGTCAATCTATAATCTATACGCCAATGAGTTTGCAATGGTTCGCAACTTGTTGTAAAGACAGTGCACGTCCCTCAGGTCTGTGTCTATACAAAGTTCAAGGCCTACAGGGGATGAGACCTCGAGGCTATGTCTTCCACTTCTTCCACATGAGTTCAAGGTGTCCAAATACCTTGGGTATTCCTTTCGCCTGTCGAACAGAAACAAGTGCAAGATCACGCAATATGAGGATTCTCTCAAAGCCAGGTCTCATCCAAGATCTTTCATAATGTCATTAGCAATCTGGCTATTGTGTGTCATAGCGAGCGCCTCGCTTGTAGGCAGTGGAGCGCTCATGGCTTTAAGGTTTTTGATTGGGAAACAAGGTGGATTTACTGCGATTTCGTATCGTTTTTCTTTGGAATTTTATTGGATTCAGGGTTTTGCTTGGATTTTGGGTGGATTTACAGGGAGTTAGTAGGGTTTTCTTTTGGACTTTGATTGGGTTCAATGAGATTCAGTAGATTTTTTTTGAGACCCTTATTGGTATCTAATGGGATAATCTGTTTTAACTATTGGGAATGGGATGATTTACCAGCAAAAATGGTGATTTCACTGGGAAACATGTGGATAGAGCGAGAATATATTGGGGATATAAGCATTAACAATGCGGATTTAGCTAGAAAAGGGGTGATATATGATGTATGGATAGAACGATTGATATAGTGGGTATATAACCATGATGATACCCTCCGATGTCAGCATGGCAGGCTGGGAAAGCATGCCACAGCCATGCCAACCATATTAAGATTGACAGAAAGTATTGGAAAGTCCAGTGAGGCTCAGTGGCTTGTTCCTCAACACGCAGCCATACGGCATCATATGGCCATATTTGGATATATTTGGGAGCTCCTTTAGTCAGTCGAGAATTTGATTGAAAGGACCTTGAGAATTGGCCATAGATGTCAGTGACACGAAAGGTAGTTGTGTCAGACGTTATAACTCTGATTGTCGTTGTGATGTGACTCCAGCTCGGGTGGTTCATGAACCGTGAACGGGCATGAAACTGGACATTCATAGCTGAACGGAGATATCTGGATCCGAAAAGAGGGCACCCCACGATTGCCATGGTTGATCATCACTTAGTCTATTTAAAGAGCCATTTGGAGGTATATTGTCTGACACACGCATCGTGCGGGGCAAAAAAAAGCACGGTCAGTGTTAGCACAAACCACAAAGTCGCTTTTGCGGTACCTATGGATGCTCGAACCTGTCACTTTCATCGCACCGTTGGGTACGGGGCAAATGGATGTCGAAAAATCCGAATTGCAAGTCGAATGATGATGATGATGAGGATGATGACGATGATGCTGATGATGAGACACTGCGAAGGGGCTGCTGCGTGAAGAGACGCACAAGGCATGTGACGAGAGTTCACTTGGGGGGGGCATGGAACTGGACATTCAGAGCAGAGCGGAGATATCTGGATCCGAAAAGAGAGCACCCCACGATTGCCATGGTTGTCATCACTTAGTCCATTTAAATAGCCATTTGGAGGTATACATTGTCAGACACACGCATCGTGCGGGGAAAAAACACGGTCAGTGTTAGCACAAACTCCAATGTCTCTTTTTGCGGTACCTATGGATGCTCGAACCTGTCACTTTCATCACACCGTTGGGTACTTGGAAAATGGATGTCGAAAAATCCGAATTTCAAGTCGAATGATGATGGTGATGAGGGGGATGATGATGATGATGATGTTGATGATGATGGTGGTGATGATGGCGAGACACTGCGAAGGGGCTGCTGCGTGAAGAGACTCACCAGGCATATGGCGAGAGTTCCCTTTGAGGGGGGGGAGGGGGGGGGGCTCTGATTGTCGTTGTGATGTGACTCCAGCTTGGGTTGTTCATGAACCGTGAACGGGCATGAAACTGGACATTCATAGCTGAACGGAGATATCTGGATCCGAAAAGAGGGCACCCCACGATTGCCATGGTTGATCATCACTTAGTCTATTTAAGGAGCCATTTGGAGGTAATATATTGTCTGACACACGCATCGTGCGGGGAAAAAAAAACACGGTCAGTGTTAGCACAAACCCCAAAGTCGCTTTTGCGGTACCTATGGATGCTCGAACCTGTCACTTTCATCGCACCGTTGGGTACGGGGCAAATGGATGTCGAAAAATCTGAATTGCAAGTCGAATGATGATGATGATGATGATGATGATGATGATGCTGATGATGATGATGCTGATGATGATGACGATGATGATGATGGTGATGATGATGATGATGAGGATGATGAGGATGATGAGGATGATGACGATGATGATGCTGATGATGAGACACTACGAAGGGGCTGCTGCGTGAAGAGACGCACAAGGCATGTGACGAGAGTTCACTTGGGGGGGGGCATGGAATTGGACATTCAGAGCAGAGCGGAGATATCTGGATCCGAAAAGAGAGCACCCCACGATGTCCATGGTTGCTCATCACTTAGTCCATTTAAATAGCCATTTGGAGGTATACATTGTCAGACACACGCATCGTGCGGGGAAAAAACACGGTCAGTGTTAGCACAAACTCCAATGTCTTTTTTTGCGGTACCTATGGATGCTCGAACCTGTCACTTTCATCGCACCGTTGGGTACTTGGAAAATGGATGTCGAAATATCCGAATGTCAAGTCGAATGATGATGGTGATGAGGATGATGATGATGATGATGATGATGATGATGTTGATGATGATGATGGTGATGGTGATGATGACGAGACACTGCGAAGGGGCTGCTGCGTGAAGAGACTCACCAGGCATATGGCGAGAGTTCCCTTTGAGGGGGGAGGGGGGGGTGGTCCCTTTCTCCTGGTTGTTCAAGGATAAGGGGTCCAGCCTGCCCCTTTGCTGCGCAAAGTAAAACTCAAGGTAGCCCGCTAGGAGGCTACCTTTCGTGATATTGACTTCATCCCCTTGACATGGTGTAGATTCAGCAACCAATGGGACCAAGGGGCTTGGAACTGGACCTGGGATGGGATGATTTCAGACGCTGCTCAACACTTTGACCCGTCCTCAATTTTTTTCGTTGCACCCCAAAGATGGGGATGATTTGTTCGAACCTCGTGTTCCCCTATCTTTATGATTCTTTATGGCCATAACTGTGGGATCACTTTGATAACCATCCCCATTTTTTTGGAAGGCCCAGGGGCACAATCTCTGGTGTTTCCTCCAAAATACTGGCCAGAGCGACCTCAGTGCGCCCAAGGCTCGTGTTTTCCTTTAAAAAAAACGACAAAAAGATGCCGAAGAGTTAGAGACAGCTGGGAATGATGTCGGAAAACATCATCGTTAAGTTCCTGGTTTCACACTTTGCCGCACTGGAACTTCACCATACTTCAAATTTAGATTTACGATGATTCTACGGGGTAGATCTATAGAACTGGCAGGTGATTGGACCATACACCTGAACAAATATCAGTGTTTCAGTTGGCACCCTAGGGCTCCGGAGGGAAAAAACACCTGCCACACAAAACCACAGTTTTTGTTGTTTCCTTCAAAAACTGGAACATGGAGACATCATCTGTTTGCTGGTTTCAACGAATCTGGGAAAATATACCCAGTTTGTTGTCAAACGAACATCTAAATACGTTTGACAGCACCATCCAACGACAAGTCGCGTCATGCAACTCAGGCGAGTTGGCATACCTGGGAGCCACTTCCTCGCAACTGACGGCCCGCAGGCGTGGGTGATGTCAATGGAGTGGATCGTAAACCATACCAGGTTGGGCGTTCTAAATTCGAACCCAGACCATCCCAGACCAATACAAGCTGAAAAGACACACCATTTAATTGTGACAGGTCGGTAAGGGCAACTTGTGAACGAGCGGGAGCTAAATCTGTGGATGTTCTTCAAGTTAGGATGTTCCCAGAGCTTACCGAAGAAATGGGGCCGAAGAAAATTCTATGAACATTCACATGGGGGTTTCCTAAAATGGGAGTACCTCCAGTCATCATCCATTTATAGATTATAGATGGATTTCCATTGAATAAACCATCCAGCTATTGGGGTACCCCCATTACTATGGAAAACCTCATATATTCGTATATGTTCCATATATTTTACAATAGATGTTCCATAAACCATAGATATCCCACATGTTTTCCATGGCTTTTGTGGCTTTGCGGACGCCCTTTGCACGAACCCAGTCCTCACGGAATTGACGGATCTTTCCAAGCGCGTGGATCGCCATGAAGACCATCCTCAGGCGGCGTCAGTTGTGAATGTCATTGGAGTTATCCCTCTGGTAAACATACAGAAAACCATGAAATATCCATTGATTATCCATTGATGATCCATTGATTATCATGTGATACTGGTTGATACCCTCTGGTAAACATACAGAAAACTATGGAAAGATCCACCCATTTTCAATGGGTAAATCCACTATTTCTACGGGCATTTTCAATAGCTATGTTAAATTACCAGAGGGTATAAATATCCTAAGCCATGGTTAAGTCCAAGAATATCCAATAGCCAATAACTATGATATTTATGATTCTTATAAGTAAAGTTTTGATGGGGTTTACAAAACATCTTACAACTGGGGGGGGGGCCACATTGTTCGGGGTATCGAACCACAAACTACCAGGAATACTCTGAAATTAAGTGGAACTTAAGTACTAATGGGAATTCCAGGATCCTAGTATGGAGGTACTGTACCATATAAGGCCATATTTTAGGGGGATATCCCCTTACATAGCCCTTATATAGGCCTTATGTATGGTAGGTACCTCCATTTTAGGACCCTGAAATTCCCATTGAATTATTGCATGAAAATAGATTGTTCAGACACGTCATATACCAAATTCCCTGGCTCGTACGCACGAACCTTGTTTTCGGGTTGTACGTAGATCCCCAAGGTTTGAAAAAAAGATCCCCAAAGATCACCTCGCCAAGTTCGCTGAAACATCAACGTTGAACACCACGTGCATCATTGGATTTCTTGGTTGGCTATGGGTCAAAACCCTGGTACCTGACCTCAAAACAATGGTTTATGGAAGTTCATGCCAAGAGTGATATTGCCATTGATATTATCATATTTCAATGGATATTCCTTACTTATTTGATATCGATATTACCATTAAATACCATTCATATATGCCTTAATGGTTTTCTGGTTGGTGGTTTCAACCCCTCTGAACAATATTAGTCAATGGGAAGGATTATCCCATATATTATGGAAAATGAAACATGTTTGAAACCACCAACCATCACCAACCAGTAGAGCAGCGTCAAAGAAATTGCCAGTTTCTCCTCCTGCGAGCAAACCAACACCAGAACCAAGACCTGGCAAAAACCAAGCTTTTCATCTCACAACCTGGAGATGAAGACTGCGAATGACTGGTTTTTCGGCGATGCTATCAAAGATGATCCTGCTGCTGCTTAAAAGTCATTAATCTTATCCTAACCATAGAATTACAATGGGATCTTTGCAGTATGCCTAGGGCATCATCCATGCTGGCAAAATTAACATCCATTGATGGTTATTGGATAGGTATAGACATCCTATTAATATGGTTATTATCCATGGTTATTAACATCTATGGTTGTTATCTATGGATATATGCTTACACCATTGTCACAACCACAGCTTATTATCCAAAGATCGAAAGCTCAGAGTCAGAACTTTTCACCAAGAGGCGTCGAGTCAAGGACCTCTTCGAACTGCAACCGCAAATGTTCCGACATCCAGTCCTGCGCCGAGAGCCATGGATGGTGCCCTGGGTCACTGGGTCCATGTGAAAAAACTCAGCTATCAATTTAAAGCTTGTCCTAACACTGTTCAATCTGTGAAGATGTTTTAAGTATTCCTTAAAGATATCACACATATGTTCCGAGTGAAGCGAACCTTGGACTATAGAAAACCCATATATTAAGTATTATTAACTAAAATGGTGCATTACAAACAAGTTATGACAATCCCGAAATATGGGGGAAATCATGATTATCTCTGCTTCTATCCGTAAAATTTCAGGAAAAAACAAACATCGTTAAATTCCCAATAAGCAAGGCCAGGTAGTGTATCTCCCTGTCAGAACCACTCAACAGGCAGTCAGTTGAATCCCTAATTAAACAGATAGTTATATTACAACTTCCATTCATAACCATTCATATCCATTAGTCATATGAATAACCAACCAACAGGGCCATCTTTAAAATGCCTCACCACTCAGCCGTGCTCCGTGCTCAACGAACCGTCCTGGATCCAGGCCCAGCTCTGCTTCGACAGGACGTCGTTCTGATCCTGTTCCCGGGTGAAGGCTTCGTGCTGATCCTGGCGTCTTAAGCGATGGTAGTGAAAACCCTTCGGTGAAGCGACACGTTGAGGGTCAAGGGGAGATGGGAAAAACATGGATAACATTGATAACATGGATAACAAATGATACTTGTGGCACCCAAATTGTAGAATTAACAAATAGAATTACCTGATTTTCACCAGGAAAAAAAATTGGAATTGATTTATCAACAAATTTCAAAGAACGCATGGAATTTCTAGCAAGAACTTGGGGATTCAAGCAGCAACGATGGGGCCATTTCCACACATTGCCACAGAAAAATGCGGATAGAATTGACCCATCAAGAAATGGGAAATGAATTTGTCATCATTTTTTCCAAAAAGACAGGCAAACACATGGGAATCATATGGGAATCATCATGCACATGGGGAGATTTGTTGCAATCATGAAGGAAACCAATGGCTCAAAGATCACATGACGAGATCATGAGCGGCTGCTTCACATGACGGGCCCAGTTTTTTCTTCGATGGCAGAAAGGGCAACTGGAATTTCGCGTCGGCTCGAAAGTACAGTACCTACTCTTGGGGAAACCAATCATTGAGAAGCATGGCCATACATGGCACTGACAATTTTGGCCGTACCAATGGACATGACGATCCAAATGGAGAATTGAAGTGTGACAGTCAATATTATTAAACTAATGAGTCTTCCCAAGAGAAATTATATACATGAATTATTATCCTGAACATCCAATCTTGTTAGCTAAAAAAACAAGCAACTGTCTAGGTCATTGGTAGTTCATTGTTCAGCCATGCCAAGCGATCTCAGAAAAAATATCCATCATTCTATGGAGCACTCATCTTGACTATAGGGCCTCTTTCCTAATGCACATTCCTTGAAATCGCGAAAGATCGCGGTTAAACACCAGTTCTCTATTCACTTCCCCCTCCATTTGATTCGCGGAAACAAAAAGTGTTGGATTCGTTGAATTCTACCCTCTGGTAATTTAACATAACCATGGAAAATCACCATTTTTGATGGGTAAATCTACTATTTCTATGGCCATTTTCAATAGTTTTTTGTATGTTTACCAGAGGGTATCCCGACCAGTGATGCTTCCCGGGTCGCCGCACATTGACCAACCAGTAGACCGACAGCAGGGCGCCATAGGTCTGTGACAGTGGCTGCCAAGGCTGGTTGATGTGGCTTTGACTGAAATTAGGGTACCTCTAAATCCAATGCTTAAACATAATTTTCCCTATTAAATGGTGATTTTGTGGGTATACCCAGTTCTCAGACAGACCCATGTTTGGGGTTCAATCTTGTGGCTTGAGAACACCACCCTTCCAAACCTGTGAAAGTGACTGTGGTGAGAATCAGCATGCGTAGCGCATAACGGACCCATCGTTTCCCGAAACAGTCTTGAAAGCAACGCCAACATCGATGACCATCATCAAACCTACCCAAGCGATCCTGAAAAAAAAACGAAGTAAAACATCTGACAATAACAATATCCCTCCGATGTTGGATGGTGATTTATCACACCCTCACCCTCCAGTTACCTATCAGATATGTAACCACCCCCAAATCAGGTAAATTCAGCCAACACTTACCTGTGCCAAAGCTAACTGGATGGCCATAGAAACAACATGTGTTCCATCTTTCTGACTGAGTTATAACTATTCACTAGCCTGAAAAATCGTTCAAACAAAGTTATGCGGATGATTTCCATGCCTATAATGCTAATCATCATTCCAGTGACGGATAACAATGAGGTCATGATCAAATTTAGATGAAATATAACAATCCAAAGTCGGACTACAAATCCGAAATCCCACCTATTATCCATTAGCTAGATATACATATATATATATATGCCATTAACTATAGACACATTAAGTTCCATTAGTTGGACCCATATCAAATCATATATACCCTTTGTATCACCCTTTTTTGATATCTCCATCCCTTGGCCCCGCCCAACCTGGTCGTGCTGCTTGGCGTGGGAACTACCGAAGTAAGCCAACTCTGGGAAGGATTTGGGCAGCATCGTCTGGCGTTGGGCCGTTCACTTGGCCGGCAAAGATGTGGATATACAATTCATGGTTTGCCAGAAAGATAGATGCTCTATAAATATTAATAATAATTATTATTATATGTCTAATTATGTATATAGTATAAATTATATTATCGAAGGAAGTTTAGAAGTCAAACTTCCGACTATATGGACAGATGAAAAGCAGAGCAGGGCAGAGGCAGAGAGAAGAGAAAGATTAGAAGAGAGAAGATCAGAGAAGAGAAAAAGAGTCAGAAGAAAGAAGATGCAGATGCGCGAAAAGGTAGGAAAGTCGCGAAACACTGTGTTTTTCCAATGATTTGTGGCTCCGGAGGGTCGAAAAGTAGGCTCGCTAAAGCGGCGGGTGCGGAGCCAGACGAGAGATGAAAAATTGATAAAAATTGCACGCTGTTGTGGCGCGAAGCACATCTCCAAGTCAAAATGTACAAACACACCATGCTCGGACCACTTTTGGAAGTTGCGATGTCAAAAAAGTGCACGCCGTGGTGGCGCGAAGCACATTTCGAAGTGAAAATGTACAAAGCACACCATGCTCGGACCACTTTTGGAAGTTGCGATGTCAAAAAAGTGCACGCCGTGGTGGCGCGAAGCACATTTCGAAGTGAAAATGTACAAAGCACACCATTCTCCGACCACTTTTGGAAGTTGAGATGTCGAAAAAGTGCACACCGTTGTGGTGCGAAGCACATTTCGAAGTCACAATTTACACAACACACCATGCTCGGACCACTTTTGGAAGTTGAGATGTCGAAAATGTGCACGCCCTTGTGGCGCGAAGCACATTTAGAAGTGAAAATGTACAAAACACAAGGGGTTCGAACCACTTTTGGAGGTTCAGATGTCGAAAAAGTGCACGCCTTTGTGGCACGAAGCACATTTCAAAGTGAACATGTACAAAGCACTAGGGGTTCGGACCACTTTTGGACGTTCAGATTTCGCTTCGCGTGGCAGGCGCAAGGGATTGTGGACCTTGTCAAAAGTGAGCAAAACGTGAGTTCGTAGCATTTTCAACTACAACCACCACTACACCACACTACACTCCAATACACTACACTACACTCCACTACACTACATTACACTACACTACCTTCCACTACACTACGTTACACTACACTACACCACATTACACTACACTACACTACATTACACTACACTACCTTCCACTACACTACACTACCTTCCACTACACTACGCTACATTACACTACATTACACTACACTACACTACACTACATTACACTACACTACCTTCCACTACACTACATTACACTACACTACATTACACTACACTACCTTCCACTACACTTCACTACATTACACTACACTACACTCCACAACACTACAAATACAACTACACAACTACACTCAACTACACTCCACTACACTCCACTACACTCCACTACACTCCACTACACTCCACTACACTCCACTACACTCCACTACACTCCACTACACCCCACTACACTAAATTACACTACACTACACTACACTACACTACTACACTGCACTACACTACATTACACTACACTACACTACCTTCCACTGCACTCCACTACACTCCACTACACTCCACTACACTCCACTACACTCCACTACACTGAATGACACTACACTACACTACATTACACTACACTACATTCCACTACACTACACTACATTACACTACACTACACTACCTTCCACTACACTTCACAACATTACACTACACTACATTCAACTACACTACAACTACAACTACAACTACACTCCACTACACTCCACTACACTAAATTACACCACACTACACTACATTACACTACACTACATTACACTACACTACACTACATTCCACTACACTCCACTAAGTCCACTACACTACACTACACTACACTGAATGACACTGCACCACAGATAGACAGATAGACAGATAGACAGACAGCCAGATAGATAGATATAGATAGATAGATAGACAGATAGACAGGTAGACAGCTAGACAGGTAGACAGATGAAAGAGAGAGTTAGATAGATAGATAGATAGACAGATAGATAGATAGATCGATCGATAGATAGATCGATCGATAGATAGGTAGATAGAAAGATGGATAGATGGAAACATAGATAGTTAGATAGATAGCTAGATAGATAGATAGATAGCTAGCTAGCTAGCTAGATAGATAGATAGGTAAATAGATAGATAGATCGATAGATACATTGATAGGTAGGTAGGTAGGTAGGTAGGTAGATAGTCAGAGAAAGAGAGAGAAAGAGAGGAGACATCAATCACCTTTCGATCCATCAGTGGCTTCGCTCTGCCATCCGTGATTCACAACAACCAACCTTTCCTATAGGTTTCCTATTTTTGAAACTTCCGCCACTGCCTTGTGCGGTACTACTGGTATATTATATATATATATCATGCTACACAGTATGTGTATATGTATATATGTATAGATAGATAGATAGATAGATAGATAGATAGATATATATATATATATATTATGATGTGATCCCAAGATTAATGATCCCCTGACCTGGGCAGTTGAACCGGGGGAAAAAGGACTTACTTACGGACCACGATGATTCCCTTGGACCAGCCTGTTGGGATCCAATGGGCATTGCTACCTGTGTGGACTTCCAGTGTAGGCCCCTGCCTGTTGCAGATCTGTCACTTTCACTGTGACACCGTTTGTTGATGTGGCTCTTCTGTGCGAATTGCGCAGAGGGCAAGCCATCAGATTCCATCTTGGTCTTGTAAGTTTCAGTGATTTCACTGGTGGCCAGCCCAGTACGACCGTAGTTGTACAGGTTGTTTCGGTGCCCTCGCAAAGTACCAGTGTTGCAAAAGCTTTTCTCGGCTTTGGCATGACTTGGTACCCCATCAACTTCGAGATCATTCGTCACAAAGGAATGAAGGCGGGATTTGCTGGCGCTGGGAGGGGCTGTGGAGCCATCCAATGTTTGCCATGAGACCTTGGCACAACGCTTGAACGGACCAAGCTTGCTGCTTGGCAACTGTAAGCGAGCCAACCCATCCGATCCAAAAATCGACCACCTTTTGGTGCCCCAAAACGGTGATCGCTAAATTGGTTGAATTCACGAACATGTTGGGTTTATGGTGCTGAAGTAAATTTACCCTCTGGTAAACAAACATAGCTATTGAAAATGGTCATAGAAATAGTTGATTTACCCATTAAAATTTCCATAGTTCTGTTATTTTACCAGAGGGTAGTTCAAAGGATAACCAATGGTAACCAACCAACCAAACACAATTACAAGATGGGCACCCCCAGTTCCAAGTTGGTTTTCATAACCCCGTGACTGTGACCTATATCAACCATAAAGCCTAGTTAACCAACTCAATTTTGCTATCTAAGGGCCCAACTTGTAGGGAGCACCGCAGAAATCAGCTGCCATAAAACCACGAAAGGAAATCCCAATGATCTCCAAAACAAAACACAAACAACATCCATAAATATAACGAGGTTCCAAAGATATAAACATGAAATCCCCACCTTCATTTTTCCTGATATAAATGTTCATTGAAAGATCCACCATCTTTTGGACCCCCATCAACTTACCGCGCCACCAGAGCTCCACCTTGAACCTCTTCTCGCCGATGCCATTCATCACATTCTGTGCCAAGGTGCGACCTCAGGTCGACGCAACGCATCGCACATTGCGCGGACATGGAAGGACTGTGGCAGCTCTGGCGATCTATGCATCTATCCATCTATCCATCTATGTACCCATATGTGTATATATATATATCAATTGATTGATATATTTATCCATCTATCCATCTATCTATATGTCTGTCTGTCCACTGATCCATCTGTGGGGTGTTTCTATGATGGACTGAATAAACTGTCTGATCATTCTTTTGTAAACAACAACTTTTTTGCGGAGTTCATTTATATAGCGAAAGGCGATACCAAAAAAAGGGAAACCTAGCAACTCCTGTACCGGTCCCATCTGGTTTCTCCGAAACTTGGGGTTACCCTATAAGGTATCCTCACGCATATGTATATATATATATATATGTATTAAATGGTTCATTTGAATGGAACATGTTACTGTGTTTCGAAACCCAACCGTTCCAGCTCTCGGCAACATCACTGAATAAGATTAGTGATGGTTAATGGTGGTCAACGATGTTTGATCATGGTTAGCATGGATTTGCCAAGCACTTGGGTTGATCAAGTTGATATCCAAAGATATCCCGCATTTTATATTCTTTGTTGTGGGATATACTTGGAAGTGCAGTTCCCGTTGTACGTGGATATATATATATATATATATTATAACCATAACTATAGGCTATAGGGTTATATCCCAACTTGTGGGGGTTGAACAAAGCGTGGTTATAGCTTCCACTGCGACCTTCTTTTGACACGCAGGCGTGGTGCATCTATCCCCACGCCCTGGTCTTATTGCTATCGCAGCACGGCATGTGTTGGTTTATCTCGAGAGCAGGATGTGATAACGATGTCACAATGGTCTGGTTGTAGGCTCAACTATAAAAAATAACATCCCAGTGCAGTGCATAATAAGATGCATATCTCTTTTTGGTGACCTATGTAGACCAATGTCATGATCTATAGCTGGGTGTATATAACAAAGATCTGGACAACCAATGGGGAAACCGTAAGGAAAATGATCTACTTTCATGTGTGTTTTCCACATCTATGTGACTTACCAGAGGGTACCTATAAATATGGGTGAATTACAGAATGTAACGCACTCACAAGTGAGGTATATTTTTTGGTTACTCTATATCTATATCTATATGTGTATGTATATATATATATTATATATATATATTCGCCAATGAATGATGATCCCACATGAGGTCCCAATAATTCACCAACTTTCCCTGTTTTTTTTTGGACGGTGGTGCACAAAAAAAAGCACGGCACGTGGGTGAATTACAGTAACTCAGGTTTTATGGTGCTTCTCAATATAGTTACAAACACAACTAGGAGGCACCACCTTGAAGGCTCTAGATGTGAACACTATAAAATCCAAGTTATGCTAAGTTGGAAACCAGCTTAGTTAAGTATCCTTTTAACTGTGAGGCACCACCTCGTATACCCATCCATTCATGCTCCATGGCATCCCATGCTCCAGATCAACCAGCGTCACCAACGGCAGCCCTTTAAAGCTCTGCACCGCTGCTGGAAAGACGGAACGGTCGATGCGACTTTTCTCCGGAAGGGCAAAAGTTGCGTCTTTGTTTGAGGTGATCCAGGATTAGAATTTTTGGTGGCTATGCCCAAAGGTTCTCCATGTATACATATATAATTATATATATATACAGTTGAGTATATACTGACTACATCAGATATGAGGGTAAAACTCAGAACATGCTGGATACCCAGAAAATACCACATGTAGAAGGGTAAAACTTGCTGGCTTGAGGCCATTCAGAAACCATACACATGCTCTTTCAGTGGTAGGGATGAAAGAGCTGTTAGTATTTCATCAAGAAACCATCGATAGCAACCCCCAAAACCGGAAACGCGGTTCTATCTTTCTGCGGATTACCATGTTTCAATATTAAATCATTATATATATATATATATATATGTGTGGTCACCCCCCCATGATCTACCTAGAAGCATTTTATCTGGAAATTACCATGTTTTTTGTTGCATGTCTAAATTATATATATATATACAGGAATATACAGAATATATATATATATGGAAATGTTATAGCCAGAAAGAACACAAAAAAAAACATCATCGAAGTTTAACTAACCGGAATTAACCGGAGATATCCTGGCATTCGTCCGCATCAGAGGCTCTTCCAAAAGGACTCCTCGCTGCAGGGAGTCTTCAAAATTCGGCTCAGAAATGCGGCATTCGTCCTGCCGAATGTCTGACTTTCGAGGCTCGCGGGATAGATTCGTGAAGTTGAAATATACACCCCCCCATTTTTAGGGGCCCAACATGAATATCTCCAGTACTAAACCAGGTTTTGAACATGGGGTATTTGATTGGTGAAACATGAATCTGGAAACAATCGCTCGCTCGGAAACATCGCCTTGGTCATCAGTCCGAGAGTCTCATAACAAAGAAACTTCAGGCATGGCCATTCCTACGGAGGTAACATGAGCCCAATCTCCCAACAAAACATAACCTTCTGGTTGGTGGTTTAACTATCTTGAAAAATATTAGTCAATGGGAAGGATTATCCCATATATTATGGAAAACAAAAAATGTTTGAAACCGCCAACCAGCTTTTTTTGTTACACCATAGATGTCCTTGTCCCCCTGGTTGATTAGTAGAGGCTTCCCCCAACAATGGGTAGTACAGGTAGATGATAAATCAGAATACACCTTAAACCGACCCTCCCATTTTCCCTGTAAGGACAATCTTGGATCACACACTCGGGACACTATTGGGGATTACTGGACCATATTTTTGTCCCACTGATTGGTGGGGCAAAGGACGAATAGATGAGTATAGATTAGTATACCCTCTGGTAATTTGACAAAGCTATGGAAAATCACCATGTTTAATGGGACATGTCACTATAAATCACCATTTTCAATAGCTATGTTAAATTACCAGAGGGTAATTTTCCATGATTCCAAAGTGAACCAAAAACAGTTCAAGAACAGTTTCAAGACTTTGGGCTAGTTTCCCTCACGTGCCTGATGCTCTCCTGAGAGCGCAGACGCGCGGAGATGTGCGGGTAGCAAGGGAAGTTCCGGATTGTCATTTTGCCTACCACTAACAAAATGGTGACCCCAAAACCTTAGCTAAGTTGATTTAGAACTTAGAAATACTTAGAATAACATAGAATAACTATAGGATCAGGAACCAACCACTTATACAAGTAAAGGGAGCATTGCCCTCCAGGAGTTCACCCAACTACCAACCAAGTAGGAAAAGGACATCACCACCGAATGGCCTTGGAAGCTTCTGGGCTCAATGTTGGTCCAGTTTTCGTGGAGAAACTACCCTTTGGTTATTTGGAAAATCACAACTTTTAATAGGTACATAGTACATAATAGTGATGATAATCTATTTTAATAGGTACAAAAGTGATGATAATAGGAAAATCATCAAATCATCACATTTAATAGGTACATAATCTATTTCTATATATTTCTATGGGTCATTTTCCACAGCAAACTGTTAGTCATAACCAGAGGTGAGGGTGTTTCCTGACTTTGGCAACCCGTGGCAACCTGACACAAAAAAAAACGGCCAGTTCATCGGCATTGTACCCTCTGGTAATTTGTTACATAGCTATTGAAAATGGCCATAGAAATAGTGGATTTACCCATTAAAAATGGTGATTTTCCATAGTTATGTTAGTTTACCAGAGGGTAATAGGGAAAATGATGATCTCAACAACTGTTGTAACAGGGGGTTTTCCATCAGATTTTGTTTGACCTTTCCATCAGATCTTTGAAAACATGATGATCCTGTTCATTCTTGGTTGTTAAATGATGATTACAAATAATACCCTCTGGTAAATTAAATAGACCCTGGCAGATAGGGGTTAGAAGACTACGTAGTTTCCATTAAAAATGTGTGATGTTCAGGGTCAACAGGTTTATTTACCAGAGGGTACCCCTTTCAAAAAATAACCATCCCAGAATATTTGATCAGTTGCTAATTCATCCCTCAGCCCCAAAATTCTCAGTCAACTCAGCAGCCGAGGAGTCCGAGGAGCCAAAGTCTGCGAGATGGTTCTCTGATTTTGTTTCAAAGGATGATCTTTATAGAACCTCACGTCGGGCTGCCCTGTCGATGCAACACGTCCACATAACTTTGGGGGGTTCCATAGTCATGGGGGATCCCCAATATATAGCTGGATGGTTTATGATTGATGGAACATCCGAAAATAAAATGGATGATGAATTGGGGGTACCCCTATTTCAGGAAACCTCCATATCAGGAGATATCAGGCGGAGTAGAATACAGAGTGCGAGTGAACAAGAACACACATATACATAATATCATGTATACACCGAACATATACAAGAATTAAAGCACCATCCAAAACCTGTTGCATTTTTGTTTGAACATCCTTTGTTTCAAGGTAGACAAAAAACAATGTTTTGGGCAAACTATTGCAACCTGCAACCCTGAAACCTAGTCATATCCCCTTCCTAATCACCCTGTGCTCAGTCGAGGATGGTCGAGGACTTCGAACGTGGCGTTGCTCTGATTTTTTCAGAGATCAATCCAATCTTTCACGGATTCACATCCCCAGTTTTGCTTTATCCAGTTGCCCAAGTTACCCTCTGGTAAACATACAAAAAACTATGGAAAATCACCATTTTTAATGGGTAAATCAACTATTTCTATGGGCAATTTTCCAGTTCGCTATGTCACAAATTACCAGAGGGTATACATCCCCAAAATCTCATGGCGTCTCTGGAATTCTAATGTGATTGGTGGTTTTGAGACCAACCCCTCTGAAAAATGATGGAGTGAAAGTCAGTTGGGATGATGACATTCCCAACTGAATGGCAAAATAAAAAAATGTTCCAAAACCAATCAGTAATGGTAAATCTACCCCAGCCTCCACTGAAGTTCATCATTTTCACAATGATAGTTCTTCGGGGGTAATACTTACCCTATCTTCAGCCACGACTCACACATCATTCATAGACGAAATTTTCTTGTCCATCCCTATTTCGACTGGTTAAATCATCTTACCCTCTGGTTATTTAACATAGCCATAGAAAATGGCCAATTTATAGATGGTTTACCTATTAAAAGTGGTGATTTTCCATGGCTATGTTAAATAACCAGAGGGTAAATCCCATCAAGAAAGAACAAATCCATTTCTTTTGGCTCAGAACGCCGTCGTGACTTCTCCCCTGGTGGCAAGTCACTGCTCAACTTCTTCTGCTCCTTCCACGGTGCTGAATCCACGCGCAGACAGGCTGATCATGGCCTCGAGACCAAAGCAGCCAAGGGGGACGGGGATCGTTTTCCAACGGCCTTCCGTACGAGTTCAGTTCGTCAAGAACAAACATCACCATTTGGGGGTCCTGCCGTCGGAAAAAGGGAAAGACAGTACATGAGATAGCTCGCCACATGGTGTTCTCGGAATTCATGTGGCAATGTGGCATCGATCTCAAATCTCTAAAGGGCCAAGATGGAGAAATCTGACCAACTGATGTTGAACCTCACTGCTTGATGGCATGGAGTTTCTTCAACGTGGTACGGGGAGTCATTCCTGCAAACAATCCACTTTAGCTGATCCAAGCAAAAAAGATGCAAGACTAATCAATCTATTTAAATCTAGGTGTATCATTATGTGCAATTTTGCAATGCATATACAATAAAATGTGTATATAATATATACATTACAAAATCCAAGCACAAACAAGATTGTTTTCCCAGTGATTCCTGCTCTTTACACCTTTGCAAATACCATTTGAATACCATTTGACAGCGCTGAACATCATCCATGATGAGGTTACCAGGTTGGCAGACCTGGATTCATGTCTCAATCATCCCCCAAAAAGCAACTTAAACTACTCCCCCCAAAGAAAAAGTAGCTGCCAGCCAGATGATTTGGATTTACGCCCAGATTAAGCAATCATCTGGGTAAATTGTAATATTTTACTAACCTGAACAGTTCGGCCATTTTGGGATGATTCCCCTTATTAATCATCATTCCAGTGAGGTCACAGTGAGGTCGTTATGATTTACCCAGATTTATATAATCCCAAATATAGGGGTACCCCTAAATCATCCATTTTAATAGGATTTTCCATTACAAACGATTCAGCTATTGGGGTACCCGGTACCCCCCATGACTATAGAAACCACCAAATAACAATCATCTGGGTAACTTTTTATATATTTCACTAACCTTATAATGCAACAATTTTAGCCAATCCCAAAAAAAACGCAGATCATCTAAGGGCAAATCATATCTTCAGCAAATCCCCAAACGTTGGATTACCGTTTATAATAGGCAATTTTAGCCAATCCCTTTTTTTATATCTGGGGATGTATCTGGTTGGTGGTATACCTACCCCTCTGAAAAATGATGGAGTTCGTCAGTTGGGATCATTATTCCCAAGATATCGAAAGTCATACAATTCCATGGTTCCAGTCACCACCAATCCCTTATAATATCTGGGGATTTTATCCAATTTGCAACTATTTCTTAATAGCAAACCCCCCGATCCCCCAGATGGATCCCCCGTCCGAGTCGCGTCCATCAACGATGGGTTGGCGGATTTCAACATGTTCCTGCACCGAGTGAAACGTCCGGCAGGGGAAATCAGTGGTTTATATTTTTTATGGTTAATAACAGTGGTTAATAGTGGTTAATAATGGTTAATAATGGTTGATGGTGGTTGATAATGGTTAATAGTTCATAGTAGTCAATCACATATGGTTCATAATGGTTAATAACAGCTGAATAATGATAGTTAATAGTGACTAATAGTGATTCATAATCACTTTCAAGTGGAAATTAATCCCATTAATCATCACTTTTATGGTTAATAATAGTTAATAATGGTTAATATTGATGATTAATAGTGCTTAATGGGATTTAAGGGGTTTTATCTTCCAGGAAACTAACATGGCTTGCTGGAAAATCCACCATTTAGATGATTTTCCCAGCGAACGAAACATCCACTGAGTTCAGGGATTTTCTTGCTAGCCACGTTTGATTACCGAAGGGTAAGTGATTCAATCAACACCACACCCAGTTTTTACACGTCTTCGCTGTGTTATGGCCATTAGAACCGTACGCAAAGGAACCACAGGCAATAGATTTGCTAGACTTGGAAATTGATGCCTATTGGGATTCCTACTTCATGACACATCCCACTTACTCAGTGGGTAATATCACATAACCATATGGGTATGGGTCAAAATTAGGTACCCCAAAATTATGGATGGTTAATACAAAACTAGACATTCACATCTGTGGTCCCCTTAACGGTCTTCCATTTTGACCCACATAACCATATATTGCGCCCCAGTTGTATATGGCACATAGCCAATTGATCTCCTGGGATGTACCACATTCGGATTCCCGGCTGTCCGCTGCCGCTGGTAGTATATTCCCCATACCCATAGGATCCATGGTGCTGGAATATTTGCCACCATTTACCCCATAAATGGCCCAAAAGTAGGTAAATATACCATACATGGAGCATATGGGATATGAATCAACAATTAATAGATATCTATTTTCTTGGAATGGTCGCTCAATAATCCACTTCACATTGTTCCATGAATCCTGGGTTCATTGCTACTGAGCTTAAGTGAAGGGTCTCAATACTACATAAACTACCGCATGTTTCAAATTTTAGTGGGGGCAAGCTCGAAGATACAAGAAAGGCATAGGCCTCTTCAGCTGCACCCAGCACCCACCACACCATCCCATTCCCTGCAATATCCATGACACCTTTTCTTGAAACCCAGTGTTAACCCAAGGGACAAAATAAGGATATGAATCTACCACATTCTACCACAAACCCCAGAGTTCTTGGACTTATAAGCTCAATATTGTTTGGTGAATGATATGATTAATATAGTGATAATATTTATGGGATATCTATTGGTGAATGATCACCGTTATTGGTGAATGATCACTGATTTGTCACTGATCACCCAAGGCCAAGGTACAAAATCTTGTCAAAGTTCGATTTATAGAACTCCCAGGTAAATGTCGCCTCAGGACTCCAAAAAAACCTCTTCCTCTACCCTTCAGACACAACAGACTCATGGGTTGATGCGTGACATGTATAGATGTGTAGGGTTAGATAATTTCTACTCATAGTTGCTAATATATGGTTCTACTTGTAATTACAATATCAGCAGTCTAATAGTTAAATAGTACTATCTGGTTCAAGTGATGAACAAATAAGACAATACTTTTTGGCACAAGATGTTTGGATCCAGATTTGTAGTTGTGACGATACCTGTACCGATGAAGCTTGCGATGATAGTCATTGTATAAACATCATTTTGTTTCTTCTATATCTCCCTGGAGTTCGAGGATATTAACATAGACATGGAACCAAACAAAAACAACAACCCTTTTGTAGATCATCTTCTAAAGTCACACATGTTTCCATATTGGAAAAAGCTCAAACACCTATCTTATTCCCATTGGAATTCCCATCTTCTCCCGCCATTTTCCCGTTTCCAGAGCCACCGTTTAACCATCCCAGCAGCCGCTTCTTTGGAGGAGGATGCCACGGATCCCAAGGGGTAGAAGAAGTCTTGGATTTTGATCTCGCCAGAGACCACCTCGATGCCAAGTCTCCAAGACTCTCCGGTGCTGGAGCTGGTGAGCTATGGCTATGGCTATGTATATGGTTCTATCAAATACTATGTATATGGCTATGTATATGGAGCTAGTGACAAAAATGGCGACATGGATTACCATCTGGTTATGACTAACCTAGCCATGGAAAATCCCTGAACTAAATGGAGCTTTCTAGCTGGGAAAATCATCAAGAATGGGCCATTCCCCATGGCTATGTTAAATAACCAGATGGTCATGCTGAAAAATCAAATACAAAAAAATCACCGGTTTATGAAGACACTAAACGTGTTATCTACAAAACCATATCTATACACACTATACACATATGCATAATAATTGCAACAACCATAAACCCGACTTCCTTATTCTTGTTATAGAATTCAACCAACTGAGTTGACTATGTGGAGATAAATTGGTTGCCTGATTTTTGCTGCGGATTTGTTGGACACGGATACCGCACAATTTACAAGCGGCTGTGGGGCAAGGTTGTTCATATCACCGAGCATGGGTGGGTTTATTAGTGGATTTCTGCTGGATTTATTGGGCTTGATTTACTACTGGATGGGTGAATTTACTGGATTACTACTGTGAATCATGAAATTTCTTGGGTTTATTGCTGGATTTACCACGTTCATCAACTTCTTCGAGGCGTCAATCAATAGATTTGGACACATCATCATCTACATGAATTGGCAGTTGCCCAAACCGTCGGTTTGTTTCCAACAAAAACAGGACCCCAAACCCTTGACCCGTACATCATGTGATCAACTATGGAGTCTGGTCCTCCAACCTGAGATTTTCTAGGATTTGTGCAAAGGGTACCAAAGGGTAGCAACAAAATCCAGCCGTTCATAGCCTCTGGTAAACAAACACAGCTATTGCAAATGGCCATAGAAATAGTGAGTTTTCCCATTAAAAATGGGTGGATCTTTCCACAGATTTTTGTATGTTTACCAGAGGGCAGCGTTCATATCATCAACTTCTGGTTGGTGGTATACCTACCCATCTGAAAAATATGACTTCGTCAGTTGGGGTTACTATGCATTCCCAATATATGGAAAGTCATAAAATTCCATGGTTCCAGTCACCACCAATCAGTTTTCCATATATTTTCCATATAGTTTCCATATATGTTCCATAAACCATAGATATCACCACCAATCAGATTTCATGAATTTCACATGGAAATCATCACGGTCCAAAAAATATGGGCACAAAAAAAAACCGCCCGCCCATCCCAGGTTCCCAGGTTCCCAGGTCCAGCGGCCCATTCCAAGACATCCTTCTTCAAGGCCATGTCGGATGCACAGCCAATAGTCACCTAGGCACTGCCAGGGCTGCCAGGGCTCTCCGCTACCAATCCTTAATGGATTCCATACAAAATCCCATGAATATCCCGTGAACATCTAGGAGAACGGTTCACATTAAAATGGTAGAAAAATATAGGATTCCCATGCATAAAATACCAGGAACATTCCATCTCCACCTGGCGTTTTCCCAAATGAGTCATGAAAAATACCCCTATCCCATCTCATGAAATACGAGTTGTTTTTTTTCCTCAGAACCTAGGTGCATTATCCCACGATTATTCCTATTTAATCCTTATTAATTATCCCTATTGAACCATAGGTGGTCTCCCACTTGTCATTTTAACCATCATAATCCATTATCCCATTCTTCTCCCATTATATATCATTCTCCCATGTCCCTTATCCCATTATTATCCCATTATAACATGAAATTCTTCCATGTCCCTATAGCTCAAGTGACGTAGACATATAATATAGTTATAGTATGTTATTATAATGGGATAATAGGACATAATGACATGGGATTTCATAATGGGATAGTGACCCACCAGGCTACTTTTTACCATTATCCCATTATTATCCCATGATTCTGCCATTATTTTCACATGATTCTCCAATTATCATAACATGGGGATGGGTCAAAACCTTGTACCCCTGGTGAACATCAAAATAGCTGGTAAATGGATGTTCATCCCACTAAAAATGGTATTAATAGGTATTGATCCATACCCACATCATCTCATGTCTATCCCTATTAGTGACCGACCCACCAGGCTACCTTTAGCTCCTTTAGCTCAGGTGACATAGACATGTTTCCGCTCGATGTTGGTCTCTGCCTTCTCGTGCAGAGCACGGAGCTCACTGTACTCCTGGCAGGTCTTCCCCAGCGATGTAGGAAATTCCCCAATGATGGAGTTGTTGGGGGGAAGGGACAATACATGGGATATATCATGGATAATGATGTTTGGTCATTGAATCACCATTGTTGATTACCACATACCCTCTGGTTATTTAACATAGCCCTGGTATAGATGGTCCATTTATAGATGGATTACCTATTAAAAATGGTGATTGTCCATGGCTATGTTAAATAACCAAAGGGTAACTATAACTACGTATGTTTTTTGTGTTTCTCATATGTCGGAAATCTGCTCGCCAAAGCGGTGGTTTCAACCCGTCCCAAAGAGGGTGGATAATCAACAATGTTTGAAACCACAAAGAAGTTGATCATGGATCATCATGGTCATTGTTTGATGCACATTTCACCATGGTCATACCATGGTCTAATTTGATGGTGACAATTCCCTGTACCGTACCTGGACAATTGTGTGATGGTAATTTCACCATGGTTTCCTTGTAGTTGTTGCATGAATTTACCTTAAACCGATCCATACGGACAATGGTGATTTTAACTAGGAACAGAAGAATTGGGAGTTGATCGGCAATACATTGCATTTGATTCACCTAACTAATAACTAAGACATAACCTACAACAAATATCCAAGCACGTGATATAACATAGTGTCATTTGACCAGCACAAAATGATGATGTAAGCCAGAATAATTAAACTTGCATTCGCCAAACACGATGATTAACTAACACAACATAAGATTTGACTTGTATGATTATATGTGTACATATATATAATATCATATCATATTATATATACCCTCTGGTTATTTAACATAGCCATGGGAAATGGCCCATTTACAGATGATTTTCCCATTAAAACCTCCATTTATAAGGGATTTTCCATGGCTATGTTAGTCATAACCAAATGGTGTATATATATATATCATATAATATCATACCATATATACATGCCCACAAAAGATGGGAAGGTCAATCGCCTCACCTGGTGATGAAACTCTCTCGCCATTCAACTGGCCGCCTTGTTGGCCTATATACCCTTCGGAAAGCAAAGGTAGCTGGAAAATCTACCATATATATAAGTATGTATAATATATATATATATATATATATTATTTACTTATATACGTATTATTATTGTTATTATTATATATTACATATCATATTATATATATATATTATATTATACACTGTAATCCATTTGTGATTTTCCAAGCAAACTAAACCTCCATTGAGTTCGGCAATTTTCGAGCCCATGTTTGATTAGCCGATGGTATTCAAATGATGGAGATAACCAAGGATATAGACAGATCACCCAGCCCCGGGTGATTAAAGTTGACAGTAGGTCCTTCTTGCCGCCGGCTTTCAGCACCATCTTGAACACAGGCCTTGGGGCTGGACACGGCTTTGGACGAAAAAAGCTCTTCTGTGGTTCTGTGGTTCCAACGCTGCTGGACCATACTTTCAGACTTTCAGCATACCCTTTGGTAATCGTTAACAAAAAACGAACTGGACAATCACCATGCTATTAATGGGTAAATCAACTATTTCGACTGGGCCATTTTCCAGTTCGCTATGTTTGTTTACCAGATGGTATGTTATGTAAAATGTTCCATTGGTGATTTCATCACCGACCTACTGGGTGACTCTTTTCCGTTGCCCTCGGTGATCTTCCGATGTCTGACTGATTCAGGGTCTTCGCAACAAAAAAAAAAAACTGCCCCAAAATCAGGGTGAAACAACAACAAGATGAATACATAGCCATGGAAAAACACCATTTTTAAGAGGTAAACCATCTATTTCTATGGGCCATCTATACCATGGCTATGTTAGTCATAACCAGTGGGTCAATTCATGTTGGTCATTTTGGGGTCACCTATTTCAAGAAATCCCGATGGATTGCGTATGGATCAAAACCTGGTAAATACTCTTCTGTCCACACGCAAAGTTCTGGCAAGTGGATCTCCACCCAAAGATGGTATTACATGCTTTGACCCATCCGCACATAGGTAATAGCAACACCAACATAGGTACCAATGTGACCAAAATTCGGTCATTGTTGATATTTAAGCATCATGTTTGTTTCAGATTGATGGTTTTGACCTGTTCCCATATCAACCAATGAACAAAAAATATATTTGGAAACATATTTTGGTATACGTATCCAACATTATCCAACTAGGCTCACTTTGACGTCCCAAAACTGGTGGTTTCAACCAGAAAATATGAGGTCTGAAAGGCCCGGATCATCTTCGAAAAATTCTGCTCCATTGTCGCACCCAGGTTTTTACCCGACATTGGCGACCCCTTTGTGACCATTCAAATTGGACATGAGAGATCCTAACCCGTGACAAGGAACGGTTCACCAAATGACTCAATATCTAAATGTTTCACAGTCCCGGGACACAAAAGTACCACTGGAATGTTCATGATCCGATTTTTTTAAACATGAGACAACTAGCTTGTGACCATGAGGATGGGGTATGTGAACTTGAGAAATGATTAATGTAATGATCAACACACATGTCTGTGGTTTAAACATAAAACATGTGTTTCATGTACTCAACAACTAATAATTAAGACAATCAAGACATTACATGGGAGATTATTCCGGTATACTTCTCCAACATAAATCTGGTCAGTACACTGTCAGTACACCGGTCACCTATGATGCCAAAGTTCCCCTTTTCCTCCAAGATGCTCTTTGATATCATCCGGCAACACAGAGGAGTCACCTGCAACGTCCAAGGTAAGGCCTGCTTTATGGGCCATAGGTCATCCATAGTCATCCATGTGTAACTTGTTTCATGGTTGATGGAAAGTATGGTGCATAATGGAGATATCCATCAAAATCATCAAAACAACTAGTTAGATGTGTTTTTTGTTTTTTGTTGTTTTAACTGTTCGAGATTTTGAGGAATGCGGAATGCCGAAGATATCCAATCAGACACTGTGATTCTGTGATCACTGAAATGTTGACCCAAGATGCTCAGGTGAGCGAACATCAGACAAAGTGGTGCCCCATAGCTAAGTTGGTGTGTATATATATAATAACTAGGTGAAATGTTGGGTTTATGACATGTATAAATATATATATATACATATTTGAGTATATCCATACTTAACTGGCTGTGGAAGCTTACTTAGAACCATATAACTAGTGATATAAATGATATATATATGTAGCCATCTAAAGTTACAGAGCTCAATTCTAGATACACAACACTGTTTAGTGTGATTTTGATTTATTTTGTGTTCATCTCTTCTCTTGTCGTTGTTATTATACCTAGTCGGGAATGTCAAAACCGTTCATACCATATTTTGAGGGTATAAACAACAATAGCTACCAACTATAACTATAAAATAGGTTAACGTGGTATCGACTAAGTTTGATCAACAAATAAGCCAGCACAGTTAGTTGGTGTTCACCATTTTATCGTCTTTGTGGGTCATTTGGGTATGCGTCAAAATTATCTCAAAATTCCCACCCCCCCTGAAATGAATGATCGAATACATGTTCAATGCAAAACAAAAAGTCAAAATTAGTGCCCTCCCAAACTGGATAGTTTAGTCATGTTGAATCCCTAGTGCTTTAAGTATCTGAGGAAGTGTTTGGGCGTCTAAAACCAGCCCAAAATACATGTTGAACACAAATATGTGTGTTGCAAATGTAAAACTGGCTGAATTAAGCATGCCTAATATCAAACAAACAGTATCTCAGCAAAGAAAAATGTGCTGTAGCAGTGTTGGAGGTCACTTCATTGGTCCCACATAAAAAAGTACCACTTCCACATGTTTCACATGGAGGTTTCCTAAAATGGAGGTACCCGCAAATCATCATAAATCATCCCCCCCATGTTTTTTTTTTTTTCGGGTGTTCCTTGAAATAAACCATCCAGCGAGCTTGGGGTACCATGACTTAGGAAACCTCCATATATTCATATAGTTTCCATCTATTTTCCATAGATGTCCCCAAAAGAAGTTCCATAAACCATAGATATCCCACATATTTTCTGGTAAACCCAGGTTTTCCCTATGTTTTTCCACATGTTTTTTCCCATCACAACGCCTATCACAACGCCATCGCCTGCCATGAAGCCCCCAAAACGTCGTTTGGCTTCGGCGATGGCGTCCGGATCCTTGGACCCAATCGATGTCAAACGGCGAGAAGGGAAACATTTCAGGATATTGCGAGGACAAAATATCCAAACATCTGGATTTCATAGGATTTAATGATGATTTTTGGATTTCATAGGATAATTGATAGGATTTAAATGGATTTAATGATGATTTAATGATGATTTAATGATGATTTAATGATGATTATCCAAGATTGGATTAAATGGTGATTTTTACGTGATGATCTAATGGGATAATTTATACGTGGTTTATGGTGATTTTATGTGATTTTGGGGGTTTATTTACGCCACAAAGTCATGGTGGTGTTTATTTATGGAAATCATAAGTGTTTCAGTGGAAGAATTCTAGGAATGACTGGATCTATGCATATAGGGCTGTGAGTGAGGATGATTTTGTATGGAATGAATTGGAAAGATGGTATTTAATCATCAACAATAATTCTTAACTATCATGCTGGCCGCGGTAATCAACATAAGAGGGCACCACCTGGTGGAGGGCCATGAACAATGAAGCCTTAGCTGATATTTTGGTTCTAACCCCCAAGCCATTGATTCGGACCCTCCCCATGCTTTCTTAGTTGATTCAGCTGCTTGCACTCGTTAAACTCAGTCTTCATCCACCTATTCCGGACAATCGGCTATCACCCATCCCCGAGAAATCACCATCTCATCATCTCTACCCGGCGATCCCACGTCATAAACGTTGAAGCGTCAACGGAGTACTTGGATTGCATGTTGATCAAGGTCTCCTCAGTCGGCTGGACGTGTCAGCCGATTTCAATGGATGGATTGGTTGAAGGAGAAATCGATGGTGGAAACCAGAGTGAAATTACGATCAAGTATGGCTGGTTGGTGGTTTTAACCATCTTGAAAAATGATGGAGTTCGTCAATAGGAAGGATGACATCCCATATAATGGAAAATAATCCATTCATGTTCCAGTCACCACCAACCAGATGGGATTTCCTGTAGATTTTCCGAAAACCAACCTGACCCCGTGGTCCCCGATCCACATAGATTGTCTTTTTCAGCCAGTTGGTGAGGAAATCCGATTTTTTTTTGGTGGTCTCCGGCATCTTGGTAAATGCATTGTTGGTATGTTCGTTCTTGTTTGATGAAGCTTCAAATTACTTACCCTCTGGTTATGTCAAACATAGCTATTGAAAATTGCCATTTATAGTGGATTTTCCCATTAATAATGGTGGTTTTCCATAGCTACGTTAAATTACCAGAGGGTATTTGTGTCAATTCAATCTGCATCTGATATTTATTAAATACATCAGTGATTGGATAAATCCAACTCCTCTGTGCTAAAAAAAATGAAAATTATTCCAGGTTCAAACCCTACTTTGTTGCAGAAAAGAAATCATGCCAGCTTGATGAAATCAGCATCTGATGGTGAAATCCCAGTGTTTTGCCGCAATTGGACAGGAACAAAATCTCCATCTTTCGAAAAGACATCACGGAACAAAACATCGATTGAACTACCATAGAACCAAAAAACACATCACCATGTGGCCATGTTTTTGAATCCCATGGCTACAAGGTGGCCTCCCTGCAGTGATGTGCTTTGCAAATCCCATGAGTTAGAGTTGTAATATGTTGTAATCACCATAAATCCTAGAGTTATTCTAGTGAATTCCACCAACTTAGCAAAGTGAATCCTACGAAATCCCCATGGAAATCCCCATTTTTTTTTGCTGATCAACCTGGCGTTCAGGTCCTGGGGGTATCACCCAAGGTACCCGGCTTGAGCCCAGCGGCCCGTAGCAAACCATCCAGGTGACCGTCGGAGGATTTCTGCTCCCAACCCACCTGTGGTGTTGTCTGCAAACATGACGTGGGAAAATCACCACAACCATAGGAGTTATGAAAATGATATACCATCTGGTTATTTAACATAGCCATGGAAAATCCCTGAACTAAATGGAGTATTGATAGGAAAATAATCTATAAATGGGCCATTTTCCATGGCTATGTTAAATGACCAGAGGGTACTAATACTGTTTGGATATGTCAGGAGTTATTACCATCAACAGTAGGGATCAGTAGGGACAGCCTTTGCCTACCCAGCTCTTGGCGCTGAGGCTGATGTTGCTGTAGTCTTGCCAGTCCTTGCAGTCTCCGCGGATGCCGACGCCGAATGCCCCCGTTTCGGCTGCCTTTCTGCCAACGCTGCCGACCCTGTGGGTGTTGGTGCCGGCTGGCCGGAGTACCAGAGCAGTCCGCTGAACCCTTTTCGTAGCCTGCGAACGGCTCCTATAGGTGCCGCCTGTGATGTAGAAGGATTTAACCATTGGTGTTGTATGATGGGATTTAACCAGCAATTATGAATGTTTGGGTATGTACTTGGAATTACTTGGATATACAACACCAATGGTGGATATATACACCATCTCTCATTTAACCATGATAACCAGCAAATATCATGAGAGATGTGGTGGGTATGTACTTGGATATACATCCTGTACATGTTTTAAACAGTGCGTCTGAACATGGGCTACGGCAAAGTAGATTAACACTCCTCAATTATCTATTTTATTCATTTTGTACATCGTTAGTTTTCGGGAGAGTACCCTCTGGTAATAATTTAACATAGCTATTGAACATGTCAATTTATAGTGAATTTTCCCATTGAACATTGTGATATTCCATAGTTATGTTAGCTTACCAGAGGGTAAATACCCTAAAATGTCCAGTGAGGGAACATGGCGTACTTTTTTGAGACAACTGACATGGGAAAATCGCAAAGTCACCTGGGAAAATCACCCCAAAAATGGGGACATCATGGTGGGACAACTAACAATAGGCATGTATTTTAATAATTTTAATATATTCTATATTAGCAATAAAAACATGGAACATCATCGGAATTTAGTGGAGGAAGGTCCGTCAAATAATGAATTTGTAGGGTGGTCTTCTGGTAATTACTTCAGAGAGGAACATCCGTAAAGACATTATTTTTTCCTGCAGTTCTGGTGATTATAGTGAGGAAAATCAAGTATATACAGTCATTGGAGAATGTCTATATTTAAAAAAAAAAAGAACCTCAAGGGTCCGGATATTTGGGGACATAATCTTACGTTGGAAAATCGAAAGTGATTTTTCGAATCCAATTTGTTGGGGTTCTCATCATGGATTGTGATTTTCTCGAAAACAACCCCAAAAAACATTATCACCATGGTCATACTGAGTCTTACAGTAAGTCCATAATATAGTGAGTTGGTTCACTCCCATGACATTCCCAGTATGGCAGATGGCACCCGAACTTTCCCTGGTTTATCGTCCTGTGTCCTAGCAATGGCCAGTTTTTTTTAGACGCATACCCCATGTTCAACCCAACTTACCCTCTGGTAATTTAACATAGCTATGGAACATCACCATCTATAGTAGGTAAATATCCACTATTTCTATGGTGATTTTCAATAGCTATTTTGACATAACCAGAGGGTAATGCAGATATGATAAACCCATATCCCATGCATGGCAGCATATTACTCGATGCATGGCACAGTATCAATCCAGCTGGTTGTCCCCTGGAAAAATCCCATAAAGATCCCCTGAAAGTTTTCATCAATCATATCACATGGTATACAATGTGAGGCCCCCAAGATAGCTAAGTTGGTGCAAACAACTCCAATAACTATGGTTTATTGTACTTATAACTATAGTATTCATGGGGGTTAAAAACCAACGTTCACATCACTGGGGGGCCCCACATTGTATCACATGGTATACCCAATCTGTTTGATGGTCAAAGCCATGGTAAAACCTGGTTAATGGTGATTAATGACGATTAATGGTGATTTATGATGATTAAAACATTAATGATTCATTTACATCCGCTTATATATATATCCCCATCATTCCCTAGATCTAGATACTTAAAACTCATGGTTCATCAAACACAAAAACAACCAACCACGTTGAACGTTCTTCCAGTGTCCCTTAAAACGTCACCTCCTTTGCGGCATCGGCGATCAACTGACTGACGAAGCCTTTGAACGCCTCATAGGTCTTCTCCTGAGCGGCTGAGCGGAGCCAAGGTGAGCCCCCAGGGATGTCTCGTTGATGTTCCCTCCATTGTTACCCTCTGGTAAACTACCATAGCTATTGAAAATGGCCCAGTCGAAATAGTGGATTTACCCATTGAAAATGGTGATTTGCTATAATTAGTTTTGTAAACGTTTACCAGAGGGTAAATCTATGGATAACCAAGTTATAAAGTCAACTTTTATACAACGATGGTTAACCAAGTTGTTTGCAGTCAACTTTGCTATTTGGGGGTGATGACCTTGTAGTGAAATGGTAATTACAAGGGAGGATGAATGGGAGAAGTTGTCTTTTAATGCAGGGTTGGGCCTATTTTTGAAACGAACGTGTTCAAGTATAGTACCCTAGTGAATTTGTTTAAACATATTTAAACACATGTTTAAATATTGTTAAACAAATCCAAGAGATTGTGGACCCAACCGCGTAAAGTCATGCGCACTTGCAGAATCAAGCACTGAGAAATCTGCTGCTAGTGACATCACCCAGGTGCTTCTTTCCTGCTCGCTCGTTTTGATTACTCAACTATGAAATCACTCATTTGGGACGTTTTCAAACAGCCCCACAACATATGCGTATAAACGTTTAAACGGTCATGGCTCTAAACGTGTTTAAACGGTTTAAAGTTTAAACGCGTTTGGACCGACTCTGGTTTAATGATTGTCAATGGATTGGTTGAATTGAGAAATCTACAGAAATTACGGAATTTACATCTGGTTGGTGGTTGAGCCACCCCTCTGAAAAAAAAAATCAGATGGGAGTATGATTCCCAATATATGGAGAAAAAAACATGTTCCAAACTACCAACCAGATAGTCATTGATGTGGGTAAAACAATAAACAATCCACCAGTTATCACCATTTTTATGTGGTATAGTCACCATTCCCAGTATAGGGAAAAACAAAAAACCCTCCAATTCTTGGACAAATCTCTGCTGGTTACACATGGGTCATTAAATGTCCCCATTGAACATCACCCAACCATTAGGTATATGGTCTATAATGGCTATTATAAGGTGATGTCCAATATACCCAAAATGGGACATTTACCAACCCCTGTTACAGTGTACATCAATCCTGTTTAGATGGCCGGTCAAGAGGGGCGTTTTCGGGTTTTCGGGGTCGCCTGGTCTTAGTGACTGATTCTTCCCAGTGTCCACAAGAAATACAACAACCACCCGGGAACAATGAAACTGCATTACCCCCTGGTAAACATACAACAAGCTATTGAACATGGCCATTTATAGTTGATTGTACAGATAAAAAATGATGGTTTTGCATAGTTATGTTATATAGTTTACCAGAGGGTAATCACCACTCTCATTGTCATTGTCAGTGTCATGGTCGTCATCATAATCATGAATAATAACAATAGTCATCACCACCATCACCATCATCATCACCATCATCACCACCACCACCATCATCATCATCATCATCACCATTACCTCTATATCTTAACTGTTTGGTGGTAAAACAACCCCTCTGAAAAATATTATATATGGGAAGGATTATCCCATACATGATGGAAAATAAAACATCTTTGAAACCACCACTTTAGTCCCACTTTAGCAGAAGCACAGTCAGAGTCAATTTGAAACCACCAACCAGATAACGTTCCAGAAATTTGACACCTACGTAGATTCGTATCACCATGGGGTCCCCTCCTGGACTCTTGGCCAGGCACACTGACACCAGCCATGAGCACCATGTCGAAGCCGATCCTCGGGGAGCAGCTAGAAGAATCAATGAAAACCATCTCTGGTTGGTGGTGCAATGTGCCCATCTTGAAAAATGATGGAGTTCGTCAATGGGAAGGATTACATCCCATAATCCCATATCATATATTATGGAAAAATAAATTTCTTGTTCCAAACCACCAACCAGCCATCTTTCTGAATAGTGGATTGTGCATTGCCAGGTTCGATGACAACGAAAAACCGGACGATGATCCTCCAGTGACAATTTTTTGGTGTTTTCAAACTTGGTCAACAAATACAGTAATTAGTCAACTCTGGATATTTGGATCATGTATAAATGACCATGGTTCTGAGGAATCCATTATTCTGGATAATTTGGATCATGGTTCTAAACATGGAAATCTGTAAATACTGAGAGAATTCACTAAATTTCCAGAGCATACGTTGTCTTAGAAATCATATGTATATCATATGTCTCAGAAATCGCCAAAAAAAATGAATGGCTTGGAACCTTTGACAGGTGAACTTTTTTCTGAGGCATCATTGCGGCATCATCCTGCAAGAGGCGATTTGCAATCAACTTCTGTGACACTTACCGATCAAGATTCTCATCACAAACAACATTCCCTTATTCATGAACTATTATTATATATATATATATTTCTTTTCTCAATCGTTGTTTTCCTATAGGTCAACCTTTATCCAATCACCCCTTTGCAAAAGCTGCCCAGTGAACACCGCAGGCCAAGACACAAGGCCTGTGAGATGGCATCCCACACGATGAAGTTCCGCTCGCTCTTGAAGGATGCAATGAGTTTGAAGACCTGCTGTAGCAGTTGACCAAGGCGTGGCGTTGGGCCCTTAACGGAAAAAGGGTCAGGTTGGGCCCGCCAGCTTCGCAACAAACGTGAAGAAATACCAGTGAAATTCTTGTTATAGATCATGGTAATGCATGTCAATGCCACAAGTTCTCCAGATTTCGCAGACTTTGTTTCAGGACAGATTGAATAGAAACAACTATATATCTTTAGTCAAGCTCGACTGGTCAATCCGTAAAAAAACACGGCGAACAAATCCATTGAAGTCATACACCCATCCCCCTACAGTAGCCCCCCCGAATGAAACCCTGATCTTTCCGAATTGGATCTACTCAATTTGGGACACCCAGTCATAAAATCCATGGGATTATTCTCGCTGCTCAAGTCGCGACTTGCAGCTCCCCAGAACCATCCAGACGTCCAGGGTGTGCAGCTGTTCTGGCAATGTAACATAGCTATGAAAAGTCATCATTTTTGATACGTAAATCATCCATGAATACAGATGGTCCATAGCTATGTTAACTTACCAGAGGGTACCTTCACCCATTATACCAGTACTACCATTACTGGAAATTACCAAGCAACCAGAACCATGTTTGTGCGCCATGAATTAAACATAAACGAACCAACAAAACTCCCGGACTTGTTGAAAATTGGGTACCCCGAAATTTGTTGGTTTATCATAATTTTTCCGTTCTTAAACCTTGCCATTTGGGAATATACCCCATTTTCAGACACACCCAAATAGATTCCACTATGAAAAAAGTGTCTCCGTCAAAACCCTGGGGACCCGGATGGTACCCTAAGTCATAGCTGGTGAATGGAAGTGTTCTTCCCCAAAAAATGATCATTTCATATAGATTAATGGCTGGTTGGTGGTTTCAACCCCTCTAAAAAATGATGGACTTCGTCAGTTGGGATGAAACGTACAATTCCATGGTTCCAGTCACCACCAACCAGATAATATACATATATATATAAATTATATAGTATCATACACTATTGTTACCCTCTGGTAAACTAACATAACTATGGAAAATCACCATTTTTCATGGGAAAATCCACTATAAATAGCAATTTTCAATAGCTTTTTGTATGTTTACCTGTTCCAGTCACCACTGGAACCAGTTACGAAAAACATAGGTAACATACGACCATCCCCCGGGCATCTCCGCAGATCTCGCCTGGTCGGCGCCCAACTTGCCGGCCTTGGCCAGTGCAAAGGAGTCGAGGACCTGAGCGTCGATCCGCGGGATCTGAATTGGGAATAACTGGAATATGTGTGGTTTACATAATGTATATATATAATATAAACTATTATAATTTATTATTATTATCATTATTATTATATACTATTATAAAATATTATGTATACTATTATATACAACTGTAGTGGGTTTAAACAGGGAAAATAGCATTCCTAGTGTGAATGGCTGTTTATGAATCTGTGTATGTTTTTGTAACTAGCTAACATCATCTAAATGAATATATCTACAATATCAATAAACCAATTTTACCTGTCCAGGGGCTCTGCCATTGGCTAAAAAAACAACACTTACATCCACTTACCATGCCTGGGTCATGCTAGTTGGTCATGGGCAAATCTCCCATATATAGCCCCAAGACAGATCGACAAGTGGTTTCAGGATATTCCAGGTTTCCCACTTTGCTCTCTTTTCTATGGGCTTGCGATCTATACATATTCTGGTTGGTGGTATACCTACCCCTCTGAAAAATATGACTTCGTCAGTTGGGATGATGACATTCCCAATACATGGAAAAATAAAAAATGTTCCAAACCACCAAACCAGCATTAACTAGGTGTCAATTACTTAAGCCTTGTGGACCTGATATTGCTATGATTCCTTTGTTACTGGAGGGCCTTATTCCTACATCATATGACCTTAGTATATTAGGTCACCTATTAGTATAAATATACTAAGATCATATGGTTATTATTAGACCTAATATACTTGTTATTATCATGGCTATATCATCAATTATTCCATGCTTATTTATATCACATGGTTATTCCCCGCAGAGGTCAACAAAAACCTAAGGCTGGGAGAATTCCCCGAATCCATTCACCATGACGTGAGGTTACGACGTGTCACTACAATTTTCCCCACATCCATGGCCATCCAAGACCCCACAGGCTTCCCAACTAGGCCAGCACGATCGCTGACGCCCAGCTGATTCTTCTGGATGGCTGTAGCCAACTGGCTGTAGGTCTCAGGAGTGTACCTGGCCACGGCTCGTGGCAAAACATTCGTGTCAACTGCGGAATAAAATGCAAACACAGAAAAACAACTATATGATTGACGTTATTATATGTTTTTTGTGATTTAAGGTGATTTAAGTTTATAGATATATGTACATATCATAATAATGTTGTTGAGGATGTACCCTATCTATGGGTTGAATGACCATCAAGTCACATTGCACCGTCATTATTCTTACATACCCTGCAGAAACCCACAATATTGTCATTTGCATAAACTCTTGAAACCTGTGATTTGTTGGTCAAATATGCACTGGTTGCTGGTCAACAAAACAACAAGCAATGGTACAATTTCCGTTTCTTTTTGGTTAAAGGATTCGATTGAAGCCCCATCTTTGTTCCTCAAAACTATGCTCAAATCCCCACTTGTTTTGGTTTTGCTGGTGATTTTCTCCTTGTTCGGTTTTTATTGCATGATCAATGCTATAATGTTTCATATGGGGATGTGTCCAAACCTCTACCTACGACATTTCCATGTACCACCCATTTCGGGGGTTACTACGATCTCGTTATTCAACATAGCCATGGAAAATCACCATTTGTAATAGGTAAACCATCTATAAATGGGCCATCTATACCATGGCTATATTAAATAACCAGAGGGTAGGGTACAAGGGTTTGACACATGCCGGCATCATTTTTGTTTGACAACTATCCTCCAACTCCACAGGTGATTCGTGCAGCCAAAGTGCAGCACTCTCATTGGAACATCTCGGCCTTGCTTTGGAAGGGTTACCATCTGGTTATTTAACATAGCCATGGAAAATCCCTTATACATGGAGGTTTCTAGCTGGGAAAATCATCTATAAATGGGCCATCTATTCCATGGCTATGTTAGTCATAACCAGAGGGTTATTCCGGAAGCAGGGTCTGCGAGCTTCCGTGTGGCCAAAATCTGACTGCCGGTGTTTTCATCTTTGGTTTCTATTCCTGTTGCTTAGGACAGTCGGGATTCTTGCAAACATGCATCGAAACAAAAATTAATCGGGATCATCCGAAATCTAGGGGCATTTATACAGTGCAATCACCAACCAGTTCGAAAACGAAGCCAATATCATGGTACTGTACCCAAGCCTAACCAAAGGGATAAAACCCAAGAAACATGTGGCTTCAGTACAAGCCAGATAAGGGTAAGAAGCACAACTGGGATTGAACAGAAATAAATCGGGCAGCCGAAAATCAAATGATTTATCATCATCTTCCGATTAAACAAGTTTGACTGGTTGGTGGTTTCAACCTACCCCTCTGAAAAATATGACTTCGTCAGTTGGGATGATGAACTTCCCAATGTATGGAAAGTCATAAAATTCATGTTCCAAACCACCAACCAGATATTACATCGTAATATTTATAGAAAAGTCACATAACTATAACCAACCACCAACCAGTTGAGCTGAATCCTGTTCAGACATCCAAATCCATAAGATCCGCGTCTATGCAGGTGTGGATCTGAGTCATGGTGCGGCAGCGGCAGGAGGTCCAGAAGAGGTCTATGACGAATTTGACAGTAGCACAATGAGGAGAGTTGTATATATATAAATATATACATATATATATACATATATATATATATATATATTCAAAATAGTATTATTATGTAAAAAAAACATGAATATAAAATTATATATATATATAATCATATATATATATAATCATATATATATATGTAATCATAATCATATATATAATCATATATATATAATCATATATATATATATCATAGATTTCACAAGCATTCCCAAATTATATTCACAACCCTTCTCCACATCAATGATTCCGCCTGCGTTCAGCAGCAAGAAGTCCGCTTTGGGCACAGAGATCTTCTGTGTCTTGGCCTCGAAGATAGGGGTCCGTCTACAGTTTGGGTGATTAAACTAACTACCCTCTGGTACACTAACCCAGATGCTCCATGTATGGTATATTTACCTACATTTGGGTGATTTTTAGGGCAAATGTTGGTAGATATTCCATACATGGAGCATATGGGTAACATATAGCTATGGAAAATCAGTGATTTATAGTTGGTTTACCTCTATAACATCGTAAATCATCGTAATTATGTTGGGAAATATGTACACATATTGGGAGATTAAATGTTGGAAAATTCTCTGGGATTTCTATGATGCATAATTTTCATGGAAGCAATCCTGCGATACAATGGGAACTAACCAACTATACTGGGATATCACTAATTGACTACATCTGCTTGGTGGTTTCAACCCTCTTGAAAAATGATGGAGTTCGTCAATGGGAAGGATGACATCCCATAGATTATGGAAAATAATCCATTCATGTTCCGAACCACCAACCAGACATTTAAGGACCAACATTTTATGCGTGAAGCTTACGAGATCTAGTTCTCAGTGGAAAATCCAAGGCACCAGGATGTTTTTTTTTCCAGAGTTCTTGCAGGGCGAGCAGAAGCAATTTTCAAAGATTTACCAACAACTCAAAACTTGATTTTTAGCTTGCTAGGTCGATAGTCCTCCATTTTTGTTGGAAAAAAACCACTCAAAACGTTGTTGTTTAGCCAGCAAACATCACCTCAAACAGGTTCAGCCGTTGGTTGGATCCAAAAACTCGTGGCCCCGGCCCAACATGAAGCGCTGACCTCCATCAGAATCGGCGCTTGACCTTTGCAAATGAGGGGAATCTTCCAGAGTTTCTCCTCCTCTTTCTTTACCTCGGACTCTCGGACTTGGAGTTGATGGTTACCCGGCCTGGTCTACACGTTAACAAAAAACGACTGAAGCCATGGCCATAGAACGAAATAGTGGATTATTTACAGCTAGAAAATGGTGGATCTTTCCATAGTTTTTTGTAAACGTTTACCAGAGGGTATGTTGAAGTATGAAGATCAGCATTGAAGCACCACAGAAAGGATGGTCACATCTGGAGAATCAAATCACGTAGGATTCCACGTTTTGTTTTTTCAGGCTCCATTTTTTGATCACTAGAAATCGATCCAAATCTATCCAAACTGTACAAACATGGTCATATTTGCTGTGTATATATAATTTGTATACATATATATATATATAGTAAATATATGTATAATATATATATAATAATAATAATAACAATAATAATAATAATATATATAGTGTGAAGAAAATGTGCGTTTTCTTTCTGCACCAAAACTTTCGCCGGACATCAACCCCTGCGACTCAGATACCTCTGACCCATCGGCCAAGAACCATGACCTCAGAGGAGCGAAATTCAGCCCCAAATCGTTCGCGAAGTTGGTTCAGCACCTAGAATAATAGGGCATAAATCTAGAATATCTAGAATATCTAGAATAATAACCATAAAGGATAAATTCTTCATATTGTAAAGCAACATACACCACTAGAGGGGACCACCTTGCATTAAACAAGCTATTTTGGTGGCTTGATAATTTTCACACCCACAAATGGAGGCATGGACTCTCTAAGTATAGGGAATAATGTCCTTTCAGTTGGAGATGCTGATTTTTTTTCCCATGGCTGACGGGTTAATTCCAAATCATTGATAATCCTGGTGATTAATGGTGGTTAATGGTGATTAATGGTGCTTAATGGTGGTTAATGGTATGGTGATTAATGATGGTTAATGATGGTAACTGATGACAAATTCTCTGATTGGTGGTAAAACAACCTACCCCTCTGAAACATGATGGAATTCGTCAGTTGGGATGATGAACTTCCCAACTGAATGGAACGTCATGAAAATTCATGTTCCAAACCACCAACCAGTAATTAATTTCATTTGAATTCTCTCAAAGTAACATGGAACCGAAAAGTAAGGTCTGGAAGATAATCTGCCCACTATATATAGGATGTGGGTTTCATGCTAAATCAAAGGGTGCAATTTCAAAGGTAAATTAGAATACCATAAACATCCATAAGCCCTCATTCCAATCTAACTATAATCTGAACCACTATAAGCCCAACGGTGATTCTGGCAAACGCAAGCAACTTAGCCAACGTTTTGGGCACCACCATAAACGAACAAGTGCTGGTTCATGTTCAACCACTAAGCGATGATTTACGGCAAATTGTTAGTTCCTATGCATCCGAGATTCCCAAAAAATATCATGTTTCCAATCATGATCCATAGTTTTTTTAATCAATAAAGAACTTGGACAACTAGTAATAACCCTATCACAGCCCAGTTACAGACATGGCATACTCACCAGATGTCCAATTGTTACCCTTTGTCTGCTGACTTGTTTCCCATTCAAAGCACGCAAATTGAAACGGTAAACGGAAAACCATTTCACCACCAGACAGAGTATGGAATACATTTGTTGGTTTGGTAATCATTTACCCAATAAAACCCGGTTATATGTGGCATATTCGAGATGTTACATCTCCATTTCACCCCATCAAACCCTCTCTTCAACTTCTCCTCTTCGCTTCGCTTGCATCATCGACCACCACGACTTGGCATTTTCACACGTTTCACGGGCACAAATTTGGTTAAACGTACCTCTTGTCTTCCCAGTCTGCAAGGCAAACTCCTTCTGAAGTAAGCAGCCGTCCTATATGGAGGTTTCCTAAGTCATGGGGGTACCCCAAATCATCCATTTATAGTTTGGGGTTTTCCATGAAATAAAAAAATACACCATTCAATTGGGGGTACCCCCACCCATGACTAAGGAAACCTGCATATCTATATCCATATCTAAATCCATATCCATATCTATATCCATATGTATGTCTATATATATATAATACATACATTAGGAACCATAGAATATGGCTTTGCTTCTGGGTCACCCAGGTCAGCTGAATGACGGCGCTCTGCGCTGCGCATCTGCTGTAAGAATTCATGATCTGCAAGGGACCGCGGGGCCTAAATTGGATGGGTACAAACCTTCCAGTTATATATGGAATAGTATGGAATACCCTCTTGTAAACTAACATAGCTATTGAACATGGCAATTTATAGTGGATTTACTACCCACTAAAATTGTGATTTTCCACAGTTATGTTAGTTTACCAGAGTATTATTCCATAAAATGTTACATCCCCATTTCACCCCAGTAAACCTGCTTTTCTGCTTTTGAAATACCAATCAAACCCCATTAAATACAACTATATAAGTTAAACCCATTAGAATCCCCGTTACAATCCCCATTACATCCCTGGTACAAGAATAGGAATGAATAAAAATTCCGAAGAGTAACAACTTTTTTCTATAACTTACACAAATAAGTAGAATATTCGCCAAATGTTACATCTCTATGTCACCCCGGAAACCCATCAAAGCCATCAATTTCCATTCAATCCCACTCAAAAACACAATTAAATCCCTAGAACAAGAATGGGAATTCTCCTTGTAAAATCATCATTATTGTTAAATCAGCAAGCCCCATTAAAATCACATGAAATCCCATTCATTTCCATTAAATCCACCAATATCAGCCCATTACCCTCTGGTAAACCATAGCTATGGAAAATCACTATGTTTTTCATAGGTAAACCAGCTATAAATGGCAATTTTCCATCGTTTTTTGTATGTTTTTCATCCATTTTCCATCGTTTTTTGTATGTTTACCAGGCCGGGTAACCTCAATAAATCCCCCATGACATCTGCCCTGCTTCGATTTCCAGTCACTGTTCCAGCTCCACCTCAGAACCGTTGAAACTCTTCACCGTCACCAGAGGATATCCTTGAAGCGACCACCGCGGCACGGTGAGAACAACATGTCTGCTTTTCAATGGGCAAATCTATACCAGTTATGGCCATGGCTAGCAGTTATAACTGGTGATTTCTATGCGATAACAAACATTCTATAAATGGGGTGACTTGTTAGTACTTATACATAACTGATTTTCATGACCATAACTGTAGGAACCATGGGGTCACACTGAACTTCTCGTCTTGTCCTGGAGAGAACATGACTTCGTCGAAGTCTGGGAAGGTAAGCAATGGCAAAAAAACATAAAAAAGGGGAACAAAGACATGGAGAGAATTGAAGAGTTGGAAGAATGAGAGAAAGTCTAAGAAGAAGCATTGGAACCAATTGAGAAAATTTAGGACAAGAAACAACAAACATAGGGAATATTGAGCACCAATTTCGGCATAGGATGAACATTTTATTGAAAACTCCGTCACACAACGATCATTTCTCAGGGGGGTCCCCTGTTTTGGGGCCCCACAACAATGGGTTTGCTGCGCCGGAGAAGATCACATCATCAACACCATCACCATCACCACAGAACTCACTTCAGCTGACAAAGGTCGAATATGTGAATATGTGCTTCTGCCATCAAGTTCCTCCAATTGCACATCACATGGAATCGGTTTGTCCCCTTTATTTTTAAAAGTCACCCTTGAGGACGTACTGGAATGCCATACCCGAGGTGTTGACAGGGTTTCTCAGCTGTACCTGTCAAGCTCTGGACATGAGCATGGCGGACCACACGCCATCATCCCCACCTCCTTGATACACAAGGTCAAGCGCTTCTCACATGATCGAGTGGGCGAAGTAGTGCTGCAAATTCAGGTGCGAAGCAATCAAGTGTCCAATATGGTCAAAATCCAAACATATGTTTCTTAGCTGTTTTACTGCAACCTAGTCCTATCCCAGACTGCATGGAGGGCTTCCCCATCCTGCGGCCAAACTTGGATACGATTACCTCTCAAAACAAAGGCTGGTGAAATCCCAACAAATCATGTTGATCATTTAAGATAGTTACATCACCATTTGCGTTGCGTCAATCCCTCTTTTTGGATGGTTAATTCCAATATTGTCATATGGTTATTTGTTACAGAGCTATGGAAGCCATGGTTCATAGAAATATATTATACATCATGATTTACCGTTTATAAAATTGGTTATTTCTGCAGTTCGTGAACAAATATTGAACTAAGGCCGAACCAGTTTGTTCCAGGATATAGTGCTCCTCCATTCACGGATCGAGGCTGGTTAAATCCAATATTGAACCTGGTTTCCTATGGGGACATTTAACAGTATTTTATTAGATGAAAATTAGGTGGTTCAATCCAGTTTATTTTTGTTGGTTAACACACAATTCTTGTTTGCGGAATTTAATACACCATTTTTGTTGGTGAAATCCATTTCTAAATGGTTAACCCAGGCTTTTAACTATGTGAAATACACATTTGTGTTGGATCAGCCTTTTTGGAGGCTCAAATCCACATGTATATAGTTGATTTATGATGATTTACCGTTCGTAAACATGGTGATTTTCCATAGCTATGTTAGTTTACCAGAGGGTATGATGATTATGGGAGATATATATAATGATTTTCCAGTTCGCAAACCCTTACATAACCAGAGCATATAATACTCCTCCATTCATGGATTCAACTGAGGCTGATGAAATCCAATTTTGGCCCCCTAAAATGCATAGATCCAATACTAAATCAGGGTTTCCTGTGGAAACATGTAACAAAAAAAGATGGAATATTAGGCGGATCAATCCACATTTTCGTTGGTGAACTCACCATTTTTAAATGGTTAAACCACTCTTTTGGGCGGGTTGAATCCACATTTAGAGATGATTTATAGATGATGTCCCTATCAGAAAAAGCATCCTTTTCCATGATTTTACCTATAAAAAAACACGATTTTCCAGTTCGCAAAGCCTTAAATGAAGGTGTCCTGAAATGGGGTTATCCCTATATCATCCATTTATAGATGGATTTTCCACTATAAACCAACCAGCTATTGGGGATCCCCCTTTTGTGGAAAGCCCCAAATAACCAGACGACCAGACTACTCCAAGGAGCCCATCTGTTCCGTCCACGAGGCCATCAATTCATCAACTTTGCGTCCACTGGCAGCACTCCAGGCCTCAGGAAACAGGCCGAAACGGGCCATGGAAGTGGCAATTTGAGAAATAGCAGAGTTCACGATGACAATACTTTGCCACTAGAATATGAATATATGGATTATGATATATGAGCATGTTTTTTTTGTTAGATATTTATCATTAGATATGATATGATAATATGGATGTGTATAATCATATCGTATAAATATATATATATATGTATATATATATATATATATATTCATATTCACAATACATTATATATATATGTAGTTATACATTATACATAACACAAATCATATAATCATATATAATAGATACACATACAGTTTTGAAATAGTAAAAAACATGACACATAATGTGTATGTATAAATATGTGAATATCAAACATAAAATTAACATTAAATTAGGCATTGTTGATTTGTTTGCCCACTTGTCCAGATTTGTTCCTCGCGAATTGATGAGGTCTGATGAATGCAGGATGGAACAATAAACCATGGAGGTACACCCCTGTGTGTTTTCTGAGAAAAGGCGCTTCAACACAAAGAAGATGGATATAGATGGATTTAGGCAGGTTTTACTGGGGGAAAGATGAAGATGTTCTACCTGGGGCCCAAACGATATCGAAGTTGGTTTATAATCAGCCCATGGATACTATAGTATATACATAGTGTAGAACTACTATAGTTAATACACACATATAATATATATATATATATCTATCTATCTATCTATCTATCTATCTATATATCCAGCTGGACCAACCCAACAGTTCACCAACAAAAAAAACACCAGTTAACCACACATACCAAGGCGCAGCCCAAAGGTCCGTGGTCTCGGTATTCGAATACCTCAGCCGGGGAACTTAATGAATATTGGGATGATGGATGGCCGGGTTTGACCATGATTCATGGACAGATGATATTACCATACGTTGATATTCTTATTGTATGATATATGGCCATGTTGGGGAGGATCCATGGCCATGTATAATATCATTGAGTGATATATAGAGATGCATAATGATAGGGGATATATATATATATACGATAATGATGGTAAATCTATATAGCTATAAGAGAGGAAGATGGAAGGCCATGTTTGAGTACCAAAGTTATTGATCATGAAACATGGAAAGGTGATGGATGATTGCTGGTTGGTGGTATACCTACCCCTCTGAAAAATATTTTTGTTCGTCAGTTGGGATGATGAAATTATTGAATCTGAATGGAAAAGTAAACAATCTTCCAAACCACCAACCCGATAATTATTACCGTAACAAGTTGTCTTCTTTACGTTGTATTAAATGTACCTGACATATGATGATTTCAATTGATTTCAGGATCATTGGATGATTGGATCATCCTCCGTCCCAACATTTCGTGATTCGGAACAGTTCAACTCTCTTTCACGTGGTGAAAACAAGTCATGGTGAATCTTAAAGGACACCTATTTCAATCTGAAACAGACATGATTCATGACCAAATTGGGGTCCCAATTTGACAATTTGACACAAGCAGAAAACCATTGGGTCGATGTGGAAACCCCATGGCTCCCCATTGGCTTGATGAAAACGAGCTGCTTATGCTGCTGCATGTAAGCACGTAAACCTGTCCTGGAACGATGGCACACGGGCGGAATATGAAAACATACTCGGATAATCACTAACCTTTGAAGTGAGCAAGTGAATATAGTAAGTGTGTTGTATCACCTGGGATGCGGCTACTAATCGATATCATTTGTTCTTTTCACGTGATGTCCTTTCTACTTACAGCCAACAGTTTAAGGGATGATGTGCATCTAAAATGAATCTGGCACCCTGCCATCAGCTTCTCCATGGATTGGATTTTCCAACGGGAAAAAAAGACAACTCTCCACTTGTCCCGCAAAGATGAGACAAATGATCAACAGATTTGTTGATGCCATGAAAATTACAGTCATATCCCACTATACATATATATCCCACTATTTATGGTTGGTGATATCAGCATGCAGCATACACCCACAATTAATTTATCGACATTAGTGGATGCACTGCATAGCATTCATGTGACATTTGTCAAACGTTTGGTGTTGTCAAATAACATGCAGAGTATCAAAGTACCCTTATATATCGTATTATATCATCAAGTTCAAAAAAACATATTGAAACGTGAACTATCTCTAATTCAGTAGGGATTTTACAGCCTTCTATCTTGTCGGGGATAGCTATATGCACAACAATACTGCAAGTACCTTTATCCCTCGCTAAAAAGAACAACCAGTGCACATACTAGGAAGTCTGCAAATATGCAAACCACATCTGCCTACATGTTCACTGAAAACCTTACATAACTTTAAAACATTATCTGCATACATGTTCACTGAAAACCTTATATAACTTTAAAACATTATATACCCCACACCTAAATAAAAACCAGTTTCAGGCTGGCTCCGACTAAAATGTTCATTTGCAACCTGCCAGTTGCTTGGAACATGCTCAAAACCATGTCCTAAGCGTTTGTCTTGAAGCTTATCTTAAACAATGAAAAACACATGGTGATTTTGAAGCATACAATACTTGTTGGAACCCAAACCCCAATATCACCATATCAGAAATGGATGGTATGTATATGCAAACCATCCCCAAATCGGTAAGTTTACATATTATCGGGTGAATCCCCTTACAGTATTAGCTAAATATTTACCTATACATATATATATATATCAAACCTCAAACATAGTCATCAATGATTAATTTTCTATCTAGTTGGGGACTACTATATATATATATATATATGTATTAAGAATGATGATTTTTCCATAGCTAACCAGGTATTTTGGAGCACCTGCCACCCCAATCCATCCCACGGATCCCATCTCCTGAAGGCTTCCGCACCCAGATAGGCATGTGCCATCTTGATCACCGAGGCACCTGCCAGCGACAAAAAAAGAACCTGGCTGGGTAGTGGAAAAGTTGGAGACTGGAAAAGTTCTGGTGAGTCTTAGCTGATTTTAGTGACATTTTAGCTATGATTCCCCATATGTTTATTTATGTGTCCGAGAAATTGAGGCATTCTGATTTGGCACAATTTAAGCATTATATTTTTTATTCAGTTTCTCCAGACAGCAAAATTAAAGCTATAGTAATCCCCAAACAGAATAGACAGTGGTTTATCAGAGCAGGATCTTGCTTTTCTATATAGGTTTGTCCGAGAATTGGATATACCCGCAAAGGGCTTTTTGTGAATAGGAAACATGATTACTAATCAATGGATACTGTATGATACTATACAGTATATATATATATATATATGTCCTATATATATACATTTTGGGACTTGCTATCATGCAACATGCACGTCAAGCGCGAGACTTGAACTTTCTGGAGCTCCGCAAGACATGACCCGAACCTTCCGCCCGTTCGATCGGAGCACCTTTGCAGTAGGAGATGGCATCAAAGACCTCTTCGACCTGGTTTCAATGTGGTTTCCGTGCGGAAAGTCCATGTAAGACCATGGGGCATGGGATCAAACATGGTACCCTCCGCTGTCATCAAACATGGCCGGGACATCCCCCGATGACACCGGAGGATCAAAAAGTGGGGATGGTTCGTGGGGATCTTTTAGGGACATGGGATAACCATCAAGCATACAATGTGAGGCCCCCGGCCACGATAGCGTTCAGTTGGTGAACATAACTCCAATAACTATGGTTTATGGTACCTATAACTATAGTTATTGGGGCGAATTTAAACCACCTATCACTGGGGGGGGCACATTGTAGGGAGACATCATCATCGAATGGTTCAACTGATGCTAAATGATACATAGAAAAAATGTCCAATAAATGGAAATTGTTCATCAACACAAAAGAAAGCGAAATGATAACTGGTCAATAAATTGTACTGGTTGGTGGTTTTAACCATTTTGAAAAATATTGGCCAATGGGAAGGATTATCCCATATATTATGGGGAAAAAATGTTTGAAACCACCAACCAGAATTGTATAATCCTGTTTTGATAAATGATGAATCCAATCCCCAAATACTGTAACTCACCGCTTCGCAACTGGGTAGAGCGCTAACATGACGACTCCGTCATGACTTGGGGGGTGGAAAACCAAGGGTTTTTCCTTCCTCAAAAATTAAGAGATTCTCCTGAAGATCCCCATTTGATGTAAATATCCATGACAAAATCCAACAAAATTAAAATCCATGTGTATATATATATATATATATATTCATCATGTTAAAGCGTTTCTAAAGTTTCTAAGACCCTGATTTCCCCATGCGAAAACAGGATCGATGGTGGCTCCCACCCCATCGCCTCCTCAGCGCGATGGATGGGCACTTGGATGGGATGGGAACTCCTCAAGCTGTCCAAACGCATGGCCTCACCGCGGTGACCGCACAAAGAGCACGGGAAAGTGCTGAAAAATGCCCATGGGAAGCACGGGGATCCTAAAATGGAGGTCATGTAGGTTAGTACCATATTTCAGGCCATATGAATTGTTTGGATATATGGGGATATTCCCTGAAATTTAGCCCTGAAAAAAAGGCTTTATATATGGTAGGTACTTCCAACTTAGGTTCCTGAGATGGCCAGCGAAAAATGGCATGATGTTTCTGGAAGAAACAACTGGAGGAAACTCCATGTTTGGCAGGATTTTAGGTGCCATTTTTTTGATTGCGAAAAATGACCCAAATGATTGGTGATTGGTTTGGAGGATCGAAGGCGGGGCTCAAACACTGAAAAGGATCTGGTGAATCAAGACTGAGAGGTTCCAAAGGAGGAGTGACACTGAACAAGGCGAACTTACAAAAAAACAGGGAAGACGGGTATCACCCCCAAAAAAAAATCCAGTAAATGATCCACCAACGTAGGTTTGATGATTCCTGAGAAATCTCTACGTGCAGCCATTGCCCGGGAGGAGGGAAACAACTAATTACGTCATTACCTCCAATGTTTGGTCCCCAGCCAGACCAAGGACAATTTTTGCCGCGCATTACAAAAAAAATGACACAGTGAAACCCCTCAAATACAAACACAGAAATGTATCACTCACAGAAGAGTGGATATGCAAATTCTGTATGGCTGTGTATCATTGTGTTGCGTAATCATTGTGTAGCGAAAAGGCGCATAGTGTATAGTATAGTATATTTATGCAGTAAATAAACATATTAATGCTATATCATTGTTTACTGTTTATACAGTGTGTGATAGACTATTTATCTTGCTATCATTCACTTTGTTTCCGGTTCAACATCACCTGGTAGACCAGTTGATGCACGAAGCTTAACGGGCCTCCAATGATCCCGGGTAGTCCGATGAAACCACCAATGAGATCCAACAACAATTGGTTGCAAGGTACGGTCTATCTCATGTTCATAGTCATAATCTGGCAAGCATGACATAGATGTGGAAAACCAAGTCATTTATAGCTATAGATCATGTTATTTCCCTAGGAAAAACCCACCATTTATAGTTTGTTTGATCATTTTTCCATATTTTTCCACATCCCAAGGGGAACCCCTGGGTTTTGTTCATATTTTTTTCCCAGGGGAACCCGCTGGGGTTTTCATCCCAAGTTGCTGCAGCTTGAGAATCTGAGGTAAACTGGTCCCACCTTGCGAGTGGGGACGTGATGAGGGACAGCGTACGGCGTAGGTTCATATATATATATACACATACATACATATTATAGATATGTGTATATATCTACATATGATTATATATATATATATACATATATATATATATATAGAGTCCCACTAATACTTAAGGAAAAGTTGCAACTATAACTATTTAAGAGCAAGATTTGAAAAAATCGGGTGGTTGTGTGTATATATATATATGTACAGATTTGGTAACTCTGATATCCTTGAGGATCCTTGGTTGGCGGGTATCATCTCAGACATCACTGGGAGATAGGCATTTGCCCAGCTGTTGCCCATTTGTGGCGACATCCAACTACAACTGGTTGGTGATGCAATAACAATCTTGAAACATATGAGTTCGTCAATGGGAAGGATGACATCCCATATATGAAATGGAAAATAACATTCATGTTTGAAACCACCAATCAGTATAATTCTGGAAGTGGCTCCTAGGATATTGAACAGTACTTTAAGGTTGTTTCTGGGCACTTGTACTTTTTATGGTTGTTTCTGGGCACTTTTACTTTTTATGGTTGCTTCTGGGCACTTTTACTTTTAAGGTTGCTTCTGGGCACTTTTACTTTTTAAGGTTGTTTCTGGGCACTTTTACTTTTTAAGGTTGTTTGTGGGCACTTTTACTTTTTAAGGTTTTTTCTTGGTACTTTCACATTTTAGGTTGTTTTTGATCAATGTTACTTTTTAGGGTTGTTTCTGGGCATGTTTACTTTTCAGGGTTGTTTTTGGTCAATTTTACTTTTTAAAGTTGTTTTTGGTCAATTTTACCTTTCAGGGTTGTTTTTGGGCACTTTAGTTTTGAAGGCTGTTTCTGGGCACTTTGCTTTTTAAGGTTGTTTCTGGGCACTTTTACTTTTTAAGGTTGTTTCTGGGGCCAAGTGGGGCGGAATGAAAGTTGTCAGGATGTGATATTCCCTTCAGACTAATCTTTAATACCACCCAAACGAAAGGTTCAATAAATTGGAACTAGCCCTGTTGGGGGACCATATGAGTGGGCATTTAATATTGGTTGGATCTGATATTGAATTCTCCAGGGCACCTAGGTTCAAGGCAAGGCGCATGGCGAAGTCAGGGTAGATCAGATCAGCCATGTAGTTCTCACCTGAGCGAAGGCGGGAGATAATCTGCAGTCCATTGTGGCACTTCCCCAACCTCCAAGAATTGGTTTTAGAATCAACTTAGAGGAAACCCGCATTTTCATCATATGGTTTTAGTTAGACACATGTAAAACAAATAGTAAAAACTGTTGTTTTTCTCTGTTTCTCCATTTTTTGTTTGGTTTTACGTCCAGCCATGTCTGGGTGTCCGCGCACCAAGATGCAAAGCCTTCGTTCAACCTGGGATGCTTGGAATCCCATCGCTGATTCGGGGAATTGTTGATTATTGGGATTACCACATTATCATTGGATTGGTTTAAGGGAAAATCTACAGGAAACCATGGTTTTTACCATTAAATATGGCGGTTTCCTGTATATTTTCCCTTAAACCAATCCAATGACATTACTGATATTACACTGGGCATAGACATTCTATATATATATATACATACACATCTGATTACTGTAACTAATCTTCGATGTATATACTGTACAATATATGTATAGAAAAAAAAAAACATGTATATGTGCGGGGAGAGCATCATATGTACAAACGGCCATCATATGTATAAACTGCCATTCTGGTGAAACGAAAGAGAGCTACTCAGAAAGTTCAGTTGGCTTGTTGAGTTTATTCCATGTCTTTTCTCAAAAAACAAACCACATTTCCAACCATTTCCAGCCATTTCCAACCATATCCAACCATTTATAACCATTATTGATTTTCCAGATTTTCCAGATTTTCCAGATTTTCCATATTGATGTTCCAACCATTACTGGGTTTTTTAAAGTGCAACAAAATTCACTTGCGGAAGCCGCGCCGCCGAGGCGCCAGAGGTCGTCCCACCATTGCATGGTCACCAGGTTGCCGAACCACTGATGTGCCAACTCCTGGGGCTTTGATGGGATCGACGTCAAAAAAAGGTATGCGGATCCAAAGGGATCCAAAGGGTGACTTGGAAATGGATGGTATTAATGGAAGGATGTATATATATATATATACTTTGCTGCGGCATTGCTGCGGCATTGCTGCGGCATTGCTGCGGCATTTCTTGATATAAACTAGATAAACTTAATGGGATATAATTGGTTGGCGTATCTCATTTGACCAGCAAAGGTGCAAACACGATCATTTTTTGGGGGATATAATATGTTTGCTATATCATGTGTATATATATATAAATATATATGGGGCAAAGAGTCAACCCAAAAGAACATAGAAATTAACCTGATTAAAACGAAATATAGAGATGAGGACAGATTTTCTGAGCAAAGAAATGGAATTTTGTAACATTTTGTAACCAGTTGTAACCCAAAGAAATAGGAAGTAAACCGGGTGATACCGGGTAAGTCCCCCATGGGACCAACGCACTGGCCATCTCCACCGTGCCCGGCAAGGCTCGTGCGTCACCACGATGCACACGCGCTGCATCTGCTTGCGGGAAGCTCCTTGGGCTATCAGCAGATCCACCTGCGAAATGGGGATCCGAAGGGAGGTCATGGATTTGATGAGCTTAATGCATTTACATACCGTGAATATTATACACTCTATTTATGTACTATAATGTATTTATATAATAATAAAATATGAAATAATATAATGTAATATGATATAATACAAAAAAATATAATGTAATATAATAGTTAGTTTAGGGCAATCCCGTCTTTCCTATCTACCCGCCGACATTATTATAATGGCAAATTCTATGGGGTTAATACCAAAGACAGGGGAGCAACACCTGATAGAAAACAATAATATAAATCATAACAAACACATAAAACAAAGAAAAACAAAACAACATAAGCAATACAATAGATTATAAAATAGATTATACCAAAAACCATAACAACAAACCAAAACAAAAGACAATGTCACTTTTATAAAATGAAATTTAACTATCATTCTTCTTCAAATTCTCCTCATGCTTCAAAGTGTTTGTGTGCCTCTTGTAATTTTGAGTTTGAATTTCATAATCATCACTTCAAATTCATGGGGATAACCAACATAATTTTCATAATCATTTATTATGAAGATTGTGGGATTAATTACCACAGTCTCCCCCTATAGGGGAAGCCTCAGCCCCCAGCCAATATACTATCCCACCCCCCAGCATACATGCCAGCATACATACAAACTAGCATATCACAACAGCATCACATCTTTCTCAATCTCAAATCTCTTGAACTACCACAATTACCATGCCCACACCGCCCTTCATGAACCTGTTGATGACCGTGTCTTCTTAACCTAAGCGCGATGCAGATGGCACAGCAATCCAAACTTTTGGGGCGAAGTGGAGTGAAAAAGATTGTGTGTGTGTCCATACTTGTTGGAGCCAGTCTTCAAGTATCTGGGTGGTTGCCTTTTTATCAGGCAAGAATGCACTGAATGTCAAGTTTGTGAAGGCTCACTGGCATGAATGTTCTATTGAAACAATGCCTACCTATATACTGTGCATACAGACCTTTTCAATCATAAAGGATCTGCTCAGAGCACTGTTTTGCAAGTAGCCCTGTTGGCTAAGCAAGCGTTCTCACGCACTTGATTCTTCGCCAAAACTGGCGAGAGACTGGCATGACAAAAGTGATGAGGAATTTTATGGATCATCTGATGTGGGTGGCCCAATTGTACATATTGCAATGGCTGCATCCCGTACCTCCGTTCAAGCAATGGCAACCGGTTCTGCTTGAAGCTGACATTCCCCTCAGGTTTGGCTCGGCATTCACAACGTCTGTGCTGTTGGTGTCTGCAGCTCGAGCGCTCAATGCAAGGATGATGAGCCAAGCGACAAAGCGGATTTGCGCCATGAACATGCCCACGCCCCTAAGCTGAAAAGCGTGCCCGAGTGGTTTGAGCAAAAGATGCTGAAGAATGACACAAAATTCCAAGCTCAAACTGAAAGAGCTAATTTCTGTAGCTTTCCAATTGAGAATGTTAAAGGTGCTCAAATTGAAACAAATTCCAAGTTCAAGCTCTCCGGGAACATGTGGCTTCAAACCTCCAACTGACATGTTCTCAACAGCTGAGCGCCCCGACAACAGGATGAAGAAGAGATTGATGACAAAGCCAAGGCGAGGAAGGGCAAAGGAACATGGAGCAATCCCAGCCAATGACCCAGTCAAACACAAATTCGTGGGGAGAAACAAATGAAGGGCAAAACACAAAACCCCGAAACCAAAACAGCACATCAAATCAACCATCTCATGGTTGCATCATGGCTTTCTAAAAACACTAAATCTTCAAAAGTTCATGCCTCATCAACAATCTTGGGTAATCAGTTAATTTGCAATATTTCTGGTTCAACTTTTCTGCAACCTCTTGCACAACATAATAACCTTTTAGCCAGTGGGAAGTTCTTTCTTTCTCTGTAATTGCTTTCTTTCTCATTATCTTTACTTTGTCTCCCACCTCTAATGTTGGGTATATTCTTTCTTTCTTTGCCTTTGATGCTACATTCAGCATAGCCCTAAATTCATTTTTCTCTTTCCTTGCTTGATTAGGTGTCATACCTGTAGCGGAGTGTTTCATCTTATCATTGTATGTCAGCATAATTTCTAAATTGTAGTCTGTCCATTTGATATGTTCTCTTCCTTTCTTTTCATCTGCTTCAACTCTTTTAAAAAGCATATCTTTGTAGGTGCGTATAAATCTTTCAGCAAAAGCAGGATGACCCCTTGTCCTATACAACTCAATCTTCTCACCTTCAATATAGTCTTTAAAATCACCTCCTGCTATTGCTTTTTCATCATCACTGTATATGATTTTTGGTTTCTTTCCCATTCTTTTTAATGCCTCTTTAGTTGCCTCAATAACATCAGGTTCATTCTTGCTTACAATTGGAATTACTACGGCATACTTGCTTAAAACATCAATACAAACCAATCCTCCTCTATATTTTTGTTCTTCATCAAAATCATAATACCCCATAAAAAACAAATCAATTTGATAAGTATGATTGTTATGAGGTGCTACAAAGGAATTATGCCCTCTTGGCTTTGCTTTTATCTCAACATTTTTCCTAAAGAATTGTTCAACATCCTCTTTCTTGATTGTAGGTTCTTTCTTTTTAGCATCTTCTAATGTGGTCTTTCTTGAACCATAGCCCGCTTTATCAAAATAAATATCACGAATAATTTGTTGTTTCTTACTTTCACTCATTATAGAATAGATGATATAATAAATATTAAAATTATATAATTTATTCTTCATTTTGTTCATTGAACCAGTCTTGGTGTTTCTTTGTTCTAAAATGCTGTGCTTTGTATCCGTATGAAATGATACAACCACAATCACAGGTAATCTTTTTAGATTTTCTCTCATAGATTTTGTCAGCATTATTCTTTTGATATTCTTTTTGTTGTTCTTGGTAGTATGTTTTTTTGCTATGATAATTACTGCGTTTGATTTCACACAAATGTTCTCGCTTGTTGTCATTGTATTCTTTGATGCGCCCATTTTTATTGTTTTGGTAATAGTTTTTGCTTTTTTCTTTATAGGGTTCAGAATTGTCATTGTATCTCTCTTTTGCTGACCTTCCTGATATGTTTTTGTTGATACAGTCATTGTTCTTAATGTAATAACCTTCTCTTTTGTGAAGTTCGGCAATGCTTGAACATACATAGTTCTCTACTAATTCAATCTTACAGTTTTCAATTCCAAATTTATCAAACATATCAAATAAAGATGTGTATTTTCTCTTGTTTCCATTGAGATACTGTTGGTAAGTTGTTTTATGTCCTTTAAATCTGTTTGGTAATGTATCTATTGTTGAACCGAAGTAGCATTGCTCATAAGCAATATCAACAACTTGGTAAATTTTGCCATTTTGGTAGTTTTTGGTTTTTACCATACTAAACACTATTATACATAAATAAACAGTCTTTAACACCATTTTCACAATGATATTTTATTTGAAAAAGCACAATTACAAGAAACGCAATATCCAACTACATTATCTTTGAAGTGGCTTTGTTCATTATTGACCCTTTGACAGCTAATATTTGATGAAACCTTGCCATCTTCAAAATCTATCACCAATGGTTCATTACAATTATTCATCAGGTTCATCAAAAAATCTACATCAACATACTCATTTCCTTCTACATCTCTACCTGCTTTTTTGTCTTGCTCAATGTAATTTAAAACCTTTCTCTCAAAATACTGCTCTACTATCCTTTTAGATTTACTTTCTTCACCTTTATTATATTTGAAAAACTTAATTTTGTTGAAGTCTGTAGCCCTTGTGAGGGCTGTAAAAAACCAATTCTTACTAACATACCATTCATTCCAATCATATATGACTATATCACCATCAACGCTACAACCTTGCTTTGAATGTGCGGTGTAGCAGTAAGCATATATAAAATGCTTTCTCAATAATTTCAGTTCTATATTTTGCTTCTCACCAGTTGCCACATTTTGTAAAACAACAATATCCCCAACGATATTTGAAATCCTAAATTTAAAATTAACATAAATTTTGTGCCCATAGTCTTGATATATTTCCGGCATATAACTTCCTCACCAATAACATATTCGTCAGTTATATTTTTCATTTCTCTGATTTTGCTTGACACCATTTTACAGGTGTTATTCGTATAAGCAATATTATTATCATACATTTCTATCTTGTCAGTCCATTTGAAATAGTTATCAATGATTTCTCTAAAAGGTGTGCCTTCAAAACTCATTCTTTTGACATCTCTTAATTTGTGTCTATCTTCTTCAGTCTTCAATCTCTTACATTCATATAGCATAATATTATTTTCAAAAATCAAATTAATACAATGATTAGCATATTTCTCAAATGACATTACATTGCTTACCCTCTCTGGGTTTTTCAACTGGTTAGTGTCTCCAGTTGCCACTATTATTTTATCAGGGTTGTTCTTACAGAAGTCCCATATTAAAGCCCACTTGCCTACATTATGAAAATATATCTCATCAAACACTATGACATCATAAACTGAATAATCAAACTTTGTAAGCCTCTCATCTCCAAATGAAATACCAAAAAACTTATTTATGGTCGCCCATTCACAACCGCACTGTTGCCCTAACTCATTACAACGAATAAAACTCTGTAATTTCTATTTTTCAGATGCTTACATATATAACTCTTGCCTGAACCAGCGAACTCTGTTTGGATAAGCAACCTTTTATTATTCAAAATATGTTCATCAACGATTTCATCAGTGTTCCATTCATCCTTGACATCACCCGTTTTATTTTCATATTCAGTTATATCACATAGAATACTGGGTTGTTTGCAAAATGCCTTGCTGGGAAAATTGAATTTATCAGACCACCGCCAGTCTCCAATCTCACTACCAAATTTTAACCCTCCCTTTGCCTTACCCAGATTACATTTATCAATCACAAAGGCATCAGTTTTTACTGAATACACCATTACATCATCCCTCATAAGTGTTTCATAAGCCTCATTCATATCAAAATTATGATGTTGTAAAATCAGTTCTTTCACATATTTATATCCATTCAGTAAAGTTTTTGTATCGGAAATGTTCAGCACATAGTGCTTACACTCATCCACTATTTTAGCACATTCTTTCTCATCACTTTCAGGTTCAATGGCATTGCCTTTATCATCAAATTCAAGCAAACAATCATCATCATTATCATTCACTTCACCATCCCATTTAGTTTCAGTAATGATACTTATATCACCACCGTATTTTTCTTGATAGTAAAAGGCATCAACCATTTTTGAAAACACTATGGACTTTTTAGCCTTGTTAGTTTGTTTTTCCAATAAGCCAATGTTGATACAAGCAATCATTTTTTTCTTCAACTTATCTTTCTCCTCATCCTCATCCAGTTTCAATTTCCAAAGTTCATCAACTATTTTTTTGTAATTAACTTTGTAGGTGTTAGATGGAATTTTGTAATAAATGACTTCAACATCATCAGCATATTTTTTCAAAAACTTACCATATATCAAGTTATAAGTCCTATTGAAAAATAGATTTCTCACTTTGCTTTTAACAAGATATAATGTTAAAGCATTCATCTTGTTAAAATCATTCTTTGAATAATCATACTTTTTCCAAATATCAAATTCAGAAAAGCAAGGCACTTCAAAAATATCAATGGTGGATTTTGTATAAGCCTTTCTCCTATCTAACTCAATGTGTGTATCCTTACCTTCAATGATGCTTTCAAAATATCCACTTGGAGCTATGCTATGTGCCATTGAAAATATTTTCAAATCATCATTGTGATAATATGACTTGTGATTAGGATTGAACATACCCTTGTTGAAATTAAAAAATGCCTCATTGACTTTATTAAACATATCAGCACTATTACTATCAATACAATTATCCACCGCACAGTCTATTAAACTTTGACTTCTTATATTCAAAATCAACTTATTAAATTTAACCTTGAGTGATGATACATTGCCACCTGCTCCCATTATGATTTTAGGCTCATACTTTGCTCTCTTGAACTCACAAAAAATTGTATTCAAATCCCTGCCACTAACTAAATTCACTTCCTCTTCACTTTCTTCATTAGCTTCAACTATACCCATTATGTCATCAATGCCATTGAAAAAATCATACTTAACTGGTTTCTCCTTGCTATTTAAACGAAAGTCAGTAGAAGCAAATAGTTTCATATTTTCCTCTAATTCCTTTTGTGCTATGCTTTTGATGTTGTCATTCATTGTGTAAATGTGGTTGCCCTTAATCATTCCAAACAATACAGTTATGTTTTTGTTTTTCTTATCAGGGTCATAACTGTAAATCTTTTGACCGATACAGTTATACAACCTGACTGCTAATTTAAATTCTTCAAACACCGGTTTCATATCTTCAATTGATGCTCCATTTTGTCTGAACTCTTCTTCATTTAAATTCATTAGTTTTAATATCTTATCTCTGGTCATTCTTTTACTTTCCCATTTTTTGGTATCCATCAGTGTCTCTTCATAATGGTCTATCAGTGTATTGATCCAGCATTCACCTTCAGTGTGTTTCTTATTCTTGATGGCATCAATCAAATTATCACTATCAACATCCATTTCGGTATTGATGGTGTAGTGATACATTCCCATCTCATTGCCATCTTTCAGTTTCTTTTTTGTTTCATCATCCCCTCCACCTGTGTTTGATACATCAGTAATGTCTAAAATCTTGATGGCACTTGTGTAGTCTTCAAGGTTTGTATTATTCTTCAGGTCTGGGTGTTTTTCAACTAATCTCTTGAATAACTTGTCAAACAAGGCTGTGTCGTGTATCACTTCAAACTCTTTGTATCTACCTTTGGTGTTTCTCCTTTTGGGCAGTGTAGCATCTATTCCTGTCTCCTTTATCCAAGCCTCTCTGGTCTTCAGTTCATCAAATTGTTTTCTTGTAATTTTGTTGGGGTTGTCCTTCTTCAGTCTTAACCTATCTTTCAGTCTTTCCATCCATAAATCAAACTTGTCTCTGCCAACATACTTATCTACCAGTGTTTCATTCAGTTTATCCTCATCCCTTACATTCTTCAAGTTCATCTGAATAGGTTGCTCCATAGCAAGTAGATTGTGCCAGTCTCCCTGATTGTCTTTAAATCCTCTCTGTCCTCCTGCCTTAACTCCATTATCAAAACCATACAACTGAAATCTTGCAACATAATCTTTCTTGTCTCTGTTAGTTGTCATTCTTTCATTCAGCGGGGCTCTGCCTTCAATCTGTTCAAACTTTTTGTCAAATCTTTTTTAAGCAAAAGTTGCTGTTCTTTTGTTGTCGCTCATCAGGCTGTTAATCAGGTTCTGGGCGGTTTCTCTTTGTGAAATCTTCCTGTCCTTATAAAACTCAACCACCTTATCCACTCTGTATTTAACATCTTCTTTAGCACCTCTGGTTAGACCCTTTAATACTTCTACATTTCTTTGTATATTTTTTGATGGCATTATAATATATTTATATTATATTATAATAGCATCTCTTTAAGTAGTTTAAGACATTTAATTGTATTACCTTATTTACTCTGACTTATCATTAGTATCTTCAGTAATATAACTTGCTCTCATTCTGATACACTTGCTGGATTGCTGGTGTCTCTTGAACTTTTCTTTTGTAATGCTACACCCGCAAAGGGGGCATTCAACTTTGACACTCAAAAATTTCTTATAGTATTCCCTGTGGTAATACCTGTTGTATTTTTTCAAGTCCGCTTTTTTTATCAATATCCACCTGTATTAATGGCTCAATGATTACATAACCGTTTTCATCAATCTCTCTGTTTTTGACACTCATTACTATGATATATAAAATAATATATTTTTAAGTAAATTAAGACAAATTATTGTGCTTTATAGGCATCCTTCAATTTCTGCCACAAATGTAGTCTATAAACCTCCCTCATTTGTTTCAGCATTTGCTTTTTCTTACTATCATTACCTTTTGAAGCAAACCAAGTCTTATAAGCGCTGTCAAATTGCTCATACTGTTCTTTTGTAATCATATCCTTATTTTTAGCATTTACAAACTCTTCTCTTAACCTCTGAACCCCTATTGTGGATGCTCCCACCGGTTTTTGTATTGTTTTTCTTCTATTTTCTTTAGGTTCATCAATTTCATCATCTGCTTCAGCTCCTCCTATTTCTAACTCTGTTTTCTTTTTGTTCCTTTTCTTTCTCATTTTAGGTTCATCTTCTGGGCTACTTCCATCTCTTTTTTCAGCATTCATTCTTTCAGTTCCTGCTTTAAAATGTTTGGGTCGCGAAGCACTCGCACCGCTGGTTGCGGGTCTTCCCGCTTTGCCTCTTGGTTCAATTTGTGTTTCAGGTGATGCTCTTTTGCTACTTGATGATGTATCCATAACTTCTATAACGGGCAGTGCTTGAGAACTGCTTGATGCTGATGCTGAGGCTGATGCCTTTGCTTTAGGTTTTGCTTTTGGCGCTGGTGGCATCTCTTCATCAGTTGCTATGTTGAAACTTTCAGGTTTTATAGGGGCAAAACTTCTTGGTGGGTTGATGTGATGTATCTGTTCAGGTATTGTCGGTTTGCTCTGTTTGAAGACTTCTCCTCTGTGGTTCATTGCTGTTTCTTCTCTTCTCTTCATTGCTCTGTCGCTTCTTTGTGTGATTTCACCATTCAATTGAGATGCTTGTTGAGTGCTTGATGATGGCATTGTTGGGGTTGTTTGTTGCGTTAGTTCTTCATCTACATTCATAGGTTGAGTTGGTTGAGATATGACTGGTGATGTTCTTGGTAGTCTTTGGTTTCTTTCGGTATGAAAGGTTCTACCTGCTGTTCTTACATTTTGCCTTAATAATATTTCTGACATTTGCCTCAGCAATAATCTGCCTTGTTCTTCTTTCAGTTGTTCCATAGAATCTGCCCCATCAAAATAAGAGCCTTCTTGACTGTTTCTAAACATTGTTGCTGACCTATCAGGTAGTTTCCCTGTGATTTTTTCATTACTCTCATCAATAATTCCTATTATTTCTTCATAGGTGGGGCGTCGCTTCAATCCACAAATGCTATACTTATCAACTTTTGCCATAATATATTATTATTTAGAAATAATAATATTTATGATTAAGTAAAACTTAAATTTCTAAATTGATTTATTTGATGCTGTAAATGTTCTAAACTATTATGTGTAAGGTTGTCCCTTTGTATTTCATTATTAATTCTGTCTATTTGGTTTCTATAATTAACTCTTTTATTTGCTTCAATTATATCATTTCTATAACTTAATAATTTGTCCATACTTTCTCTTCTGTCCAGTTGGTCTTTTAACCATTTAACATAAGCAGTGTCATAGTGTTTAAACATCCCCTGCCCCGATGGTTTCCCTGCTGGTTTGCTCATTTGTTTCTTGTAGTTCAGTGTTGTTTGTTTCTTCCTGTGTGCTTGAAACATTTTCTATATTAATATTATTTAGATAATCTTTATGTTTGTTTAGTTTTACAATGTCTGCTAATGCTTCCTCTTGTAATAACTTTCCCACATTCACATTTGATTTTCTCCTTATACTTATCTCTGTTGCTCTCCCGATATTCTTTGAAGTAGTCCTTTTTTTCCTGATAGTATTTTTGGTTGTATTCTTTCATATAGTCAGGGTTTTCTTCTCTAAACCTTTTAGTATTTTCATCATCTAACTTGTCTTTATTATCTTCTCTGTATTGTTTCTTGTATTCCTTCCTTGGATTGTTTATATATCGTTATCTTTCATATTCCTGTAAATGCTCTTGACTGTCTCTTCTCCATTCTTCCATTGTTCTCAATGGTATTTGTATATTCAATACTGGTTTTCTTTCTAAAATATAGTGTCGTTCTCTCTTTTGTAGTTCTTCAACATCATTACAAGGGCATTTTTCAATTTCTTCAATGTAAAAGCATTCAACACCTAACTCAATCATTTTAGCATACAATTTTCTATGTTTTGTCTTATCATTGTCAATTTGTATTTTATGTTTGTTAAATCTTCTTTTTAGTGTTTGTGTTGTGCTTCCAATGTAAATGTCATCATCTACATAATTCCCAATGAAATATATTTTACCCTTTTGATACTTTTTATCACCTAAACTCACCATTAATTACTATAAATAACTTATTTTTAAGTATATATTTTATAGTAATTAATTTAGCACCTAATCGAAAACAATAGTCCCACTCTCTGTCAATTCTACTACACTCTCCGATATTAGCGACACAAAAATTTCCTGTATTTGCTCTTCTGTTGCTAAACTTCCTTCTGTTCCTTTGATTTTAAAAGTAATCAAAGACCCAGACTTGGTATTTGTGCCAGTAAAATTTACATCAGGCATCTTCTCCAGTGAAAATGCCATTACAAATTTGTTCTCTCTGTATTGCTTATAACTGATGTTCAGACTGTTTTGGTCAGCATTCAGAAAATGAAGTGTGCGCCTCAAAAAGTAGAAGGCTTCAGATAAGCTACTCACTTCGAATTCTGGATACTTCTTTGAAGCGATTTGAAGTTGGTAAGTAAGTGCTCTGCTACTGTCAGCAAATCCTTTACCTGCTTGTGCTGGTATGTTTTCTGGGTCTCCACCATCATTAATCTGCCCCCATATCATAGGATTGTAAAAGTAGTTCCACCTCTTCTATACATAATTATCCACTAAATAGTTTGAGTAGATTTCCCCACCTCTTGGTGCGCGGTATAAAGTAATAAAAGCATTAGTTAATTTAGACGCTGACTTAACAATATTCATATTAATTTCACCACAGCCTGTGTTAAAAGTTTGAGTGATAGTGTGGTATTGAGGAACAATTAATTTTAATGATTGACCTTCCAATAAATGTTTTGTAATGTTATTATCAACTGTATTATCCAATGTGATTACATCAGCACGGATAATAACATTGTTAATTTCCCAACTGGTTGATGTATTACCATCTTGAAAGTAGTAGCCGTTCTTGTCGGTTTGTGTTGTTCCATTCCCTTGAGGGACTACAACTGGTTCAGTGCCATCACTTACAATGGTAAATTCTAATTCCAAAGGAGCAAAACGAAGTGGGAGGTAATATGAACTTTCCATTAACCCACATACCGGCTTGTGGGAGAGGCGGACTTTTGAATTCGCGCCGGGTATGCCTGATAATGAATGCCTTGTATGTCTAAAATCAACTCTACCATACTCGTTGTGGTCGCCGTTTGGATAATAATTTGTTCCATCACCAGTGCCGTTAATTTGAAGGAAATTATCTAATCCATTAGCATACTTATGGTAGTCATCATCATAAGAAGGATTAGCACTACTTTCAATGTCATCCATTTCATTAACATCCTTTGACTTAAATGATTTAAATAACTCACAGTGGCGGTTATATTCAACAATATCCTGAACCATTTGACCACCTACAGTAGCCCTGTATCTTTGAAAGAATGAATGAAGACCACCTAAAGGTCGTAAAAACTTTGCCCTTGTGCCGTCAGTATTTTGTAAGTAAGCAAATAGACGGACACTACTTAAATCTAAATATTGGTTTGCCTCTCCGCTGATATAAAATCTTATGTTCTTATTACCAGCATTTGGGGCATATACATTAGACCCTGATGGAAAATAATTCACTTGTCTTCTATCAGTGATGTATTGACTTGTTTGGGGTAATCCAAAGTTAAGATTATTAATCATAACATCGGAACTTTCGCTAATAATATTATCCATAACTTATATATTTAAGTTTAGATATTTTATATTCTATATCTTTTTTCTTTTGATGAGGAAAATAAAAAACTAATTTTCATTAATTTTTATTTTTTCTTGTGTGCTATTAACTTAACATTTTTGGATTGAATATTATTGCTTATTTTTTCTATATTATTTCCATTATTTTCTACTAAACTTTTTATAGCATTATAATCACTGGGTGGTTTATTCATCTCCTTCTCCAATTTATTATAGGTTGATTGTCCTTTTGTTAGAAATATTGGTTTTTGTTGATGTTTATAATCTATCTTATGAAACATTATTAATATAGTTTATATTTTTATTGGATGATTTGGATTGATGCCATTACTAATTTTTGTTGTAGGGTGTAAGTGCCACTTGCCTTGATGGACAAAATTGATGTAGGAATGTGAAAGAAGAGGGTTTATTTCATTCCAGTTTGAAGTTTCAGCGTATCCATCTAACAAACTCACTACATCATTAGGATTACGCAGGTCAAGTCTCTTTGGGTCTTGTTTTCCTTTTCTTCTTGGTTTTATGGTTGGTGTGGCATAAGTTGTAGTAGCAAATCTTTCAGGCATATCATTGTTTATTTGATTGACTACTGCTGATGCTAAACTGTGTGATACAAGACGCTTAACATCAGTGTTTTCTTTCAAATACTTCACTACATCTTGGTATTTTTCACTTGCTTTTATGTTTCTGGTTGGGACTAATAATAAGTCATCCATAATATCTCTTGTCAATGAACCATCCTTGCCACCAGTCCCAGCAATATATAATGTAGAACCAGTTTTATATAACCCATCAGGACTGTCATAAGCATTCCACAATCCTCTCCTATCTTCAATCTTGTTTTTGTTTTGGATGTTTCTTACTTCTTTATATAAGGTTGTATTCTTTCTGAATTCATCATCTAAATTTCTTGTAAAGTCGTGCATTCTTGCGTTCCAGTCTGCGTTCTTTTTATTGTAATCTTCCATTATGGCATCTTTGCCCTGTTTCATTAACTCATTAAATGCTACTCTACCTAATTTCTTTGCTAATTCTTTCATTTGGTCTCTTGATAATACATTTTCTATTGCTTCACCTGCCATTATTCTTTCCATTGCTTCTCTACCAAACTGTCTTGCTACTTGTGCTAATGCTGTTCTTGCTACTCCACCAATAAATCCTATCATTTATATTAATGTTTATAAATTATAATCTAAATAATAAATGATTTAATCAAATAAAATTTGATTTAAATTATTATTAATTTAGATTTGAAAAATCTAAATTATCATATATTATGAGCAATAGACTAACATATAAAAAGATATTTGTTGATAGTAAATACAGAACAGAACAATCAAGGTCAAGTGCTGACTTCTCCATTGAATTAAATGAAAGTTTTGAGACACCCGAAAATACCAGAATGTATATAACAGATGTTTCAATAGGCGCTGTGTGGAAAACAACTGAAGTAGGCTTCTATGAGTATTTGTATGTGATGGTTTTTGATGGTGATACTCTTGTTAAAAATTTCCGTGTTTATGTTGGAAATAAGGTCTATTTCGCAAGTCAGTTGTGCTTTGATTTGAATGAAGGTATGAACAGCAATACATCAGACTTATCAGCAGGTGGGATATTTGTTTATTCTTATGATGAAGCAACCAGAACTGTAGAATTCAAGGTAAAAGAAGGATTAAGTTATTCAGTCAAAATTCCCACAGATGAAGAACTCTCCACTTATGTTGGCGGTGTTTGGGATAGTGGTAGTGTTTCCTATGATAGTAAAAAACCTGTATCAATAAATTATCTATTGAGCAATTTTGTTCCATCATCTCCATTGACAACTTGGACATCCAGTTATTTAAATCTTATCCCTTTCCGCTACATTTTCATTACTTCTAATTCTTTGTCTGATTACAGATATTCAGCGCCTAATTCATATTCATCTTCTATCATAAGGAAGGTTTTAATAACTGAGCAATTAGGAGGTGTCATCAATGACAATCAGGCAGTCCATACAGAGGACTACATTGATATTGGAGGAAGAAACTTGAAGAGACTTGATTTCAAAATCACTGATGAAACTGGCACAGTAATGAACTTGTATAATATCAATGTTCAATTTGCTTTGTTGATAAGTAGTCCAAGTTATTAATATATACATTTAAAGGTTTGATGACATTATATACCATATAATGCCATTGAAAGAAATTAATTATGATGAAACACATTTCTATAGAATTGTTTGTAGGGATTTGAACGTAAAGGACTGCTATGTTGGTCATACTACAGATTTTTATTCAAGAAAATGCCGTCATAAATCCAATTGTAATAACACAAATCAAGAACACTACAAATTGTATGTATATGAGTTTATCAGAGAAAATGGCGGATGGGAAAACTGGGATATGATATTGATTAAAACTGAAAAATGTAATAATGAGTTGGAGGCAAGAGCAAGAGAAAGGTATTACATAGAAATGTTTAAATCTTCATTGAATTCAATGAAAAGACCCTACACATCCGCTGAAGAAAAAAGACAAGCAAGTTTGGATTATTATAATGAACATAGAGAAGAGATACTTGAAAACCATAGAATTTATTATCAAGAAAACAGAGAAGAGAGAATAACATATAAACACAATTATTATGACCGTGAAAGGGATAATATATTAGAAAGGAAAAGAGAAAAGAGGTTAGAAAACCTTGAAGAAGAAAGAAGAAAGGACAGAGAACAATATTATAAGCATAAAGACAAGCAATTAGCAAGAGACAAAGAAAAGGTAGAATGTGAATGCGGTGCTATTATCAGCAGAGGATACATAGCAAGTCATAAGAAAACATCAAAGCATCAACAACACCTACAAAGTCAAACCAACCCTCAAGAATAAGTTTTCTTAATATTATCTTGAAAAAGAAAATATTAAGAAAAATATATCCATTTGTATATGACTACTGTGAAAGTTGTTGATTTAAATGAAGAAGCAAAAGAAGAACCACCAGCACTTGAACCAATTGAAGAAGAACCCAAAGAAGAACCAGTTGAAACTCCAGAGATTGTAAATGAAGTTGTTGAACAAACAAATGAAGAAGTAAATGAAGAACCTAAGGAAGAAGTAAAACCTAAACCAAACGCAAAACCTAAACCAAGTGATATAGTCCAATGTCCTGACTGCTCACGAAGTATGACATATAAAAATCTACGCTACAGTCATAAATGCTCTCCAGAGCCACCACCGGTCAAGAAACAAGCAAAACCCAAAGCAAAACAAACTCCTAAACCTAAACCAACTTCTAAACCTCCCCCTGAAATATATTACAGCGATGAAGAAGAAGAAGTGCCAACCCAACCTTTAATAAAGAAAAAGCAACCAGTTCCAGTTCAACCCAGCAACCCAGTTGATGCTATGGCTCAACACTATTTGGTATAACAATTTATGTATGAATATGTTTTCAAGTAAAACTAAAAAAAGATAAATATAAAATAATTTCTATATTATTTTATATTTATGGTTTCATGAGATGGTGGCAATACTATCATAGGAACAGAATTTATCAAACTTTTAGCAACGGGTTCATCAAATTTAGCAACCGAAAGTTATGTCAATACAGCAATCATCAATGGAGGAGGTGGAGGAACAGGCACGACTGACTTAACAAATTACTATAATAAATCAGAGACAGATACATTATTAAACAATAAATACAATAAATCAGAGACAGATATATTATTAAACAATAAGTATAATAAATCAGAGACAGATACACTACTGAATGACAAGCTTAATATTAACAACCCACAGGATATGTCCGGCACTTTGAGACTGGGACATATTGATGGTCTATCAAAAATCATTTTGAACGGTGTAGCATCAAGCAGAGACTTTTATGTAAATGGGGATGGTGAAGTAAATGGCAATCATTTAGTAGCATCATTAGATAGTAGCGGTTATATCAAAGGTTCAAATATTCAGTCAAATACATTCAATGCCCTAAATTTAATTGATATACTTTTTCAAAGCAACAATGATACTTACTTACAATATGATGTTTCAGCAACTAAATTAGTAGCAAGTAAATTAATCCAATGCGGAGGCAATCTTAAAACCCAAGAAATAGACACCATAGCACCGTTAGATTTAGTCATTAAAAGAAATGGTGTTGATTACATAACCTTAGCTGATGGTCAAATACAATTTAACCAACCTACAAATTTAGCAATAACTCCTGACCTTTCCAACTGTGTAAAATTAACTGGTGAAGCATCCCAAACAATAGCAGGTAATGTTGTTGTAGGTGGCACTCTTAATACAAATACACTAAACAGCAATGGCAACAGTGATATAGTTTTACAAAGAAACGGAGTTGAATATATGAAATTAGAAGGGACACTACAAGCAGTAGAGATGACAAAAGGTGTTAAATCTAACACTTATGATAGTATAGGCAATGCCGATGTTAATTTTAGAAGAAACACTACTGATTTCTTTTATTTAAGAAATAACACATTAGATTTAAACACTGGTATATCATTATCAAAAGATGGAGCGACTGTAAATGAAATATCATCAAAAACAGCAACCAATTTAGTAATCCAAAGAGCAGGTGTTGATTATATAACACTGACTGACGGACAAATTCAATTTAATCAACCCACTAATTTAGCAACAGGTGGCGATACATCAAACTGCGTCAAATATACTGGTGAAACATTACAGACAATAGAAGGTGATGTAGTCATAGGTGGTGGTGCTCAATTTGGTAGTTTTGATTTAACGGTTAATGGAACTTCTTATTTTCTTTCAGGTATAGAGTTAGTCCTTGGAGGGTCAATTGCTTTAGGGACTGGTAAAGGTTATATCCGTTCTATTAATTTAGGAGGTGGTAATACTGGTTATGATTATTGTATTTTTGGTTCTGCTGGATTACATCGGTTTTATGTTGGAGGAAATCCATTTCCTCAACACTTAAAGTATCAATTATCATCCACTCAGGCGTATTTTAATGTTGATGTCGTGTGTCATACTGAATTACAAACCGATGTCATCAATACAAAAAATGCTGGTAATGTTGATTTAGTCTTTAAAAGGGCTGATGTTGAATATATGAAGTTTGAAGGAACGCTACAAGCAGTGGAACTAACAAAAGGTGCTAAATCAAACACTTATGATAGTATCGGCAATGCTGATGTCAGCTTTAGAAGGAACACCATAGATTTTATGTATTTTAGAAATGGCAATGTAGAAGTAAATACAGGTGTATCATTACTTGCTGAAAGTGGTAAGTTTGATGTGATTGATAGTGCCACTCCTACTAATGTAGTATTTAAAAGGGGTGGTGTTAATTTCTTTACATTAGACGGCACTAAAAATATTATTGATGTATCAACTGGTCGGGCATTGTCGTCTCAATATATTTATGGAGACTATTTTATCCATAGAAATGTTGGTGCTGATGTGGTTTTTCAAGGCAGTAATACAACAGATGACGGTTCAGTAGAATATATGAGATACAGAAAAGCAGATGAAGATGTTAATTTTTCAAAAGATATATATGTCAATCAAGACAAAAGGGCATATGTTCATAAAGAAACAGGTAAAGATAGTTATATCTTTAATGAAAATACAGCAGGTGTTAATCATTTCAAGTTATACAATGAAGACCCTAACGGGGACATAAGATTTTATGCTAACAATAGCGCAAAACTTTTCGTCACACCATCAAAAGTTTCTGTTCCAGCACCTTATACATTAGAAGGGGATTTAGTGGATACATCGCAAAAAGATAAAAAAATATGATATTGAAGAAGCAGACTTCAATTTTACAAAAATAGTAAATAGCATTAAACCTCATACTTTCAAAATGAAAGAAGAAAAAAAAATGGGAATAACTAAAACTCATATAGGTTTTATAGCAGAGGAGGTAGAAGAAAATATACCAGAAAAAGTTGAAAATATACTTGTGAAAGTGGATGGTATTAAGAAATTAAGTTATGTCAAGATGAACTCTATTTTATGGGGCGCTGTGAGGGAGCAACAACAAAAGATTGAGCATTTAGAGGCTTGTATGTTTGAAATGATGGAGGAGATAAAAGAATTGAAAGGAAAAGGTAAAGCGAAAGCAAAGGCTAAAGCAAAAAGCAAAAAAAATTAAAATATAAACCTATAAATATGGGACACAAACAATCTACAGTTGAGAACGGTTGTATTCAAGAATTGAGTAAAATTAATGAAGAAGAGTTAGATATTAGTAGGATAGATAAATTATACTAGGCGCAGATGACACGGGACTTTGCGGCCGATTTTGCCGATGTTTTTTGGCACATGACATGGGATTTATGTATCGATTTTGCTATGTTTTTTTATTTTACACATGACATGGGAGTTATGCGCCGACCTAACGGGCAGGCATTTTTCCATTTTTTTGACACATGACATGAGAATAAGTGAGCCAATTTACACATGACATGGGACTTTACACCGCGGGAGATGGGACATCCAAGGTGGGAACTGGCAGGTAGGGAGATGGGAAGAGGAATTTTACCACAGGAGATGGGACATCTAAGGTGAGGAGGTGGGACATCCAAGATGGGAACTGGCAGGCGGAACTGGCAGGTAGGGAACAACAGGAGATGGGACATCCAAGGTGGGAACTGGCAAATAGGGAGACGGGAAGAGGAATTTACCGCAGGAGATGGGACATCCAAGGTGGGAGCTGGCAGGTAGGGAGATGCGAAGAGGAATTTACCACATGACATGGGACTTCCAAGGCCGTAATGGGACTTCCAAGGCCGTAATGGGACTTCCAAGGCCGGATCTGGCAGGTAGGGAGGAAACATGTACCACAGGAGGTGGGAACTGCCAAGTAGGGAGATGGGAACAGGAATTCGACCACAGGAGATGGGACATCTAAGGTGGGAACTGGCAGGTAGGGAGATGGGAAGAGGAATTTACCGCAGGAGATGGGACATCCAAGGCCGGAACTGCCAGGTAGGGAGATGGGAAGAGGAATTTACCACAGGAGATGGGACATCCAAGATGGGAACTGGCAGATAGGGAGATGGGAAGAGGAATTTACCACAGGAGATGGGACATCCAAGATGAGGAGGTGGGACATCCAAGATAGGAACTGGCAGGCGGAACTGGGGGAAATGGCAGCTAGGGAGACGGGAAGAGGAATTTACCGCAGGCAGGTATAGGGAGATGGGAAGAGGAATTTACCACATGACAAGGCCGGAATGGGACTTCCAAGGCCGGAACTGGCAGGTAGGGAGGAAACATGAACCACAGCAGGTGGGAACAGGCAGGTAGGGAGATGGGAAAAGAATTTACCACAGGAGATGTGACATCCAAGGCCGGAACTGCCAGGTAGGGAGATGGGAAGAGGAATTTACAAAAGGAGATGGGACATCCAAGATGGGAACTGGCAGATAGGGAGATGGGAAGAGGAATTGACCGCAGGAGATGGGACATCCAAGGGAGACGAATTTACCACATGACATGGGACTTCCAAGGCCGGAACTGGCAGGTAGGGAGACGGGAAGAGGAATTTACCGCGGGAGGTTGGGCATCGTGGGAAGTGGCAGGTAGGGAGATGGGAACAGGAATTCGACCACAGGAGATGGGACATCTAAGGTGGGAACTGGCAGGTAGGGAGATGGGAAGAGGAATTTAACCGCAGGAGATGGGACATTGTAGGGAGGACATTGTAGGGAGATGGGAAGAGGAATTTAGCACAGGAGATGGGACATCCAAGATGGGAACTGGCAGATAGGGAGATGGGAAGAGGAATTTACCGCAGGAGATGGGACATCCAAGGGAGACGAATTTACCACATGACATGGGACTTCCAAGGCCGGAACTGGCAGGTAGGGAGACGGGAAGAGGAATTTACACAGGAGTGGGCATCCAAGGTGGGAACTGGCAGGCAGGGAGAATGTGAATGGAATTTACCACAGCAGCGCTGGGAAACTGGCAGCAAGGGAGCGGGAAGGAATTTTACCACAGAATGGGACACCTAAGTCTGGGTACGCAGGTTAAGGGAGACAGGAAGAGGAATTTACCGCAACAGATGGGACATTCAAGGGAGACGTATTTACCACATGACATGGGACTTCCAAGGCCGGAACTGGCAGGTAGGGAGACGGGAAGAGGAATTTACCGCGGGAGGTTGGGCATCGTGGGAACTGGCAGGTAGGGAGATGGGAAGAGGAATTTAGCACAGGAGATAGGACATCCAAGGTGGGAACTGGCAGGCAGGGAGACAGGAAGAGGAATTTAACCGCAGGAGATGGGACATTCAAGGGAAAGAATTTACCACATGACATGGGACTTCCAAGGCCGGAACTGGCAGGTAGGGAGACCGTGGGAACTGGCAGGTAGGGAGATGGGAAGAGGAATTTAGCACAGGAGATGGGACATCCAAGGTGGGAACTGGCAGATAGGGAGATGGGAAGAGGAATTTACCGCAGGAGATGGGACATCCAAGGGAGACGAATTTACCACATGACATGGGACTTCCAAGACCGGAACTGGCAGGTAGGGAGACGGGAAGAGGATTTACCGCGGGAGGTGGGGCATCCAAGGTGGGAAGTGGCAGGTAGGGAGACGGGAAGAGGAATTTACCGCGGGAGGTTGGGCATCGTGGGAACTGGCAGGTAGGGAGATGGGAAGAGGAATTTTACCACAGGAGATGGGACACCTAAGCTGGGAACTGGCAGGTAGGGAGACGGGAAGAGGAATTTACCGCAGGAGATGGGACATCCAAGGGAGACGAATTTACCACATGACATGGGACTTCCAAGGCCGGAACTGGCAGGTAGGGAGACGGGAAGAGGAATTTACCGCGGGAGGTTGGGCATCGTGGGAACTGGCAGGTAGGGAGATGGGAAGAGGAATTTAGCAGCAGGAGATGGGACATCCAAGGTGGGAACTGGCAGGCAGGGAGAACAGGAAGAGGAATTTAAAACCGCAGGAGATGGGACATTCAGGGAAAGAATTTACCACATGACATGGGACTTCCAAGGCCGGAACTGGCAGGTAGGGAGACCGTGGAACTGGCAGGTAGGAATGGGAAGAGGAATTAGCACAGGAGATGGGACATCCAAGGTGGGAACTGCAGATAGGAGATGGGAAGAGAATTTACACAGATGGACATCCAAGGAGACGATTTACCACATACATGGGACTTCCAAGACCGGAACTGGCATGTAGGGAGACGGGAAGAGATTTACCGCGGGAGGTAGGGCATGCAAGGTGGAAGTGGCACTTAGGGAACGGGAAGAGGAATTTACCGCGGGAGGTTGGGCATGGTGGGAACGCAGGTCGGGAGATGGGAAGAGGAATTTATCACAGGAGATGGGACAGAAGCTGGGAACTGGCAGGCAGGGAGACAGGAAGAGGAATTTAACCGCAGGAGATGGGACATCCAAGGGAGACGAATTTACCACATGACATGGGACTTCCAAGACCGGAACTGGCAGGTAGGGAGACGGGAAGAGGATTTACCGCGGGAGGTGGGGCATCCAAGGTGGGAAGTGGCAGGTAGGGAGATGGGAAGAGGAATTTACCACAGCAGGTGGGAACTGGCAGGCAGGGAGACGGGAAAAGGAATTTTACCACAGGAGATGGGACACCTAAGCTGGGAACTGGCAGGTAGGGAGACGGGAAGAGGAATTTACCGCAGGAGATGGGACATCCAAGGGAGACGAATTTACCACATGACATGGGACTTCCAAGACCGGAACTGGCAGGTAGGGAGAGGATTTACCGCGGGAGGTGGGGCATCCAAGGTGGGAAGTGGCAGGTAGGGAGATGGGAAGAGGAATTTAACACAGCAGGTGGGAACTGGCAGGCAGGGAGACGGGAAAAGGAATTTTACCACAGGAGATGGGACACCTAAGCTGGGAACTGGCAGGTAGGGAGACGGGAAGAGGAATTTACCGCAGGAGATGGGACATCCAAGGGAGACGAATTTACCACATGACATGGGACTTCCAAGACCGGAACTGGCAGGTAGGGAGACGGGAAGAGGATTTACCGCGGGAGGTTGGGCATCCAAGGTGGGAAGTGGCAGGTAGGGAGATGGGAAGAGGAATTTACCACAGCAGGTGGGAACTGGCAGGCAGGGAGACAGGAAGAGGAATTTACCGCGGGAGGGAGACGGAATTTGGGAACTGGCAGGTAGGGAGACGGGAAGAGGAATTTACCACATGACATGGGACTTCCAAGAGCCCGGCTCGAGGACTTCGACCCGGCAACGGAGGTAAGCCACACATAAAACTTTGGCGCAACGGGGGTAACACACAGGGTCAACGGGGAAGCCTATAACGGGAGGGACACAACGAGAAAATGAGAAATGTCACGTTTATGGTGGGTAAATGAGAAAAAACTTATTGTGTAATTTTTTGAAATCTTAAAATTGTGCATATGTGTTTAATAATAGTTAGATATTTTTCAAAGGCTTGGTGTGCCCTGTGTATGCACAGGTAGTTCATGCAACTCTATATACGAAATGTGAGTTATCTAAGGTTCAATGTTGTTCAATCTTGGTATCAATAAAAATCGTATTCAATTTTCATGCATGTAAAGCACATGACATGTATAGCATCATATACATATATAAATAGAATATATTTGACGACGCTCAATCCTGTATTTTGTAGACAAAGTTTGAACTGGTGGCCCTGCACTGGCTCGAGAGGTGTTTGCACCTCCTTATTTGCCGCACTATTTTGTAGAGAAAATGATCACAGGGATCTGCTAAATACGTGCTAGGTAGCTGCTAAATAGTTGCTGAATACACGCTAAATGTCTGCCAAATAGTTGCTAAATAGTTACCTGTATTAAATAGATGCTAAAGAGTTTTAGTAGCCGCCAAATAGTTACTGAAATAGCTGCTAAATAGCTAAAAAAACTGCTAAATAACCGCTAAATAGTTTCAAAGCTTCTAAATAGCTGCTCAATAGTTGCTAAATAGTTGCTAAATAGCTTCTAAATAGCTGCTCAATAGTTGCTAAATAGCTGCTCAATAGTTGCTACATCGTTGCTAAATAGCTGCTAAATAGCTGCTAAATAGTTGCTAAATAGCTTCTAAATAGTTGCTGAATAACTACTAAATAGGTGCAAAATAACTTCTAAATAGTTGCTGAATAATTGACAAAATAGTTGGTAAATAGCTGCTGAATAAATGCTAAAGAATTGCCAAGTAGCTTCTGAATAGCTGCTAGATAGTTGCTAAATAGAACGAGGTGAATGGATTCATGTGACTTTGGAATATTCTAACAGCTGACGTATAATGTTGGATTATTCTAACTGCTAGCAGGTAGTCATACACTCATATACTATCTTTGTGTGGGATGTGAAATGCACAGTGTGTCAGTTTAGTTGACATGACACGTTTTGCATCTTTTAGAACCCAAACAATTGCAGAGGTCCCGTGTCATGTGATTTTTTTTTGCGAGGCACTTTACAGATGACATGGGACTTATGCATTTTTCTGTTTTTTTCACTTTACAGATGACATGGGAGTTATCGTTTTTTGGGTATGTTCGACAACTCCCATGTCATCTGCAGGTACTATACAAATAAAAGCCTTAAAAGAAATCAATAGCCAAATTGAAAAATTGAACACGGAAAAGTCTGATAAGATTATGTATAAACTACCTGCTATTCAACTTTGCAGTTGGAGTTTGATTTAATAATATTATGATTGAAGTAATATTATTGAATATGGATTTCCGCTTCAAATCTGTTCATAAAGATTTTATTTATATCACTCTCTCTCAACTTTACAAATAGAAATGAGTAGGGCTCTTCAGTGGCTACTCTGTAAATTTCATTTATGGTTTTCTTCAATCAGGGCTGACTGCTCTTGAATGAATGTGTCAAGTTCTGATTGATTTTTCAGTTTGAAGATGTAAAGGCTACTTGAATTTAACCTGACTATAGGACTTAAAGCGTTATACTTCTGTGTGGCAGTTATGACTGATAATCCAAAATGTCTTGATTTTGTGTATAAGCCGTGAAGGATTTTACTATATCTCATAAATGTCTTATCTTCTGCGAAATCATCAACTACTAACAAACAACTATATAAATTGTTCATCTTGTTTTTCTTCTGGTATTCTATCACTTTATGCTGTGTGTCTATGATGTGTGCCAGACTTTCAGGGTCATACTCATCAAACAAATATTGCTCTTTTTTGTTGTCTATTTTTAGTTCTTTCTCTATGTATCGGATTACTTCTTTGTATGCTTCATCTATGTGTGCTGTCGGTGATACAATGTATATTCTCTCAAAGCATCCCCTGTAGATTTTTAGAATGAGGTTCTGAATTAATATACCCTTTCCACCCTGTGATGCCGATACAATGATGCTTCTGAATGGTAGTTTGTCTGCTTGTGGGTAGGGTGATTGTTTGAATTCATACTGTTTAACATTGATAGGTTCAATCTTGGGAACAGCAAGTTTTTTCATATAAATTATTTAGAAAATAAAATATATTATATCTTGTAAATGGCATATCTTATTTTGTTTGAAATGGGGTCAGTGAAATCTGGAACAGACTGCCATATTGCCCCTCATAAGAAGGTTAATTAGAAAAATAAAAAATCCACCCTTGGGCTCTTGCTTCTTTTTCACTCCCGACACGGTCTCTTTTTGCTATGACAACAAGCAGTAGAAGATGTTGAAGCCTTTTTGCTTGAGAATTTGTTTGATGCTATGTTTCAATCAGCACAGTTCATTTTCTTTGACATTTACCTACCGCCCCTTATGGATTTTGGTTTGCGCCTAAAAATCCATATATAATTAGATAGTAGTAATTTTATCATCTAATTATATAGGATGAGTGATTATGATAGTTATATCAATACAATAGATGTGATTGAAGATAGTATTGATGATAATAGTAAATTTCCAATTGTAAGAGATAATAAACTTAAACGGATATTCAGGGTAATGCTGGAGTTCCTGAAGATAATAATAATGTGAACAATTTGATCCTTGCCCTGGATGTTATCTCAATCTGGTAGTACCCTTGTTACTGGTAGCCGATGAATGCCATGCGGAGTCACGCGACGCAGCCCTTTTCTCCATACGCTTGAGCCAATGTTTGGCGGTCACAGCATGTTGTCTAAACAGTGCATGCTGTACATGTTGTGTCATCTCGTTCCCTTTAACACCCCCCATGCCCGTGGTATCTTCAGACCACGGACACGAGAGAGGGAACTTTGAATTAAGATGGTTCTGCTACTTGAATTACGCCTATATACATAAAACGTGCCATTCGGCTCCCCCTTTCCCACATACCCGACGGGAATAATGGTTCCGGGTTCGCCTACTCTATGGCTGTCGATGCATTGGCGCCTCTTCAAGCTGTACATCGTGAATTATTGCTAGCTAACATCTACTTTTCTACGTTGGCTAGGCATGCCACTCACCCGACGGGAGAAATGGACCGCTTCGCTACCAAAGATTTACAATGCTAACTAACGAATTCACGTGCACTATGCAGAATTTCGTGCAGATTGGGAATATTGAAAATCTCGGACCTAAGCGAATTAATCTACTGCCTCGCTCAGAGTCCACTCAGTTGGTCTTTTCCTGATCATCTGTTCACAAAGACGATACACATCTTATAGTCCAGTGATCATTTGGATGAACAGAGGTAGTTGGTCTACTGCTCACGGCGGACTTTCTTCCATTGAGGTGTTGTTGGGGATTTCTCCCATCCTGCCGCACGTTTCGGAGCAGCTTTCGGCGATGAAGGCTTTGCAGGTGGTGCTTTGGATGGTTCATAGGACCTCGGCATAGCCTTAGCCTTTGGTGCACTGGCCGATGAGGATGACGCGGAACCAGTGCCTTCAGGTTTCTGTGAAGGCTGTGCTGATGATTTGGCTTTTGCGTCTGCGGTGGCAAACTTGCCAGCGGCACTACCTCCGACTGCTCTGAATACCTCACTCACCACTTCGTCGCCAAGGGTTGGAGCCATCTTCATTTTCATCTCGGACTTTCCCCTCTGTGCCTCGGCTTCAGCCAGTTGAATAGCATAAGCCATCTTGCTGACAAAGTTTTGAGGTAACGGAATTCCGCATTGTTGTGCAGCAAAGAGTAGTTCCACCCTCTGCTCCTTTTCCCTCAGACTCAGATATACCGAGAAAGCTGGGAGTTCAATGCAGTTGGGGAAGCCGTGGTTCCCGGAACGAAAGAAGGTGTATGATTCATGTTCTGGAAAGGTTCCTTTCAGCAGTCGTCGGAGAAAGTTGCTGATGGTCACTCTCATCTCCTGTTTCCCCTGTGCATCAGCCTGCATTCGGTTCATTGGCATGAGGAAACCCAAGGACTCGGGAGTGTACCCAGCACATACGAGAAACTCCATCATCTTTTCATAGACCTCTAGAGTCTTGACGACAGGCATCATCATGTTTCTCGGTCGTCCAGAGTACATCTTCTCTCCTTCTGACCATGAGTTTTTCTTCCCTTTCTCCTGAAAGAGTTCGTCCAATTCCAGCTCCGTCGGTCGCTTGAGGTTGCCATCCTGGTCTTCGCCTGTATAAGGACAGAAGTCGTCCAGGTCCAGCCGGACTCGCTTGGTTTCCGTCATCATCGCATAGTATTCCTCTGGGGTCAGAGCGACTCTCTGTTTGTAGTAGAGTCTGAACATTGCGATGATCTTTGACATCACGGCGTTGTCGTACAAGTGAGCCGCGGCCTCGGAGACATCATTGTTGACAAGTCCGTCTCCTGGCATACCCTTGCTTCCGCACTCAAGATTCTTTGTCCATGCTGGTAGTTTGGATGAAGGTTCATTTTCAGGTTCGACGTCCATCTCATCGTCGTCTTCTTCTTCAACGATTTCGTCGTCTTCCTGTTGAGTTTCCTCCTCCTGATCCATTTCTTCATCATCGCCTTCATTGTAGTCGACCTCATCAGGGTTGAAGCCATAGTCGTTGGATTCGGATACGTTTTCTTGTGCTTGATGGACCGTATCCTTGAACAACGATTCTTCTTGTCGACGAACCTCTTCATCGAGCTCTTTCTTTGTGGCCTCATCTTCATCGTCTTCAGGAGCTTGTAGCCGATATGGACGAATTCCACAGCTTTCAAGTTCTGTCCAGCAAACTAGACACACTGCAAGCTTCGTCGGCGTCTCGTTGAGAGAATGAGGACAGTGACGGCAACCTGAAGTTTGCACCCTTTTGCGTTCGACTATGTAGTCAATCAGCTTGATGCGGGCCAGGTATTGTTCTTGTCCGCCAGGCTCAATGAGGTTGTTCCTGAATTGGTGGACGATGTTCATGGCATCCATGGTGGTCTCGTCATACGGTTGGTCTTCGGCGTCGATGCATTGACTTGCGACCCTCAGGATGGACTCCTTGGTGGCTACATGTTCTTGATTTGACAGTGCCAGACCGGACTACCTGGTCGTCGCCCGACGGGACGAACAACCGGAGCCATGTCTTGTTGTACTGGTCCTTGGGGTCCTGAATCCATCCTCCTTTGATCGCCGAGAACGGGATGATCTTTGGTGAAACGATCTGTCCCGAGTCAGTCAATCGACCGCCATACTCCACCATCAAGGTCTCGGTCGGGATGAATAGGCAGATGAAGTCCCCCTTTCGCGTATCAACGCTCTTCGTGATGGTCCATGATCTATGATCCCATGGCACATACGGGTTGAAGAACGTGAACATCCGATGACCTTCTCCAAGACCTCCTGGGATTAACCCTTGCCTCCAAATGCTTCGGAGGTTGGTCTTCTTCGTGATGTGGAAACAAACCGGTAATGACATGATGGTATTGGGTGCGATTGGATGCGAAAGCAACGATGACAGCAATGAGACGTCATCTCTGGAAGATCCTTCCTTGTGCCCCGTTGGGGCGCGGACTGCCACTGGGTAGAGCAGTAGCCCTTCGTCGGGGATGTGCGTGTCCGCATCGACTTTGTTGTCAATGCACGTCAGGCTGCTGCGATCAATATCCTTGTTGATCCCGAACGCCAAGACTTGTTCACGCACACGACGTCCATACCGAGCACAGTGGAACATGATCTTGAACAGCAATGTCATGCGATAGTTCGCCTCATTGACATTCCATGCATCTTGATCATTTGCTCTTCCTTTGGGGGCGAGGAAGACGTGTGGCCAGCGTGCGTGCTCATGTCTCCAGATGGATTCACATTTGAGCACTTCCTCGATGGGCACCCAGCCGGCGTCATCACAGAACAGACTCTGTGATTCTGATACCTTCCCCACATTGTGACGTAGGATCCTGTTCAGCGAGGTACTCACCTTGTCCTCGTAGCTGTCGAGTCGGTTGCCAGTCTCGAAGCGATAGTTGGCCGCATATTCCACACCGCCAAAGTAAAAGCAGTTGAAGAAATGGGCTCCTGTTGTAGGGATGATTTTCAAGAAACCGTCTTGCGGCGCCTCGATTCGTTTGTAGAAGGGCTTTCTGATGTTGTTGTCAGAGTAGTTTGCAAGGAATTCTGGCACTGACCAGGTGTCACCTCCTCCTCTGACGATAGCGTCCCGGATCACTTCGTTGAGGTCAACGACGTTCTGTGGTCCCAGCTTTGTAACATCACGTCCTTCAATGCAGAACCTACCATACTCATCGAGGTCTCCAACTTCGGACATAGTCCTGATGCTGTCGTACCATTGGTGTTCACTAAACCTCGGTTTTGTAGGTTCATCCGTTTGCCCCGACCCTTCAGATCCGTCCTTTTTGTGCTCAGGAGGTTCCATATCGACGTCATCAGATGTGGGACTATCAGCCTCGAGCGACGCTCGGACGGCCTTTAGCACCTTTCTGACTTCATCCCTCTTCTCATGTTCACATTCAAGGTGACCATGTTTGGTGCTACCACAGTACAAACACACATTGACATCCTCAGAGACGGTGAAGAGTTTTCCCAACGCGTCCAAGAGTTGTTGTTTTCCGGAAATCTCTGAGTCCCTGACCACATCAGTGGGATCATTTGCTGGCTCATCAGCTTCCTCCTCCCCAGGGTGAGCCGACGACTCGTCACCTGGCTTGGCATCGGCATCAGCGCCCATGCTGGCATCATCCCCTGTGATGTTGTGCTTTCTTCGATACTGAGAGAATACCTGATCTTTCTCCCACTCTGTGAGGCAGCAGAAGTTGGCCAGCGAGTCATATCCGGGGATTGCGTGGATAATCTTCATGACTCTTTCGGCTTCTGCAGTCTGCAGGGTGCAGTCGAATGATCCCCGTCTCTTGTCATTGATGGTGCTTGTAGTTCTGGAGGTCGATGTGAATTGGGCCAATGCATTTTCCAATCCGTTGAGGTACTCAGCAGGATCAACGCTGGCATTGAAAACATCCACAACTCCTTTGGCCATGTTTGCCACATCCAAGACACCAAGCCAAAACTCGATGATGTCCCCGGTTTTCTCGGCTGATGCACGGGAGAATCCAAAGATCTCGTTCCTTTCCTTCACCTCAGGAACAGCGACCTTCTCGAAGAAGTCCTTGTATGCGACATTTCCGCAATCTTTTGTGACCCTGTAGACCAGGAGCCACTTCTTCGCGACATCATCATAAATTCTTTCGCGATAGATGCTGAATTGCTTGCCGCGTCCATTCCGGAAGATTTCCAGAGCTTGCCTCTTCGATATTCTGACTCCCCCCATGTGCGATAGAGACTTCATCAAGTGCTCCCCATACGTCAATAAGGCATTCGAAATCAACGAAGATGCCGTAAACGTAAGCCAAGTTTGAAATCCTTGATTGATGTCAACAATGTCGACACCAAGATCCTCAAATGCGACCTTCAATCTGGCCGCCAGGAGTAAGACGGATTTCCTGGCCTCCAATGTTGGAGCAGAGCGCTTGTAGTGGTCTTGGGTGTTGGCGGAGCAGTTGATGCAATGGGTCGGTCTCGACTGGCATGTTTCGATCTCATCCATCGTCACCGCATTTCTGCAGCTTCCGCACAAGATGTCGGAACCCTCCTTGTCGATGGTAAACCACATGCATCGATCTGAAACAACTGGTTCCAGTTCATGAGTGCCGACCACTGGCTCAACCCATCGGGTCTTAAACCTCTTGTCCTTTGTAAATCTGTTGACGGCGGTTCCAGGGCCTCGTTGGAAGATGGTTGTGTCATCGTTCGCATAGTCACCTGGGGTCATTTCGCCACCTGCGATCTTGAATGCCTCAGTCGGTCCAGTCATATCCTCCAACACTTTTGTGTTGATGCCAGATTCATCAGGATTGAATGCTCCTTCGTTGAGTACGGATACATACTCCCTGTTTGTGGCACACATGAGGAAAACCCTTTGGCGAAATAGGTTCTTCTCGATGACAGACCAAATTGCAGTCTTTCCCAATGTCCCCTTCTTGGTCGTGTTCAATATTGGATACTGTTTTCCAAATTGGGAATACATCGACCGCCACATTCTCTGGTCAGATGTCACTAAGATCCCTTGGAGTCTCATCTTCTCGATCAGCTCATCTGCGATCCTCGACGTGACGGAGTCCATACCGTTGAACATGGAGTCGTTGTTGATGGCGACCATCAAGGGTCGGGATGTGACTTGATCAAGGTCGATTACCCCCTTGACAAACTGATTCTTGAAATCATTCTCAAGCATTACACAGTGGGGTGGCTTTTGTTCATGGAGGAACTGCAATGACAGCCAAAGATGAACCGTTATCTGGCCATCATCAACGGCATCCGTGCTGAGATGTTGCTTGACTTTGTCAAGCGTGTCGAGGAATTGTTGAAGTGGTCGTTCTGATTCAGAATCATGGATCTTGAAGACTTCAACACTCTCCCATCCCATGTCAGCTAACCCCATTTGGATACCATGCGTCCCACTTTGGGTTCCCACACGGAACATCAGATCGGTGATAAGGATAGTCGTCCCAGCCCTAAAGTCACCTGCCAACATGTCAACCTCCCTTGGACCGCTCGGTGCTTCGATGATCCTGCATGCAAGCGGGTTTGTGATCATCTTCTTGACTCGGCCCAATTCGGACTGGTTGGCGACGTTCACGTCATGGTGCCCGAGCATCATCAGCATTCCTGCCGTTGACAGGTAGCATCCAGTCCGCGTCAGCATGTACTTGCGGACGATGTGGCTGTAGCACCTAAGCCAATCCTTCTCGGAGATGGTGGGCGCTGTGTCCTCAGTTACGACCCCCGGATTGCAAACTCCGAAGACCATGCAGGCATATGCGGTCACTCTCCTCAAATACTGTGCCCAAGGTGCTGAACCCGAAGTACTGGCAGCTTGAGCTGCGGGGCCTTGGATGATTGATAACAGAAAGTGATCCCGCTCGTCCATCCAAGCCGACGTGATGAACTCTGAGTTCCTTTGATCGGGCATTGAGGATGTCCTGAAAAGATATCCATTTGGTACCCGAGGAATTACCCAGTCCTTCCTTGCAGGAGGTGTCGACGGCCTTGCCTTCGATGGTGGAGCCTTCGGTGGTGGTGCGCTCCCAGCTGCAGAGCTGTAACCATCGCGTCCACCGGCGGTGGAACTGCTAGGCCCAGTCTGTTATTGTTGCTGTTGTGCCCGCTGTGCATCGGCTTCCCTTTGTTGCTTGTCGTTCATCATTCTAATAGGTGAGGGATCCCAACCTGGATGATCCGGTTGGCTTGGAGGGTTTCTGCCGTCTTTCGGCATCAGCGGAATGTCCCAGCCATCGATGTGGGAGACTTCTGTGGCCCCTTGGCCCATCTGGGTGGTTGCAGTGGTCGTCACATAGTCGCGAATACAGGAAAATGTCCTGTTCCGTTTCTCCACCTCCTCGAACATGCCCTGGTCGGCCCTCTCAATGTTGTAGCCCCCCAACTCCCATAGGTCGTCGCGGAGGTCAATGGCCTGTTTCATTCTGACCAGGTCAGTCTTAATGATCCCGCTCAGGTGTGACATGGATTTGAAGTTCTCCAATCGTGTCATCCACTCATGTAGCATCTTGGAGACCATGAGGATGGTTTGTAGATGGACAACAGCTGCTGTCCGCTCCAAGCTGAGATCATAATTCATCGACATCCAGTCTTCCAGGACATTCTGGACAATGATGGTCTTACCCTGGCTGCTGGTCGCTCTGGCGTTGTGACGTCGGAGTGCGTAGCCTAGGCTATAGCTCTCCTCGTACATGATGTTGACCAGAAACTTGATGCGGTCTTCAACTTCACCTGGATCAGGTGCCTCTCGCTGCATCGCTTCAAATGACCATCTTTCCCACTTCCGACGGGCAATCTCCTCGAAGTTCGTCCTCTTCCGGATTTGGTAGCATGAACTTCCATAAGGAGGGTATGTCTGATTCAAGGATCCAAGGTTTGTTGGGCTTGTATTTGCGATCTTGTCGCGCAAATCCTTAACCGTGATCTCCTTGTTGATCATACTGTTTTGCCCGGTGTAGTGGTCTTTGAGGGTATCCCATAGTTCATCTATTCTAATCGCACACTCGAAGGTGCACAAAAGCTGCATGATGCTTTTCTCATCTGGATTTCTGGCGGCCCCTTCCACCAACTTTGATAATCGGGCCCCTTTATCAATGAAGCTGGTAGCAGACATCTTCAACTCATTCTCGTTGGTCACTTTTGACAACATTTTCATGAGCAACCTGATTGCATGAGTTACGAATGCTCTGCCACTTCTGTCCATGACAAAGGCTAAGGTCACAACGACGGGAGGAGAAATCTTCACTCGATCCAACCATTCGTCAAGGTCCTTATCCCTGTAACCCCTGAAGTTTGTCTCCTCATAGGTGGAGAATGGAGCGGGAAGGTTGTGCTCTTGGTTCTTCTCCTTGATGAGGGACAAGGTTGATTTCAGTGAGCCAATGCCCTTGGCCGCTGAGGGGATCACAAGGTCAGTTCCAGCCATTGCGAAGACCGAAATGAGGCAAGGAGAATCCGGATCCGTCAAGGCGCACCAACGACGCGGGTAACAGCCTGACTTCACCTTCAATCTACCTCTAACGGGATCCGGATCCGCCAATAGCGATCCACGACGTGGATACAGCCTCAGCTTCACCTTCACACCGCCTCGTTGGGTGATGAAGTTAATGAATAGTTGTTCATTGATGGTCTTCTCATTAACTTTGAACTCAGGGTCACTCACAACGACACACGCATATGATCTTGATTCATGGTGATCTATCTCATCCGATACCTTTGGTCGATATCTCCTTCCATAAGCGTTGTTGATCAACATTTGATTTGTGACACCCCGAAGGATACACCTGACAATCTTCTCGGTATATAATTGTGTTGCACGTGTTTCTCTACCCGCACATTGACCGTGGATGTGTGAGCCATCACATTTCGCATGCAAGTCAAAGAACTCAACCCCCCACGATACGATTCTCCATGGCTTCTTGATTGCGGTCCCAACATCTTTGAATTGTGATGTCAAACCATACATGCATCCATCAAAGTCATGCACAGTTGATTGGGTCCCATTAATCAGAAACTTCATTCTCTCGTCATTCCAATAGTCGCATCCCCGAGGCAGTTCCAACAATGCCATAGCATGCAAGACATGTACACGTTGCAGACACACTGTGAACTCTTCCCATAGCTCCCAATATAGAAATGCTTTCATTCTGATGTTGTGTGCCGTGACCTCACTCACATTTTTGTTTAACCGATTCCACGGTGAACCACCGGTGCAAGGTCCCGCAAAGAACACGCAGTCACTAGGACCCCTGATGCAACGCCTCCATTTCGCCCTTCCGTAGTCGGACATCAGGTTGTCATCTTCGGTAATCGTGACCACATGCATCATCTTGAACCGACTCTGTTTGTGAATCTTTGTGATGATACTTTGCCACTTTGCGTTTCAGCACACATAAGGAGCAAACATGGGACGTCATCTTTCATCTCATAGAGGTTGAGTGATATGGTAACGTCATCAAGTATTCTTCCGAAAAAATCAGCATAGGACTGCCTGAAATGATATGTCAGAGTCTTCTCATTCTTTCGGTGGAGTGTCATCTGAATATCCCAATCATTTTGTTTTCTGGTCTCATGCTTCAGCTTGTAATGATGGGCTATAAACATGTCATCCAACGGAATGATTTTCATGTTTCCATCAAGGATACAGGTGACCACAGTGTCCTGGCACGATGCCCTGTCCTCCACGTCAGACCCGCTGTCCATCACATCTTTGATGTCTGCATTGGATATGATCTTGAAGGTAGTGGTCCCTGTCCAAAATTCATTTCTTTTGTTGGTCTTCTCGATGTTATTCCCCGCCAATCTCCATGAGTCGTGGATCAATCTCCCACTTGACTGAAACACTTGGTTGGTTTCCCGTTCATCCCTAAACCGTCTCAGCCTGCATGGTAGAAAGTCAGCCTCTTTGGGGGTAAACATCTTTCTTCTTGGTACTTTGTGCACTCTCGTCAATGTTGTTTCATCCTTCCATATCCATTCATCTTGATCGCATTCACTTTTGGATATTTTCTTTCCCTTTCTTGATGACGTTGAGGGGTTATAGGCTTTGTCCTTTGATACCCTACCAGTAATCACGTCACCACCGGCAAAGATAATTCGTCGTCGATTGGGATCTTTGTTTTCTGTGGGATATGGATCCTCATCGGGGTCCCCCGACGGAGGAAATCCCATTGGAAGACTACCCCATCCAGAACTCCCCCCATGAACAACTCGAAGAAGCGTGTTGATCACCCGAGCAGTACCACAAGGAGCTGCATGAATGGTTGTGGGTTCATTTTCAGGGGATTGATGACAAAATAGTTGACCCATCCCCACAGTTAACTGAGGATACTTCAGGACCGGAGTCTGACGAGTCGGCACCGCGGCAGCATGGAGCCCTTGTTGTGCTGTTGACGCCGGGTGTCCCGGTGAGACAACGCCAGCTGATTGCCTAGTAATCACCGACGGTGATATACTAAATTGACACGGATGGTATTGGAAACAAGCTCGTTCTACCCATTGATCAAAACGGTCTTGTTGTTGAACGGGTGGAACTCGATCCTCAACCTTGATCCATTTGCCATGAGAAAGTATCCAGGTACTTCTCAAACAATCATGAGGCAATGATACACCAGGTGGTCGCTTTCTAAAGAAAGTTGGCGTCTTAACAACCAATATGGGATCCATACCAGGTAGTTGTTGTACTTGTTCTTTACCAGAAAGACCCTTCTGATACACCTCAGGTGGTAGAATAGGTATTTCGGTATACGGAAAATTTGGAACATCTTGAGTTTTGGTTTGAAACACTTGTCGGACAGTGGTATCAACATCCGTGGTGGGTGAGACCATATCGAGCAGATCTTTCGTACCGATGTCACCAGGGTCCAACAGGTTGATGAGCATACATGCTCTTTTCCATGCCAACGGATTCTTGAAACCTTTGGTGTGAATGTCAGCGGCCATTTTCGAGGTCACCTCATACATGAGTACGTAGTTCTCCCGAGTAAAATGTTCATGGAGGGAAGTAATGGCTATGCCATGGGTCCTCTCAAGATGCCGCATAGTGGGGTTACGACCCGACCTGACTACACCGATCATGCCCTGATTGTCATCATGGAACAATAATTTGGGCGACTTTCCCGTCAGCGTTTCCCAGATGCTCATTGCGGGCAAACCCATAGTACGGAGGGTGACATCGGCTGCCACGATTTCGGCCTCAGGCGTTGAATGGCTTACGCATCCTTGCCGTTTGCTGCCCCCGGACAAAGGAAACCGCGTGTGGTTACCCTGGATATGCATATGAGACCCTGAAGTTGATCTCAAAGACTGGGCACACCCTGCAAAATCAGCATCAGCAAATAAAGACAATGTCAATTCATTGAAGTTGTCCCCAACCCATCCAGTCATTCTTTTAGATAGGCTGGAATTCACGTAGCACATTAAGTGATACAACTTTGCATCGTCATCAATGGTCCACTTTGTTACATTCCTGGCCAGGGAATTAATGGAACGAAGCAGATCAAAACGAGCAATCCTCGCCGCGTACAGCAGCTTCATCAACACGCTAGCAGCGTGTGGCGCTAATGCACCTCTCTCAGACTCCCCAGGCGAGACGTCTTCCCCTTGGGTTCCTTGTTCATAAAACAATGGAGCGTCCGGATCAAACTCATGAGTGCACCATGGACAAACTTTCTTGTTCTTGGGGTTCCCGGGACATGGTGCTCTAGACTTATGTTTCTTTGTTTCTTCAGGTAGACTTGGAGTAGATACGTGTTTCAGCTTCGTATCTTTTCCAACAATGTCTAAGTACTTCTCAACCGACAATTTCAACAGACCTTCCATGTCATAGGTCATGGTTGATACCGGGGTACCATCATGAAGTTTGGTAGATCCCTTTCTCAAAACACAACCAAGATAGAGTCCTAAGTCAGTCTCGGGCTCGATGTTGAGTTTTGATCTGAGCATCTCCCAACCCTTAGTCAGGTTCTCTTCCGGTCCTGCCAGCTTTAAGTCGTCTACATAGATGACAAGAAGTAACTTCAGTTTCTTGTGAAAATACATTGAAGGCCATTCTTCTCCAACAGGAACGAAGTCGAGTTCTCGAACTTTCTGATCACAATGTTGTTCCCACATTGTTCCCGAATCGGGGTGACCATACAAAGCTTTAACCAATCTTACAACTGGTCTACGGAATTTTCGAATATCGACATCGTCTGGCCAAGCATCTTCGGGTAGCTCAACCCAACATGGTGGTCCGGTTAGTTTTGCTTGAATGTATGCCTGAATGGCGTCGGCAAGTTTTACATTATGGCCTGGAAGACACCCATACGAAGACTGTACGCTTAAAGTTATAAGACTTTACAGACTTAGCCTAGATATACAGAAGTTAAAGGATTTATGTTGGAAGTTAACATGACTTATCAAAAAGATAAAAGGAAGTTATGTTAACTTTAATAACTTATTTGTAAGTTTTGTCTTAACTTTTTATAACTTCTGCTAACTTTTTATAACTTCTGCTAACTTTTTATAACTTTTCATAACTTTTTGTAACTTTTTTTTATATTTTTATACTTTTGAAAGTCTTTGCCTTGGTTTCCGACCACGTGGATTTTATAACTGTCTTGTTTCTGAAAGAACTTTCAGATATGATATCCTTTTTTGAATCGACGAAGTGATGTGAAAGCGTTTCAGTTATGTATGTTTCAGGAATCATGACACCTGAGGCGATATGTTTTTTTTAGTGATATCTCTGTCTGTATTTTTGGATCTGGGAACAAGTTTAGTTGCAACTGTTCCCGTTCGGGATCCGTTATTTTGTTAAAACGTTCCCTTTCGGGAACTATAGCCATTTTTATCTGAACTATAGCAATTTTTATCTGAACTATAGCCATTTTTATCTGAACTATAGCTATTTTTGTCTGAACTATAGCTATTTTTGTCTGAACTATAGCTAGTTTTGTCTGAACTATAGCTAGTTTTGTCTGAACTATAGCGACTTTTATTCTGAACTATAGCTAGTTTTGTCTGAACTATAGCCATTTTTTTCTGAACTATAGATATTTTTGTCTGAACTATAGCCATTTTTTTCTGAACTATAGCTATTTTTATCTGAACTATAGCTATTTTTGTCTGAACTATAGCTATTTTTGTCTGAACTATAGCGACTTCTATTCTGAACTATAGCTAGTTTTGTCTGAACTATAGCTATTTTTGTCTGAACTATAGCCATTTTTATCTGAACTATAGCCATTTTTATCTGAACTATAGCTATTTATGTCTGAACTATAGCCATTCTTTTCTGAACTATAGATATTTTTGTCTGAAATATAGCTAGTTTGAACTATAGCTGAACTATAGCTGAACTATAGCTGAACTATAGCTGAACTATAGCTGAACTATAGCTGAACTATAGCTGAACTATAGCTGCACTATAGCTGAACTATAGCTGAACTATAGCTGAACTATAGCTGAACTATAGCTGAACTATAGCTGAACTATAGCTGAACTATAGCTGAACTATAGCTGAACTATAGCTAAACTATAGCTGAACTATAGCTGAACTATAGCTGAACTATAGCTGAACTATAGCTGAACTATAGCTGAACTATAGCTGAACTATAGCTGAACTATAGCTGAACTATAGCTGAACTATAGCTGAGCTGCTGAACTATAGCTGCACTATAGCTAAACTATAGCTGAACTATAGCTGAACTATAGCTGAACTGAACTATAGCTGAACTATAGCTGAACTATAGCTGAACTATAGCTGAACTATAGCTGAACTATAGCTGAACTATAGCTGAACTATGCTATCTCTAGGGACATTTATAGGGGAAAGGTTGAAAATCGAAGAATTAATCCTTTTCAGAAACTGTCTTCTCAGACCGGATCCTTCTCAGGAATTGTCATTTCAGACTCTTTCCTTTGCAGGAACTGTCTTCTCAGACCGGATCCTTCTCAGGAACTGTCTTCTCAGACCGGATCCTTCTCAGGAACTGTCATTCCAGACTATTTCCCTTTCAGGAACTTTCACTTCAGACTCTGTCCTTTTCAGGAAGTATCTTTGCAGACCATATCCCTTGCAGGAAGTACTTGTATATGATATTTGGTTTAATCTAAAATGATCAAACCAAAGAACTGAGGCAGCACACGCAATATGCCTTTTTTTCATCGTCCAGGCTCCATGTTCAGAGTTATGTGGCGCCGAAAAATGTAAAATAAAGAAACATTTTCATTGCCCTCTTGTAAACATATTTTTAACTTTATATAACTTTATACTAACTTTTTGTAACTTTTTATAACTTTTTATAACTTTTTATAACTTTTGTTAACTTTCAGATAACTTATGATAACTTTTCCTACATACTTATGTTAAGTCTGTTAACATAGTTATAAAAAGAAAACATGCAGTTAAGATACTTACGATAAGTTCATTAACCATTTATATTTTACCTAAACATTTACAACTTCTCGTAGCCGGCTAGCTAAACTTACAAATTACTTATCAAATGTTATGACACTTTACATACTTGCAAGCAGGTTATAGACATGTTATAGAAGGTTTATATACATGTTGTAACTCGTCTAATTCTGTAAACTCATATAACTTCCAGCGTACAGTCTTCGTAGAAATCAGCCCATCTCGATGCCTCAAAAGTAGCTGGAGAATTGCCCAAGTCCTGGAAGAAAGCAGCCTCCCAGAATTGGTTCTTCACCTGATTACCAAGCAAGACACCTCGGCCTTTGAATTTTCTACTAGGGCTTCCTGCAGGCAACTGGTAATTTTTCTCAACACAGATACCATGTACTCTGGCCATGTGAACCTCTGTCTTGTTTGCCTTTGCTTCACGAACAACGTCATCATATTCTCTTATGACACTGAAATCATAGACTCCAGCAGCATGTTGACCTAACCATTCCTTCCTCATAGCCTTACGTGCATCATCGTTTTCCATCATTTCCTTTCGACCAACAGGCCTTGCAACTGCAGTGTTGGACATCTTATTGATATTGATTCCATCACAGTTTGAAGCTATCTTTTCTCGATGATCATCACAATGATTAATGCACGGCATGCATGGAAATGGAAGGAAAACATCACTGAGGCCACGAGCGTCTTGGGGTACTTCGTTGGTGTTGTGCAAGGTCGCAGCAGCCACCACTTTTCCCTGGTTGAAGTCATACACTTTGTCGTTGTTCCAAGTGGCCTTCGGTCCCTTGCCCTTCTCGATCTCAGACCATTCGTCCCACTCCATCAAGAAATCATCATCATCAGGTACATCAGTGTCTGATAGATCTGAGTAACATGGAGCAGAGGCAGAGACCCCTCTCCCGACGGGAGAAAACGGCCCCTTTTCCATATTGAAAAACTTTGCCTCTTCGGACGTAGTCTTGGGACGTGGCCACTCCAGAAACGTGATCGTCTTTGTCGTCTTTCTTGGAGGATTTGGCTTTCTTTGCTTCTTTCTCTTTCTTTTCTTTTCTCTTTGCTCGCTCTTCACTTTCCTTGATTTTCGCGTCACTTTTCTTCTTTTCCTTTTCAGCTTCAATCTTCTTCTCTTCGGCCTTAGCGATCCCCTTTCTGACAGTCGGTGACATTTTCCTCCATTCGTCAGGAGTATACTTTGAAGGCCTTGGAGTAGTTGATATTCTGCGAAAACCACGTTCATCAATTCGATATGGATGACCGCGAGCATTGAGCTTCACCCATTCACCATCGTCATTCAGGTAAACGATTCCATCCCCAGCCTTCCCAACGGAGTAATGTTCTGGTCCTCCTTCTGGAATATGAAGGTCTGGATGTGCAGGCTTATCGATACCTGGTGGTCCCATTCTTTCAGATATTGCATCAAAGTGTCTTTCAGCTTCCAACTCTCCCTCAGTTGGCTCTCGTGGGACCTTCGACGAAGGTACACCACCGCCATCATGACCATCGTCATCATCTCCACCTTCATCGTCATCATCATCATCCGGTGGAGGTGGCGGTAGGATTTCTGGGTTTCCTTCAAGACGATCTTTCACCTTTAATCCCTCAATGGAAACATTAATCCTTTCATACTCTAACTTACATGGGAATTCAAGGGGTTCTTTTAATTCGACCCTTTCGGTATAGTGTGGAGTCCTCAGCTTGGCGATGGGTTTCTCGGCATCATAGGCCAAGTTCTGCTTACTCCAATCACATAATGCCCATACCCTGTACTTTCTCGACCAATGGAGCCCGGGACCAATGGAGTATCCGGCGAACACTCCGGGAATTCCCATAGGGTCAAACTTGTGTTGTTGTTCTCGTTCACGTGAACCACTGGGCTTAAAGTACACGAGGGCACCAAAAGGTATCATCTTCCCTTTGAATTCTTCTCCATGAAGTTTGCACCAAGAACTCACCTCATCGTCGTTGGGCTCGATGTTGAGCAGGTGGCTTACGCATCTGATGGCGTACATCCAAAAGCACGGTGGAATTCCTGCTTCAAGTAGACATGTTGTGGTCGCCACGAGCACAAACTGGTTAGTTCTTTCTGCAAGTGAGTTGTGTTTGGTCTTTCCGTCCAAGGACGTGTCCATTGGGATCTTCAGGATTTTCATTGCCTTGTCGAACTGCGGGGCATCATCGGAGTATGCTTCTCTAATCTTACGACGGCCCATGAACTGTTTGACCGCCCGGATAACTGCGTCAGTGTCCTTTCTAGCAGAAGGGTAAGACTGAAGCATCCCCGTATATCTATCCCTGATGACAAAGATGGTCTTGTCGTCGCCATAGTCCTGTTCAGCGATACGACGATTGTCGACATAGTCGAATGTGATCAGGTCCCCAAACTTTGTGAGCTTACGCTGAAATGCTCCTCTGAACGTCTTCCTGTGCTTCATCTTGGCACGAACGCACGACTCACAGTATGGGTTCTTATAGCGATGAGTTAGAAGATGAACCTTTGATCTTGCCTCATTCTCCAAAGTTCCCCTCTTACTCAATCGAACTCCTCCATCTTCCTCATCGACATCAATGACATCATCGTCATCTTCACCTCCTCCATCTTCAAGAATTTCTTCAACTTCAATTTGATGATCTTCGCGGATATCATCAGGTGCAATGCTGGGATCATACCCATCGTCTTCAAACTCGGCATACTCATCGGCATAGCACGACATTTCCTCAGCATCACCTGCATCACTTCCAACAGCCACTTCATGTTGATCACCTCTCAATTTTGCTTTCTTACGTTTCTTCATTGATCTCGTGGGAGATTTAACATCGGATCGTCCAACGGAGTCGGAAAGATCCTCAAGCTCATCCCCACTTTCTCCATCAATGACCAAAAGACCTTCGCCTTCGGATGTTGAGCATCCATCATCAAGAACTGCCATGATCTTTTCCACACAGGATGATTTTAACTTTCTCTTCTCTTGATCGACATTCACATAGGGAATGTAGTCTTTGACAGTCATTTCGATGATGTTGCCATTGGGATCCAACATGAAAGGAGTTCTTCCAGTCGGCCATACGAATGAGTATCCAAGGTCAACGCACCGCTTGCCCATGGAGATCACAGAAGGCGTGTCTTCCAGAATGTGAGCTTCTGCTGGTTCGTTGAATGCCTCGAACTTGATACTTGAACGTTTGGTCGAACATGTTACCCCATTTGCTGTATGGAAGTTGACGACTTTGTCATCGTATGTTGGGAGATCCATTCTACTTATTCGTGTAGATGAGATGAGATCATGACCACTTCCAGAATCCAATATGAATCTCTTATCTCTTTCCTCAACAGGGACAGTGATACACATTGTGTTACCCCTTTTACCATATCGACCCTCAATGTGCTGAACATAGTTCTCCACAAAGACTTCCCTAGACACCTCACCGTCCTCGATGTCGAGTCTGATCAGAATGTCCAGGCTGGGGCCGACGATGACCAGGACTTCATCAATGTCACTGTACTCACCCTTCTCATCGATCAGAATAGCCATTGCTTTCCCTCGGCTCGATGCTAATCTGCATGAATAAGACCATTGTTCATCTTGCCTTATCTGATCGGTGGGCTTACCAACCTTACCATGACCTTTGGAGATGGTTTGGGACTTCCGGCTGCACTTCACGAAGTCCTTCTTCACGTACGTTTGGACGTAAGTCTTGGACTCATCGAATCTGACCTTCTTCTTGATGACGTTCGATGCAACCTTGTGGAATGTCCCTTCGTCATCACTCCATTCATGGACAAGTGCAGGAGTAGCCTTTGAGCGTGATGCTTCGGTGTTTGGAGCAGTGTTGAATAGATGAGGATCATGGCGTTTGTTGCATTTGTCTCCATATCGGCACTTGCCCTTAGCCCAGTGCCAACATGGTTCATCAACCTTCTTGGTCTTGTTCGCTGGAGATTGACTTCTTGGAGTTCCAGGCTTTCGACCATTACCTTTTGCGTTCTTGTTCGCATCAAACACCTTTTGGTCGTGACTGTATTCACAATCTTTGCCTTTTCTGCATGCTTTCTTGATGAAATGGAAGTGGCATGGGATCTTCTTCTTGGACCTGGGACTAGCACTTCGACTGTTTGGTCGGTCCTTTCCTTTCCATTGACCTTTTCCTTTTCCCTTTGCATGCTGTTTCGGTTGAGGCGATGGTAGAACTGGAGCTGCATCGGCCTTGGCCTTCGCCTTAGGTGCTGCCTTCTCCTTGGGAGTGGCTTTAGGCTTCGCTTTCGGATTGGCGTCTGGTGCAGCAGCAGTTGGATTCGGAGCAGGAGCAGTAGGCTTGCCGCCGCCTGCAAAGTCTCTTGCGTACTTCTCCCTAGCGGCCACATGCTTGTCTTCTCTAATTCTGGAGATGTGCCTTTCGATGACGTCCAACAGGTAGCGATAGCTTCGTCTTTGGTCTCCTTCAATCCATGACTCGTACTGCTTGATGTCAAACATCATAAGACTCGAATTTCGAATCTTCTTGTAGAGAGCGTCACGAAGCCAATCATCAGGAGGTACATCATCCGGCATCATGTTTGACACCATCTCCATCCATTTCTCATAGAACACTTCCAGGTTTGAGTCACCGAGATACTTCATCGATACGATGTGCTCCATGGTGAAGGCTGTCTCTCGTTGACCTGGGGTTCTGAAGTGTTCCAGGATCATAGCCAAGATTTCTCGTCCCATAACGTAGGTTCCTCTTCGGCTATGACTCTGTGTTCTCAATCTCAGTTTGATTGCTACATGACGAGCAACATCACCGGCTTGGGCTATCACGTTTGACAATGCAATTGACAACTTGGCGTCAATTGACTGATATCGTTGCCCTCCACTGTCATTCAATAGCTCGATGTCAGGATTCGGTCGAATAGCCGGCTGTAGCCATGCTTCCCATGCAGCTTTGTCCCCATCATTTGCGGCAAGAACAACACTCTTGATGAGATCTGATTGCCAAACCCCAAGATTCTGTTGCTTCGGCCATGGGCTAACATACTATGGAGCCGCCGGGGCACTTAGGAACTTAGTTGGTAGTTAGGTGGCACTTAGGAAACTTAGGTTTGATGATGTGCTAAGTGAGAGTTAAGCGGCCGCTAAGCTGGCTAAGTGTTTCAGAGGGTTTTTTTTGCAATGCGTAGCATTTTTGAAAAACGTGGATGTTGACAGGGTTTTGGGATGTTCTCCGCCGGTCACATGGCTCTTTTTTGGCTGCTTCCTGATGTCGTGGATTAGCGTAAAAGCCAAAGACCGTCTTGATCTTGGCGGAGCAAACGCATGCGTTCCTTGTGCATCAAAGTAGATGCTGCAAGGATTGTCTGTGTGCCAGATAAGCGCTTCCATTTGAGTATGAATTTCTTTGCAAGAAAGGATTGCAATTTTCGCACCACGACGTAGAAGCCTTGTGAAGTTGACAGACCATGTAAGATTTCTATGCAGCACGTAGCTGACATTTGGACGAAGCTACCACGTGGGTATTCGACGCAATAGATTTGGATGCCCTTGGCAAAGAAGCTTTCAGGACAGATTCCGAGCTCCATTGCCAGCTCCACGTTGTGCGTGGGCTTCCCTATGAGTTGTCCAGTGTATTCACTTTCGTGGTGACTCGTAGTCAACTCCGTTTCTGTCATTTGCAACAGCGTACTCCGGCTGAAGCAATTCAGGCGTGTCAGGCGCGGAGCCACGATGGACTTAAACACACGATGCTTGCGTTCCCCAGCAAAGCAATCAATGTGTCGCCGCCATCTGTGAATTTGCTCTTGGAGATGGAGCGCATAGTGAAACTTGGGTCTTGCCCCCGCTATCGCCCCGTAGGCGATGTCCCATGCATCTTTGTACTTTTTCAAATGCACTTCGATATGCTTGCCTTCCTGCGGATGGTGTTTGGTTTTCTGCAGCAGCTGCGTGACCTCAAACAATGCCCACAACGCGTCATTCGCGGACTGCATGCCGTCGTGATTGCCAAGCATCTCCTTGGAGAAGCTGGCTATCAGTGGCAGTGCTTGCAACGTAGTTTCTGCATCGCCACGAAAATCTCCATCATCTCTGACCAGTTTGTCATGGACGCATTCCATTGGAGTGGGGGTCCCCCAGCCAGAGTTTTCCATCCGATTTGCATCCACCTTTGCAGGTACAAGAGGTCGAAGCCGGCTTTTCGAAAGGTTTGATACCATAAACCAATGTCTTGGTTCACTAAGCCATTGGAATAGAACTGATGCATGGAATCGACATAGAAGGAATCAAGGGATATCCACTCTTTCAAGGCTGTGGAGCCAAGGACACCCTTTTCCATAGTGGATAGGCACCAGCCCAAGAGTTTTTCTGCCTCTTGCAGTGCCTTCTTCGTGGTGCACCCACGTAGGTGTGCCACCACCGCCTGCAGACCCGCATCCGTTTGTGGACGCAGCAACGCAGAGTCTGCATTGCCCAGATGCACATGCCCCGGAGGCAAGGCGCGGTGGCCCGCAATAACGTTGACGCAGCGCCAACATGGTTTCAGCGCGGCTGCACCTTTACATCCCGCAAAGGCCCTTAGGCCTTCGTGATCTCCCAATATAACGACTCGTCTAATCCATAGCATGGAATGGCCTTGCCGAAGTGTGATCGGGATGCCGTGCTGAGCCGTGTCATGCACGGCCTCAAGCACGCATCGCAAATATTCCGCATGGGAATATTGCTCACTCGTCATCTCCGTTGTGCGTTTGTTGCTTAACGGGATCCAGCAGCCATCCAAGAATAGGACTTTCAGTTCTATGAAGCTAGCGTACATCATGCATGATTTCTTCGGCTGTCTGGGAGCCAGGATGTTGCCTGGTGTTGCATCATCCGAGAAAAGCACCAGCGTCAATTTTCCATCGTAGTCCTCCCAGGCTTCGGACAAGAGTCGCCTGTACAGGGGACAAGCATCCACTTTGGCCTGCAGTAAGTCCGGAAAGGAATTCACAAAGACAGGAACGTCTTTTTTCTCTCCGGACCACTGCTTTTGCATCAGCTTGCTCGCTTTAGGATACATGTGGTACTCCCGGGAAGCTGTTTTTTGCCCCGCCTCATCGTCTCGTAGCAAACCAATGACTTGACGGCAATCTGCCCGACTGAGACGAGGCAGCTGCCGCAAAGTTTGAAATTGGGTCAGTGGATCGTCATCTACGCTCAGTTTGCGTTTCTTTGACGCCATCTCTACTGCTACATCTCCTTGAGCCTAGCAACCTACGTGAGCATGGACTGCTGCAGAACATTTGAAGCACCAAGTAAACACACACTCCCTCGAAACAAACGGTGTCGTTTTTTTTCTATGACCATACCAACGTTCCTACCTTGCCATATTCGTAAAACATGTTATATATGTTGCATCACATTTGGCGGGATGACCTTTCATTGGGACGGCAGCAGCACGGAACACTTTCTTTTCACCACATGGACGTTGATAGTTCAACTCCTCAGGTCTTGAACTTACACTAGTGACACGTTGGTCCCAGTGACATCACCCCATGTCACTGCTGCAATCCAAAATCTCACTTAGAGAATGATCGCTTCTGATCCTTTCTGTCGCCTCTTAGGCTCGACGCTGCCATGGCCCCCACTCGCAGGCTTTGCCCGTAGCATCGCCGCATTCACTTCTATTTAGCCAAGGCAGATCTGACAGAGAGATCCAATGCGATCCCATAGCGCCTCTTAGGCTTTCGACTTGGCTCTACGCCGCTTGGGTGCAGGCTGCCCTCCTGCGGCTTCGCCCGTGGCGTCCTCCGCTTTTTTCTTCGGTGCTGCCACCTTCTTCGGCAAGCTGTTCTTTAGTGCCTTTTGGGCTTCACCGACAGTCTTCAAAGTTATCTTCATCTCCGACGCGTCAAATGGCAAATTATCCAGCCGTTCCACTGCCTCTTGGGCAGGTAAGGCCTTCAGCTTCTCCTGCGCGTTGATCGTCTCGCGACAACTTTGACACCACGCTGTGACCACACCTCGTTTCTCTTCGCACAGAGCCTGCGCAGAGGCATCGATTCCGTCTTTGCCTTCTGCCTTGGCCAGCACCTTGGTCACAGACGCCTCAGCTGTGGACAGGGGTCCCAAAGCCTTTGCGGCCATGCCGGCGACCTTTGCGTTGTGCGCAATGCGCTTTCGCAACTCCTGTACCTCCTTTTTCTCCGAGTGGCTATCCTACGCCTCTTCCTTGGAAGAGGCTGCTACAGGCACATCCAGGTCATCCTGTTGCTTTTTTTTCCCGGCACGGTTCTTGGAAGCGGCCTTCTCTTGTTCAAGTATCTTTTCTTGAATCGACTCAAACGTATCTTTCCAAGACAGCTTCGTGATCGGCACTTTGTACACCCAGGTGTCGTAAGTCGAGCTGTGCTCTGACTTGAAACGCTCCACCACTTCCTTCTCCCAGCCCTGAGCGAGGAGAACAGACATAGGCAATGGTGTCACTGTCGTTGTCGCAGCGAAGCTGGAAATCTTCCGCTCTGTCAACTTGCGGATAAGCGCAGCTCGGATCGTCGCCCATTGCAAGTTGCCCTGCTGCTCCTTGGTTTCATGCAGACTCTGAAAGAATGCGTGGCAATCTTCGCTTGACCAGGTTCCGATCTCTGCAGCTGTGCCCAAGTTGCGGTGCATGGCCCGTTCGATGCTCGCGCATGGCTGGCACACGAACGCTTTGCCATGCACGCGCCCTGTTTCTGCAGCGACCTTTCTGTTGCACCGTTTGCAAACCACCTCTTGGGTGGCTGGCTGTGCAGGTGCGGCCGCTGTTTCGTCCATTGCGATGACAGATGCGTCAGCTTCGTGCCTGGCTAGTGTCGTTGCGGAGTGTGCTCGAGCCGAGTGCTGCAGCAAAGCGGACAAGGTGGCAAAACTGGGAATTTTCATGAACGATTAAGTGTGCAAGGTCTGCGTATCATAGGAAATTTAGGTCTGCCAACAGATGTCGATGCAAACGGACGACGAATAATGACATGCATCCCAAACGGCATCCTTCTGTTATGGGTGAGATGTGTTACTTTCCTTTGTCATTCCCTGTAGTATTTTTTCACTTTTCCAAGCAATCCCGCAGACACCCCTCACAAGACTCGCTTCTGCCGGTTGCGCATCCCGCAGACATCTCGCAGACAAGTCCGAAGCGTCCTAGCCGGCTTCTCCCTGTCCGCAGACACCGCAGACACGCTGAAACCCCCTCCCAGATGACCTTTTCCACATTCCGCAGACAAGTGCCGCAGACACGTCGCTGTCATGGTTTCGGTCCGCAGACATCCGCAGACATTGGCAGACATCCGCAGACACGGACAAAGTCTGACTTTTTTGGAGTGAAACCCTATAGTGATGCTTCTGTCACCACCTTCGCAGCCCGTAGGCTGCGTCGAGCTTCCCTTAGAAGCCATGCACGGCGTCGACACCAGAGAAATTCCCTGGTGCGATTTTCTCGCCTAGAGAAGTGCCATGCCAAGATATTTAACCATTTGCCAGCGCGATGCAAGTCGTCCGACAGGTACATCTGATTCCAAGTCAATTGTTCAAGCCAGATATTCGTGTTCTCCTCGTAGGAAGCCGGAATCAAACAAAAGCCTTGTATTTTTGGATGCGGCGGCACATCCAGCGGCGTCGCACCCCATTGCCCGTAGCGCAACAAGGTGCTTAGCCGTGTCAAGACCTTGCGGTCTGCAGCCCTTCCCTCTGCGCATGCCCAAGCTCCCGTGGAGTCCAAGCAGCGACAGACCGTCCCCCACGTAGAGGTAAACTCCTCGAAGGGCTTTTCAGGAATTGCTTTCACCATCTCCTGAAAGACTTCTTCTAAGCCTTGAGGAGCGATTGAGAAAGAAACATTGACTGCCATCCCTCTTTGCAAGAGCACGTAGCTCAGGCGTCCTCGCGGGTAGCCGCTCCCCGGCTTGCCCAATCCATGCCGCACCGCACAGCTCGAGACACTACTGCAGAATGCCAGCAAGAATCGTTCTGTCGGTGCATGTCCATGTCAGTATATATTCACATTCCATCTATAGATTGAATTGCCCTGTGAGATGTCAATGCCTGACATGTTTGTACACATAATATAGGCTTATACAGTGCCACTCAATGATTTGAACCCGAAAACGGCTGCAATGTGTGCATAATATTTGGCACATGAACAAGTCACACCCACCTGCAGCACAGCCAGCCGATCCCTTCCACGCACCAACTGTCATGCTCTGCGCTTTCAGGGAAATGAGGTGCAAGCCCCCAAAAAATAGCCGCTGATTCCCTTTTTTCTTGGCTCTCAGACGGGCAACCGATCACAGGCACGTCCTAGCCCCGCAAAGCCGAGCGCGGTACCTTGATCCAGACCTCCTCTGGCGCGGAGCGGCGCTTAGCCGAACCGCCATCCCGATCTCCGTCGTCATCGCTACTTGGTCGACGACGGCGTGGACCTTTCGGTCCTGCACGCACATCTGGCGAAGGGCTGCGGCGACGGCGACGACGCCGTTTCTTCTCCTTCCGTTTGCGTGGAACGGTCTCCTCCGTCTCCCCCTCGGGCTGTGACGCCTCCAACGTCTGACGATGCCGCAGGGATTTGGCCGGAATGACTCCGTCCGACTCCGCAAGAGCTTCCCGCTCACGCTGTGCCTTCAGCTCATGCGCAGCCTCCGCGGCTTCCTCCCACGTCACCCCCCGATCTCCATTGCCGTAACGCTGCCACGTCAGACATGATTCGTTCCAAAACATGTGCTGACTCAGGCCTGATGTGCCTCCCCCTGATTTGACCTTAGTCCAACAGTGGGGACAAAACAGCGGGTTTCTGCCTTTGCTCTTCCCCTTCGATCTTGGGGGTGGTGGCGGTGGAGGCATCGATGGCTCGCGAGGCTTGGCATCCCGCGTGGGGCTGCTAGGACCACTGGCACGAGTGGCTTCTTCCTCTCGTCGTCGCCTATGGCGGCGACGTGACCGTGATCTGCGGTCCGGATCACGTCCCCGGGCCCGTGGGCTCCGAGAGCGATGCGAACGTGCCCGCGGGGCTCGATCGCTGCTAGAGTCCCTGGCAGGAGACGGTGGTCGTGCAGCCGTGGCTACACTTGCGACAGCGGGCGTGGCCGACGTAGGCGGCTTTGCCTTCGAAGACCGCTCGGGAGGTGCTCGTTCTGCGCCAGATCTTGGAGGCCAGCTTAGGTTGAGTGGCCTCATAGGACCCCAAGCCCAAAGTGTTGCATAGGACCCCCAAGTGGCCACATAGGACCCCTGGTTAGATTGAGCTTTCAGATGGTTCACTGTTGCATCATATTGCATGCCACCCGTCATGTTTGCCACCGTGTATATCCAAAGATTCTTTCAACAAATCAGGCCCGGACCTTAAAATCCACAGAGCAAACATCAAGAATACCATGGTCGCTCGAATACTTGCGCGTGAACATGGCCTTTAGTGAGTAAAGAAACGCTTTGGGCTCAGTGTGCCTTTCTACCCCCCGCATCGCCTTGCCTCTTTTTCTCTCTGCTGCAAATATCAAAGTCCATCTTTATCTGGAAACGTCCAGAGAGAACGCTGCGCTATACGCGGGGCTCGGCACTGGACATGCATGCTCAGTCTGATTGCATTGCCTTGTCAAGGTGTTCTTTCTTTTCCAAGGCTTTTTAAACACCTTAGCCGCTATATATATATATATATATTTAAATATCAAAGCAAGGCTCTTGTAACCAAACATGTTTTCGTCATCTGCTTATTGTGTTGAACTCGCGTCACTGCTGAGAAGGGTGTTGTATGTTTAGCAGTCGTGGCTTGCCGTCGTGTCATGTCCTATAGCGTGGACTGGGGTGTCGTGGCGTTGTGTGGCGTGCTGTCACGTGCTGTGGTGTGTGTTACGGGCGTCCGGGATTTGATTTGGTATGCGGCGCGTCGTGGCATCTTGAAACGCGTCACAAGGAGGTGGAAAGTTGCCTTATATATTGCTCAGCAGATTGTTCGCTCGTTTCTAGGCAGCCGCTGACGAAATCAACATGTTGTTTTGTGAGGCCATGGCTTCTGGTTCTCGGAGCCAAGGAAGATAATTCAGAAGGAAGTGATTGCATTGGTTATTTCTCCCGGACATGTCGAAGTCCAAGAGGTTTGAATGCGCTTGACTGCAAGCCGTTTAATTTGGACCTCACATGACCCGAAGCAATCCGACACGACACGATGCAACCCGACACGGCATATACACGTGGCGACACGACGCGACACGACACGACACGACACGCCGCGACACGACACGACGCGACACGCCGCTACACGACGCGACACGACACGACACGGCACGAGACGACACGGCGCGAGACGACACGGCACGACACGGCACGACACGACACGCTGGCACGCACTCGCCACATCAATGTTCACCATAAGTCTGCCTGCGGATCAAAAGAAGGCATACCTGCTGTGGCTTTCCAGGATTTGGCTTGATGCACTTTGCCGCGGGGTGGCTCCATTGCTGTATACGAAATGTGGTACAGCATTGCGTTCCCTCAGAGAAGATCAATCAGCCCCAAAATCAATTCTTTCAATAAGGTGACTCCCTTTCGGATGATGCAATATATTGCTTGCTCCAGTCGTCGTATATGAAGCTGGCTACATGTGTCGTATAGAGTGTGTGTGTGTGTGCGTGCTGCATATAGGCATCCGTGAAATCATTCTTTCACGCATTTACCCCGAAAAAGTGCGCGAAATGGCGCGTGTCAAAACGTGTCGAAGCGTGTCAAAGTACGCATAGGACCCCCAAAATGCGTGTCAAAACGTGTCGTAGCGTGTCGCGGCCGTTTTCCGCTTTGTTGTCACTTTTGGATTTTCTGGCAACGAAAAATGCGCAAAAGTGACCGTGTCAAAACGTGTGCAAAGTTTTAATGCACCACAATATGGTGTCGCGGCCCGCCGTGGCCTCCTATTGCATTTTTGAAAAAGGGAACTTCAGAAAAGCTTGCCCGGCTCAGGGAAAGTTTCTGAAGTCCATTTTTGAATTTGAAAAGGTACGGCAGTGCAAAGTGCCAGTTTCTATTTTTTTCATTTTTTTCTCCCAAGGGTCGGGCACGGTTCTTCTATAGCCACCCGGCCCTTGAACGCCAAACCACCTTGATATCTTTCCCGGCCGCAAGGCATATACATTTTTGTTAAGATTTTCGGGAGGCAAGCTGCGAATGCTTGCTTTAACTTGGACCTTGTATCCCCACAAGCCGGCTGCCGATTAGTTGAAGATGAAAACACGGCGAATCACGGCGATATGTACCCAACTTCCTTGCCAAATGCAACGATAAAGGCCAGGTTCCAACAGCAGCTGATGCTTTGGGTGGGTTTGCCGACTTACTTTGTCATACAATGCCTGCGTGAGTGTGGACAGCATGGCAAAAGCTTTTTCCGGCAGATCCGCCGGCTTCCAGGATGCAACCGACATTGCGCAAGATCATACGCCAGATCATGCCAGATCTGAAAGGCAAACTTCAGCATCAAGATTAGTTTTACAAACGCCCGTAGCCAAACCTGTCGGCCAATACGTTTGGATTCCATTAAATGCTCTTGCCTGAATGGCATCAGCTGCTCATTAAATCTGCCATGGCTAGGAAATGCGTTTCTTAAGTTGTTTGGGTAGTGTGGATATACCAAGCAAAATCATTGTAGATGGTCCATCTTGCATTGCCAAACGTACCGCTTGTTTACCTTCCAGTAGCTTCCGTGAACCGTGCGGCCATATCAGAGCGAATATGACCATGCCTGCTGATAGGCTACAAATTTTCACCGCCAACTGTCATGTGCAAGCCTTGACACAGGATATTGTATGTACGGTTGCTGGGGTGCTTTGGGCAAAGCAGGTGCACCGGCTTGATATTGGCAAATGACGGGCGGCGGCGCCGTGCATGCACATGGCGACGCCAAGTTTGCCAAAGCCTCTTCATCCTGCCTTGACTCAGGGCCAAAGGTGGTTCGGGCATTTTGCTGCGCACCAGCATCCTTCAACGCCAAACGTGTATTCTGCAAGATGCAAGCAAATCCATGCATAAGGATTTAAAGTTTCTCGGCGCGCACAGAAATAATATCCACAAACTTCTGCCCCTGACACAAAGTTAAGAAGCCACATGGCACATCAACAAACGGTTTTCGCTCAACCTTTGTCAAAGCAGACGCATGACATCATGCGCGCTCTAGCAGAGGTGCCGCATCCATGTTTTTTGCGCAGGTGTTTGCCACCCGAGGGCCTTACGCGCTTGATTTCTTTGAAACATGACCTTACTAGGCTAGGTCCACACCTCATTGTTTATACCCGGCCCCGCAAACAGAAGGGTCCTATGTGGCCGGGCGTCGCATAGGACCTCCTATATGTCCTCTCAGCCTAAGCTGGGGTGGCGCAGGCTCCGGCTCTCCATCGTCTTCGGCGTCCGCCTCGCTCTCGTACGTATATTCGGATTCCTCCTTCTCGTCCTTCTTGGGCCCCATGCGTCCTGCAGCACACGACACAGAATCAGAATAAGGCACCTTGGCATGCAACAAAGAGACGATCGACATACAGTTTTACACTGACTGATGAAATCACTGTGTCCTTCAGATCGTCACCATATATATGCAGATCCGTATCAACGTTCCTGAGCCAAATTAAACCTGCAAAGAGAATACACACATGAAATTCCAACGGGCGACCTCCAGGCAGCTCAAACGAAAGAAACGGCACAGACTTTCATTGCACCCCCCGATCTACAAGTCCGAGCAACACAAACGTTTCCAATGCCGTGTCACAGCCGAACCAGTACCACAACATGCATTCCCACGTCCTGAAACGTTTCTTTTACCATCGCAAAATCTGCCAAGGTGTTCCCGTACATAGTCCTCAGTGTTCCTAATTTCTACCACCCGATGTCACGTAGCGCCTCACACGTCAAAACCCCGTTGGAACCAACACGAGGGCGAACACCCTGCGGTGAAGCGGCATCTCGCGCAGCCGTCAGCATATTTCTGCCGGATCTTGCGCGGCACCACGGCAAGAACCCTCTGCCGACGCTCTGCGCGTGACAGTGCGCCACTGGTGCTTGCCGTGGCTGACCCGCGCCCCGTAGGCGCGGCGCTGCGAGCCGTACTCGCGGCCGCTGGTCGCTTCAACCTTTGCTTGGATGTCTTCCCCACAACGCTTCCTGCCTTGGGCTTGGCGCGTGGCCTGCCTTTTGGCTTTGCCGCAGCCACGCATTTCTTGGAAGACGCCGGTTTTTTCATTGCACCTGGTACTTCCGTCTCCTCTTCCTTTGAATTTGGCTTGCCTTGTCCCATATCTTGTCGGAGCGCAGCTAGTTGATCCTCGACACTCATAGTTTCAGGACCACGTCGGTCCTCCCCTGCAGCGACAGGCATGTCCACAGTCTTGTGGTCGGAACCACGTGGGTCCCTTTCTGACGCTAAGCGCATAGCAGCGCGCTCGTCAGCTGATACATCGCAAATAGCCAACACTGGAGATGCCGTGGAATGCACTGCTTGGCTGGACTGCTGCCGCTGCACTTGCGCTTGGAAGGATTGGCTGCATGCGGCAACTACTCGACAGACATCCTCCACTGGCAAAACTCCACTTGGGAGCCCGGCAGGCACTGTGCTGGACGTACCACCCGTGCCTTGCAGCAACTTATTATCCCTCCGTAAAGGGAAGCGACGAACATAGTCGCAAATGTCCCTAGCAGTCTCTGCCATGCTTGCAGGTTTCCCCGTAGGAAACGCACGTTGGATTATCTGCTGATCCAAATCTTGCCATTGAAGCGGCAACTCCACCAATAATTGAGACTCTGGTGGTGCTACCAAATATTTGGTCACAGCCGGCTTGTGACGCAGAAACAGTTCATGCTGCTGCTTTGGAGAAAAGGCTCCACGCTTGCATGAGGCCCAGTGAGCCATCACGACCAATGTGGCCTTGGTTGCCTCGGAGGCATTCCTTAGGCTCAGCTGCGCCGCATGATGGCACAAGCGAAACAGCAACCGCTCTGCGTCACCATCCACCTGCCCAATCGCTGCTGCCAACTCATCATTTAAATAATATGGCAGCAGCGAAAAATCCTGGGTCACAGCACGTGGCTGATCGCTTTCCACCGGCCTCGTCTTCAGCGCAACCTTCTCACGGAATGAGTCCACTTGAGACTCACCCCATAAGTCGGGCTGCACCTGTGCCAGCAACACTGCCGCTTGAGCAGCCGTGAAGCACTGCACTTTCTCCAAGGCTTTCAAAAGACCCGAAGCCTGTTTGTCCCTGACCTCCGCGTAGGAGGTCAGCGACCGAATTCCTCTTAGGAATTTTTGAGCCGCTTCCAACTGCTTTTCAACCGACATGCCTGGAACCAAAATGCCTGCAAAAACCATCGTGATTTCAGAGCTAACCCAAAACACTTCCCCAAACGTACGTTTCAAAATCTCAACTAAGTAGTCGCTAAGTGATCTTTAAGTCATGATCATTTCACTTATAAAACTTATATCTCACCCTAAATCAATAGTAAGTCAAATCTAACCTACCACATCCTGGGAACCAATTAGAAGCTTATAACTAACTTGCCATGCCACATAGCCACTTACAAGTGAACTTACTTCATAACTTATAAGTCCCTAAGTCCCCCGCTGCTCCAAAGTAGACTTTGTCAGCCTCCCGTCTTGACATTCTCGGTACTTCTTCTGCCGTGTATGCCGCTGTGGAGATGTCATCTGCTGAATCACGTTGTGATCCTCGAACTGAAGGCAAACCAGGAGGTTCTGGAGGTGGTCCTGGACCATTGGGCCCGAAAGGGTCAGGAGGTCCATCAGGGTCAGGCGGACCGCCCCATCCGCTCGGAGGCTTGTAATAGTCCTTCTCAGTTCCATCGGCGATTTTGTTGTCAACCTCTTTCAGCAGGTCGGTGATTCTTTTGTTCGATTGAGAAGATTGCTGTTGAGAAGGTCCAGCATGTCCGCGATAGGAATGAGCCATATTTGTCTCATAGGTCAACTCCTTGTCGATCTGCGAAACCCAAGATTTTAGAATAGCGTTCTCAGAGTTAGCCTCACTCACGTCATTCTCCAGTTTGTCAATGACCAGTCTTGATGCGAGATCATAGTTGGGGATGCCTGCCGAATAGGGAAGTGTATCAGGGCTGACCCTAGACATAGATGTTTCAGAATCTTTGAGACTCTTTCTTAGTTCATCTAGGTGACGTTTCATGTCAACAATCTCAGAATTCTTGATACCAATCTTTTCATCCCTATCCTGAATTTCCCCCATGAACATGCATGATCTCTCATATTGTTGAACACCACTAGCCAATTTCATTTTGCGCTCACTTTCTAGTTCAGATCTTAAAGTTCGGACTTCAGCATTGGAGAAGGACGACGCCCCTACATCCGCAACTTCAGCCAATCTCTCTTTTAACAACATGTTCTCTTGTAAACATTCATGAACTTCATGATCTAGATCCTGAACCCTGATTTGAGCGATTTTGGCTTGATTACGTCGATCTTCAACAAGCATTTCATCGGGGCCACGACCGTCGGTCGTAGTGCCCTGAGTCAACGATCTTCGCAACTTCATGTTCTGCAACTTGATCTCATCCCTTAATTCGCAGTTCATCTCCTGCTCGTTGGTGTAGAGCTCTTCATAGTGCTCTGCCCTTGCGATCGAATTTGCACTAGCCTGTGATTCAAGCCTCAGGTGTGATATCGCTTCGGCCTCATGGTTCCTGTATGATGCAATTCTTCTGACAGTATCATGTTCAGTATTTCGATGCTTCAGATCACTTTCCAATTTGGCCTGATTTGCCTCGAAAACCTTCTTTCTAGATTCTCTAGTGATCTCGTCAATACTGCTTTCATACAGCTCGGCCTGTTTGCGGGACTGAACTAAAGCTTCACTTAATAGCTGATTCCGTTCAGATAACTCATGAACTGCAATTGATTGTTGTTGGCTAATCACTTCAAGTTGATTGCTAGAGAAGGATGCCACTTCGGATCGATTACGATATTCCATGATTGAGTTCTGGAAATCTGTCTGCATTTCTTGACCTTCATTGTATAGTCTATTGGCAATATCGGTGGTTAAGACATTGGTTTGATGAAGTTGTTGCAGTCTTGCCTCCGTATTACCCAATAGTCCTTGAAGGTGGTGTACTTCATCCTTGTACTCTTCCTGGATCTCCATACCACGTTGATGGATCCGTCTTGCACCATGTTCCATTAGGGCACCTCGGCGTTCAAGGTCTTGGATGCGTATTGTTGCACCTTCGTCTTCCTGAGATGCTACCATTAGTTCTGCTTGATATTCTGCAACCTCATTTGCGGAACATGATAATCTATGATTGAGTGCGTTGACCTCATCAAATACATTCTGGTTGTGTTCCTGAAGATACTCAGTGAATCTGATCTCGATGTCATGAATCAGTTGATCTCTAGATGCAGCGTATGCTTCCATGTGGTTCAACTGATTACGTAGGGATTGACATTGTGCCCGTAGTTCTTCTATCATGGCAATAGGTTCACTAGCCACAGAAGTATCCGTTGATCTCCTCTTAACACGACTATCCCCGGTCCTCTCACCAATTCGGTCGGTTACGGCCCTGGTGGATCTGTCCCTTGGGGTAGTTCGTCCTCGAGATGGTCGATGCCCTTGGCGGACAACATCACTTCGAGCACTGTTTCGAGAAGATCTTGGTGTACTTTGGGTGGATATCCTTCGTCTGTTTGATGTTACTTGCCATCCGGACTGTGTAGTTCGGGTTGAGCGTATCCCACCACTGTCTGCCGTGTCGCCAGGGGAAGATTGATTGACCTCCTCGACCGGCATGGCAGTGTTCTCATTGAAGGTAAACTGCGTGGTGCGCGAATCTCCGCTGCCGCCTTGCATCTTTGCGATGATGAGCTGATTGGTCCTTTGCGTCCTCAATCAATTGCTCAGAAGGCCCGGCTACCAGCACGCAGGTACTACTCTCCCGACGGGAGAAGTGAGCCCTACGGCTGATAACCTGTGAACAATTTGATCCTTGCCCTGGATGTTATCTCAATCTGGTAGTACCCTTGTTACTGGTAGCCGATGAATGCCATGCGGAGTCACGCGACGCAGCCCTTTTCTCCATACGCTTGAGCCAATGTTTGGCGGTCACAGCATGTTGTCTAAACAGTGCATGCTGTACATGTTGTGTCATCTCGTTCCCTTTAACAAATAAATTATCTTAAGTATCATATAAATGCCACCCAAAAAAGCAAAACCAAAGATGAGTAGTAAAATACCAAAAAAGCAAATCCCTGAAGATTTTGAACTATCAGATGAAGAACCCGCTGTTGTCAATCTGAATGAGGAACAAAAACTGACATCTAAAAACATTGTATTTGAATGTCCCTTGTGTAATGGCAAACTACAGATGAGAAATGAAATTGAAATCAACCCCAAGGGCATCAAATGTAAATGTCCCCCCTGTAGTTTCAAAATCAGCAAGAATGATAAAACAATGAATGTAAAAAAGGATGATGACGGTGAAATTGTTTTAGAAAGTGAAGACCATAGCATCAGTTTCAGTTTTAACCGCCAGATTACACCAGAGGACAAAAATAAGGAAAGCACTAACAATATGATACGGGATGTAATGACTACTACCCCCAAAAGTAAAGGACAACTGGCAATAAATGATATGGATTAAAATTATTTAAAGAGTGATTTTAACACACGTTGAACTGATAAATAAATAAATATCTAAATAATTATATATAGAAATGTCTGATTTAGATGATAAACAACCTGAGATGGCAGAGATGCTGAACAAGATGACTAAGTATAACAAGAATGTGAAGGTATTGATGGACTTAATGAACAAGGCATTAGAAAAACTTGATATATTAGTGAAAAATAAACCTGCTGAAAACAATGATGCTGATGCTGAAAAAGAAAGGATTGATAAAATCTTTGAGAAAAAACAGGTGGGTCGCCCAAGAGGCAGTTTTGAAGAGAAACAATCTCAATATCTGAAAATGCTAAATGAAGGTCGCGTGAAGCAACCTAAAAGTCAAACTCTTGAGTTTTACAAGATTGAACGGGATGGTGAAGTGTATAAATTAATGGATTGATAAAATGCGTGTCTTTCAACAATAATTTCATATATAAATTATATGAAATTACTTGAGATGTTTAGCGGGACAGGCAGTGTGGGAACTGTCGCAAAAGATATGGGCTGGGATGTTGTGTCGTTAGATTTGAAAGGGGCTGATATCAATTGCGACATACTACAATGGAAATATAAAAAAATATCCAGTGAAATACTTTGACTTTGTCTTTTCTTCACCCCCAGCTTTTAAATACAATAGGGTAAATACCAATGATGTCAGAAAAATAGATGAAATCAATAAGATTGTGTTAAAAATACTTGAGGTAATCAATTACTTCAAACCACAGGTTTTTGTGATACAAAATCCTCAATCAAGTTTGTGGAAAGAACAAGAGTTTATGAAAAAACTTCCCTATTATGATTTAGACTTTTGTAAATATGGATTTGAATACAGCAGACGCACTAGGCTTTGGACAAACTTGGAAGGGTGGCAACCCAGAGCATTGTGTAAAAGGGACTGTGGCAATGTAATAGAAAACAAACATATTGAAAAAGGGCAAAGGCTGCCATCAAATGAAATTCCTGAAGCATTGGTTCAAGAAATGTTCAGTGCTATATATAAATGTTGTGTGTTTTAGTTAGGGGTGTTCAGTGCTTGAAAATTGGTGTTTTCAGTGCTTGAAAACGGGTGTTTTCAGTGCTTGAAAACGGGTGTTTTCAGTGCTTGAAAATAGGTGTTTTCAGTGCTTGAAAATGGGTGTTTTCATTGCCTGAAAACTGGTGTTTTCGGTGCCTGAAAATTGTTTTTTGCCGTTTTCAGTGTCTGAAAATGCCGTTTTCAGGGTCTGAAAGTGTTTTTTGCCGTTTTCAGTGTCTGAAAATGGTTGTTTTCAAGGTCTGAAAATGGGTGTTTTCAAGGTCTGAAAATGGATTTGTGCGGGGTGTGTCTCAATACTACGTAGGCTGGATATTCCCATTATCTGGGCTGGATAATTCCATTATCTGGGCTGGATATTCCCATTATCTGGGCTGGATAATTCCATTATCTGGGCTAGTTTTTTTCAAAATCTAGGCTGGATAATCTGGACGGCTACAGCCTATACATTGGGATGCATAAGGTCTATACATTTAGATGTATAAAGTCTATACATTGGGATGTCTAGGGGCTGGACAATGGGTATTGAGCCTATGGACGTATTCAGCATTTGAATACAGAATAAGGGTGTATTCGGATACTGAATACGGGGTATTCAGCATTTGAATACAGAATAAGGGTGTATTCGGATACTGAATACGGGGGGTTGTTATTATCTATAGGGGGGGCATCCCTCCTTGCCTAAATTTTAGGCAATCCCTTTGCCTCAAATTTAGGCAACCCACTTGTCTAAAATTTAGGTAGTCCCTTTGCCTAAAATTTAGGCAGTCCCTTTGCCTAAATCTTGAACTGGTAAGATGGAGAAATCCTGTTTATGGCATTGATTTTTCAATTATGTTTATGTATTGGCTTTACCATTGCCGAGGTCTGGCTTTATGGATAAATTATTTCATAATTTATCTTAAAGTCCATCTCATAGGTTTTAGCATTACAACAGGCTTTTGAATGAGGGTAAGTGTATGGTTTGTTGTTAAGGTTTTTGGTATAGTATTCTTTATGGTCTATTGTATTGTTTAGGTTGTTTGAGTTTTTTGTTTTGTTGTTTGTTGTTTTGATTTATGTTATTGATTTCTACAAGGTGTTGCTCCCCTGTCTTTGGTATTTACCCCATAGAATTTGCCATTATAATAATGTCGGCGGGTAGATAGGAAAGACGGGATTGCCCTAAGCTAACTATAATATAGTGTAATATAATATAATGTAATATCATATAATATAATTTGATATAATACAATATGATATAATTTAATCTAATACAATATAATTGAATATAATCTAATACAAAATAATTCAATATCATACAATATAATACAAAATAATACAATATAATTTATTTCAACCAGTGTCCTCTATATCCAGGCTTCTGTGTTCCCAGGGACGTGTCCGTACAAGGTTGGTTTCGAACTATGTTCGAACTATGTTCGTTTTGACGTTTTAATTTGGGAATTGTACCTCATGATGATGTTTTATGTAAATTTTGACGTTTTAGTTGATGTTTTGTCTTGACCCTGGGTACATTTTGAGGCCTGGATATAGGGGACACTGGTCACTGGTTGATATTACATATTATATAATGTTATGTCAATTATGTCATATCATTAAAAAGTATACAATATTTGTTTTATACATTATATATTATATACACATTATTTTTACAGCGTGGCTGATCTTCCTGGTGTACACATTTGAAAACACAAATGCGCTTGAACATATATTTATATGTGTTTTGCTTGGTGTTCTTTGTTTTGGTCTGATCCGGTCAATTTCTAAGACCTCATTCAATCCACCAAAGGAAATTGTTGACACCGGCAGTAGACGTTGTCCTCAATGTTGTGAAAATTTCCTTATGTAAGAAGTAATGTTGCAGTTCATGTTCTAAAGCAGGGCGTATGGAGTAAATGACGTTGCAAATGACGTTGCAAAAAATCCATCGAATCGGGGTGTCAAAATTAATGGGGGTTGCAAACCCTTTTTCGTGACCCTGCCCATTGATTTTGAAACCCCCATTCAAGGGAACATTTTTACTTGACGATGTATGACATTTGGTCATTTGGTCATTTAAAATTGTGTATACAATAGTAATTTTCACCGGGTTCATATGGCTCTAAGTTCTACTGCCTTTGATTGGCATGGTCATGAGTCATGAGTCAGGTTGTGTGGTTTTGAGCCGAGAGGTGAGCCAAGCACTGCGTTGATAGATGGCGTTTTGGGTGCGGGATACAGAAAGCGTCGCAGAATTCATATACTTTTGGGAGGACAAGCCAATGACGTTGTGGCGTGGCCTGTTTGTAGGCAAACAGCGAGCAGTTTATAGACAATTGCAGCATGCACAATATTCAGGCCAAACCAAAACACACCATCTTATTTTATTTTATGCTGAATACTTATGAAGTTTAAATTTAAACTTGGCAGGGTGGATCGCTGGGTTGAAAGAAAACTTTCTGCCAACAGTTTTCTGGTTCAGTGTTTCTGCTGTGGTTGGTTCGATTTCTATTCCAAGGATTTTTCAACTTGAGTATCCCTTTCCCAACTTCTCAGATCTTGTCACGTTTTCAAATTTAATGTTTGCTTGCCGGCGAAGTGGCTTTACCAAACCCGGGTTTTCAATACTGCGTGTTTTTAGCCAAAACATGAAATGGAACTTGGTTTTCCCGTTCTCTTCTCTTTCAACTTGGGGCCCCCATGGAGTTGCAAGTTGCAAGCTTGGAGATTCTGTGAGAAAAGCATGGTCAACCTGGCATTCTCAGAGCCTTCCCAGGACGAGCAAGAACAGAAGCATTTTGAGTTTCTGAACATGGCATATCACAGTTCAACATAGTTTCAGACATAGTTCAAGACACAGTCCAAGACATGAACTTATAGAGGATGCAAGCCTAAAATGGACGTTTCGAACTATTTCGAACTATGTTCGAACTATGTTGCTGGCAACGTTTTCGTTTTCAAAAGGTGGAGTAGTGTGAGTCAGGAATAGCCCTGCTTTGCAGGACGGACCTCAGCGATCAGGAAAGGCGAATGAGAAGTTGCACGCTATCAAAAAAAAACTTGGTTTGCTCAGTGCCGGGCCAAGGCCTTTCACCCAGACACTTGAGAAGCCACGATGGGATATGTTGAACAAACGGGAATTGGTGAAGTTGGATGTGGAAGTCGCCAGATTGAAGGCCAGGCTTGGCCAGACTGACGGACTGTTGGGGACATTGCTCATTGCTAATCCTTTCGGTATCCTTTCGCTGCATGGGCCCATGATTTCCAAATCAGAAATGAGAAAGATCCACAGAGTTTCCGTAATGTATTGTTACTTCATTTTCCTAATATCTTTCAGACTAGGACAGCCCAGGGAGCAACTTACTTTGTGCTACTTCATTCATTATTGACTTATTGCTACATTTCTGAAAAGTATAAAGCCAAGCTAAGAACATTTGACTTTAACTTATTATTATTACTTGACTATAACCTTAACTTAGAACTTACAATTTGAACCTATAACTTTAGCTTAAAACTGTCAAAACAGACTTTAAAAAATAAAACCATGTGTTTTTTCTGCTGGCTTTTACCGTGCACTTGAACCGTTCCAAACCGTTCGAAGGTAAAAACAGCCCAAAAGCGAAATAGTTCGAAATAGTTCGAAATAGTTCGAAATAGTTCGATGCCTCTTGAACCGTTCCAAACCGTTCGAGGGCACAGGCAAAAATGACACTTGAACCGTTCCAAACCGTCCGAGGGCACACGAAAAAATGACACTTGAACCGTTCCAAACCGTTCGACCGGGGGCCACTTATACTGGCTGATTTTGGATCATATTTTGTTACTTTTTTTGATGTTGATATCTTTTGACATCTGTTGACTTTCTTTTGATAACTTGTCACTTTATCTTTTTTGACGTTTATCTTATGATTCTTTGATGTTTTGGACACCAGTCAAACCAAACCAGTCAAATTAAACGTCAAAACCACTTGGCATTCTGACGCAGGCGGTGACACAGGGGGAATGGTTTTGATCCCCACGTGAAAATTCTTTGGGAATGATGAATATGAATATAGGCATTTCCCCTTGGTCACCTGGAATTTTGGAGAAATCAAATGAGAGGGTTAGATACCATCATCCACCCAGTTTGCCTTTTGCCGCAATGAACAACATCGAAGCTACATAGTATAATTATATACATTGTTACATTGGTCTTACTTTGGGCTACTGGCCCTTCAAAATCATGTGTTTATCTTGGCCGAAACGTCAGTTGCAACGTCATTTGCTACATAAGCCCTGCTTTAGAACATGAACTACAACATTACTTCTTACATAAGGAAATTTTCAGAACATTGAGGACAACATCTACGGACGGTGTCAACACTGATAGAGGACACTGGTTGAAATAAAATATAATATATAATATAATATAATGTAATATAATATAATACAATTTAATCTAATACAAAAAATATAAAATAATATAATATAATATATTATAATATAATATAATATATTATAATATAATATAATATATAATATATAATATATAATATATATTCTATAAAATATAATATATTTTATAATATAATTTACTTTGATATAATATAATATAAGACAATATAATAAAAATATAATATGATAAACAAATAATAATATAAAATAATACAATATAATATAATTTAAAAAAATACATGTATGTGGGATCGAATTCTTTGTGGGTCCAGATGCTCAAATACACTGAATTGAAATAGCCAAAGGGCCAGACCAACCATTTTCAGACACATCCAATGGGGCTGTTACTAGCAACTGGATGATCATTTCGACTCGCCCCAAGTGAAGCAAGCACTTGGACAGTCAGTCAGTCAGTCAGTCAGTCCAACAACCATGTATAGGTTTATACTATATCATAGTAGCTCCCAAAAAGATAGTCCTCTTATGACACAAAATGGATACTTTGCTACTAACTACAAGGTGGTTTCCACCCAGTTTTAAGTTATAAGTTATAAAACCATGGATATAACGGAGTTATTTGCACCAACTTAGCTAACTCTGGGGCACCACGTATCGTAGAAGGCCCCGCCTCTCGGTAGGTGACCAAGCCCCAATTCTCCATAGCACCGGCGGCAAACTCGGGGATTGCGATCCTCGGACGCAGTCGACTTCCAAGTCCTGGGGGTGTTTACTTAAGTCTAATGATTTTGTATCCTTTAATCCCCATGAAATCCTCATTGATTCCCATGAAATCCTCATTAACTCCCCTTAAATCCCCATGAAATCCTCATGAAATCATATCTGGTTGGTGGTGCAATAACCATCTCGAAAAAATGATGGAGTTCGTCAATGGGAAGGATTATCAGTTTTTTTATTAAGGGAAATAATCCAAATGTTTGGAACCACCAACCAATTTTGTATGGATATAGTTGATTATATTATAATACAATTTACATACTATGTATATATATATATATATATGTGTGTGTGGTCACCCCCCATTGATCTACCTAGAAGCATTTTATATGAAAATTACCATGATATATGTATATACATATATGATCATATATATATGTATATATATATATATTATACACTATACACACACTAGATTCTAAATATATAAACCAGGATATCAAAATACAAAATAATACTCTCTGGTGTTATCAAGCATGGTTTGCTGGAAAATCTCCCATTTCGTTCAATGGTTATCAGATTTATATAAATACCCAAGTTGGTTTGGGGATTTCCCAGCCAACCATGTTTGATGACACCGGAGTCATAAGTGAATGCTTCGTGGGATAAGGCTCGAACCCACAAGACAATAGCTGAATATCAGATGGATGATGATCCTCTCAAACCAAAGGCAATGTTGCATTTACAAACCACTGATAAGAGGTTTCATGGAGAAGACTATTCAAGCACCCACCTGAACATTTGGCGGTTGAAATCCACCCTGGTGAACAGCCGAATTTCACCAATCAATGGGTCATCCCCAGATCTGGTACCCGTTTTTCAAGTTGTCTTCGCCCAACCTCAAAAGGGTAAAGAAAGAAGCCTTTTAAATCCTTTAAACTATCACAGGGCTTGGTAAATGTCCTGTTTTAGGGTTTTTGAACATCACTTGAACAAGTATTTGTTGGCGATTATATCCCCAATAGTTGGGTGATGTTTAATTAGGACATTTACCAACCCCTGTATCAACCCCAGCTGGAATGCTGAATTGATGAGATCCGGAACCTGCAGCGAATTGTCCACCACAATTCAATTGCAGAATAGCTTAAACATAAACTCCTTCAAAAAAAGATAACAGATAAACAAAGGGGGTCAACCACATTTCATCAATCTTGTGCTGATTTGATTAAAAACTAGAAAAAACACCATTGGATAACATGCATGGTCTATTCCAGTGCAACTTCACTACCAAATGCTTCTTTATCAGGGGTTGAGGTACCTCATTCCACTGAAATTCGGGGCCCATTGGGGCCCATATGGTTTCTATACACAGGCAAGGTTCATGTCGAGTTTTGGCAAAGGATACCTGGCCAAGCAAAGGACACGGGTTACGAAGCGTTTTTGAAAACTATTGGTGGGTCATGGTCATCTGGGGAGTACCCTCTGGCAAACGAATGTAGCTTTGGAAACTTGTCATTTAGTTCCTTGATTCACCTATTAAAAAGGGTGATTTTCCATGGCTATGTTAAATAGCCAGAGGGTATATAAAGATATGTGACAATAAAAATGCTGAACCATCCTGAAACATCTGGGAAATCATGATGGAAATGAATGGCATATGTGCATATGTAACTCAGTGAAATAGAAATAGAAACATCCAGCTCTTGCTATGTACACCTTTCAAGATCTATTGTGTCTACTATGTCTACCATACATTGGCAACTGCAATTCTCCACAATTTTCCTTAGGTTTGTTGCATGTTATATAGGTCGCAGTAATGCTAGATTTCCAACAAGACCCTATTTCTGGGACCAACATATTCAAATAAGGGCTAAAGCCATAAGTAATGACCTCAAGCAACTTGAAGCCTTGATACAATCCACCCAAAGAACACCCAGCCAAATAAATGATGAGTATGTATGATCGCATATAAGAGTTTGTGCAACAGAAACCAATTGAAACATTAAACGTGTGTGTATTCACAAGTGTTATGTTCATAATGTGTCAGTTATCGTTTGTCAGCTTATCCATTTTGGAACGGTGGAATTTCAACCAACCCTCCTAGTTTGGTGCCCCCCGATAATGGATGGGTAGTAATCCTCAATAGTAGGGACTGTTGGGTAATATTTAGAGTTGATTATTTAATATTCAGTAATAATATGGTTGTTCCCAAAACATGGATGATTAACAATAGATAGTTGTTGGATAAGCCGTTAAGTATGAATCAGCCATAATCATTATTCGTCGGGTCACATTCATAATAGTAGTAAAGTAATGATAATACTGGCCATGATCCACAGTAACAATCTATAGATGGTTGTTGGTGAACAATGCTAACTGATGGTTGTTGGTTACAACCCCCTGAATTACTGATGGTTCATTTCCAATAGTAATAGATTCATAGATGGTTGTCGATTAATAAAACAATCTATTCTTATGTGTTAAAGTATCATTTTTACTATCATTATTATTATCATTATTATCATTATTATCATTATTATTATGATTAATTGTTGTTATTACTATTGATAGTTCATTATTCATGACCAATAATAATAGATGGTTGTTCATTAATAACCCCTAATCACCGCAACCATCATTCTTTTCGTGTCACTAAACATGGCTTCACCGGTCATGTGTCCAAATCATGTGTCCCGGCCCCGGTCCCTTGAAACGCTGCTGGAACACGGTAGGCCAAAATAATCGTCATAACCTCAACGGTGCTGGGAACAGCAGGTGTCAGTGTTGTGCTTTTTGTTGTGGCAAAACATCCATCAGTTTGTTTGAAGAAGATGATGAAGTACTTGTATGTTTAGCCTTAACCAAATTAATCAATTCTCTGCCTCCTGCTCTGTCTGCTATCTGTCTCTATAATGAAGAACATAGTTTGAAATCCAGTGATAGCGAAGTGTCAAAACCATCTACGATCAAGTAGGGAACCACTTTTCTACACATGAGCTATCATGAGCTAATGCTAATGACGGAAAGTACAGTCGGACACAGTCTCTTTCATTGGATGACCCGCAAGGATGGGCTAGGCAAGGACCTTGGCAAGGACCTTGGCAAGGACCTTGGCAAGGACCTTGTTAGCTCACCAATTATTCACCGTTTCCAATGAATCTGGGCAAAACTATAATTCCCAAATTCGCAGTGTTTGCGAAGCAATCCTTTTAACTAAGAAACATCATGTCATGCTGATGAGGTAAAGCTCAAACGATTGACCCATATCTTCTCAAAACACGTTTTGACAGCCACACGAGGCATTAAACATGCCCCTATCTCATCTCATGAAATACCAGTTGTTTGATAAGTTTCCCTACTAAATGGGTTATCATCATCCCTAGTTCGTAACTTAGGTAGATTGTCAGTCCCAGTTCGTAACCAATACCCTCTGATAAACTAACATAGCTATGGAAATGGCCATAGAAATCGTTGATATACCCATTAAAAATTGTGATTTTCCATATTTTTTGTAAGTTTACCAGAGGGTATTTTTAATGGTTCGTACCATTGCCCATGTCAAGGCGCCATCCAATGCCTTCACTGCCACATCCAGGGGGAACTTCCCATCGTTCGACCGACCTGCAGAATACTAAAAAAGTGCGTAGTATATATTCATATATATATATATAAACTATTCATATAGCTGTGTAGATGAATAATCACATATGATATAGATTAATGATTAACATCTATTAGATATATATATATATACATATTAATTAATGTGATTAGGCAAATTATCATAGCTATATCTTACTCCCCCAAAAAATGCCCAAATGTGTTTCCAGTTTGGATGTTGGTTCAATTTACTGAACCCACGAGTCTTGAGGTTTCCTACATTTCGGCATTGACCTTTCAGGGTTGCTACAGATATTTGCTGGACCTAGACTAGTATTACAACATATACGGAGTCATAAAATGGTGGTACCCCCAATTCATGCAAAATTAGACCAGTTTAGTATTGAAAAGGGATCCTCCATTTTAAGAAACCCCCTATATTAATTCTATATTGCCATTCTTTCAGACTGGGACGTTCCTTTTGCATCTGACTACTCCATGTGGCACTGCGGCATCACCTGAAAAAAAATGATCCAAGTCTTGTGAAGAAATCTGTAGATGCCGATACCCCTTAGACCCTTAGACTATACTGTTGAAGGTGCGCGGCTCCATTTTTTCATCGGACTTGGCGGAATTTGCCCCGGAATTCAGCAAGCAGGGTTCATCATCTTATTTCTTGGGGAAGTATCAATTTAATGTGGCAAACCCAGAGCATGTATGTTTTCTTTTTTTCCCACAGGCATTGAGATCTCCAAATGGCGAAAAAGGGCTATTCGAGGCATATGCAACCAATCATTGGGTTTATTACATTCCTGATTTTTCATTGATTTCAAGCGAACTCTCCCATGCATGTGCATTAATTGGTATTGATCCTGGATCAATAAACCCTGGGTGGTATTTGTTGTATCCATTGTCGAATGGCACTCTAACACTTATGAGTTTTACATAAATCGATCAACCTCTTATCTATGTTGTTTTGGTAGTTTAATTAGACTAAGCCATCTCTAACTATTTTGGAGTTAAACCATCTTGATCAATCTTAAAACCATCTTAAACCATCCTAAACCGTCTTAAACCAACTTAAACTCACATGTTTGTTCGTTAAACTCCAGATGTTTCCCGCTGTCCTCCGACCGTTTCCACCCGCCTGGAGGGGTGAAGACCTTCACCAAGACCCCGTGGTTTGTTTGCGCCTGGCAGCGGAAAAGATTGTTTTTCGGATGTTAAACAATAACCATGAATGATGAATATATATATATAAATATATGATTATATGTATATATATATATATATACCCATTGTGTTTTTTGTAGTTTGTGTGAATATGTTGGGTTCATGATGGATAAAAAACATTATGGAAAATGGTGGTTTAACACCAACACACATTATCAAAGACACACGTTTTGTTAACGTTGTGTTTTTTGTTAATCGGTTAATTGTTAAACTACCATTTGGGGATGTTGAACCACCATTTTGCCAATGGTTGTTATAAAATCATGAAATCATAGTGGATGTTAAACCACCATGTGGAGGTTTCTTAAAATGAAGGATCCCCAGTCGTCACCATGGTTGTTTCAATACTGAGTCATGGTCATCCATGACTTGGATACTTGGATGATTTGATGTACCCGTCATTTTAGGAAACCTCCATAGTTTCTGGTCGGTGGTTTTAAACCATCTTGAAAAATATGAAAGTCAGTTGAGATGATTATTCCCAACATAAACTGGTTGGTTGGTGGTTTCATCCCCCCAGAAAAATATGAAAGTCAGTTGGGATGATTATTCCCATTATATGGGAAAATAAAATTCATGTTCCAAACCGCCAACCAGTCATAGTTCATAGTCATTTTTAAACTGCTTGCTTCACCTTAAAACGAGGATCGGCTGTGTATCAAACCAGGTCCACCAGTCACCATCTTGTTGGAGAGGGCCGTCCACTGGCACGATCTCCTCTCCTCGCCGACGTCCATGGCTGCCTGGTCATTGGCAAAGTAAAGCCCTTCTCATCACAAGCTCAGGCAAAGCTGTATCTTTCTCACCTGCGTACTTCTTCTTCTTCTTCTACACCTTTTGTGTTCGGTGAACATTGCATCATCAAGGTTCAGCACGAGTTTGCCACTCTCGCGCTTGAACGAGCGGTTGATGCAGTCTTAAAGTCTCGAGGTGAAAAAGGTAATGCCAAGAAGACGGGTAGTCCAAGCGTGGCATGAGGTAAAAACCTCATAGTCCATCTATAATTAGTCCAAAAACACTTCTATAGTCCATTCATAATGGTAAGTATGTATCATTAACACTCCATTTGTAGCACGAGATGCCGACCTCGTTTTTTGGAACTTCGGGGTGAGAGATCCAGCCCCTGCCATCTCGTCACCATGAGTTCCAACGGATCCAAGGGGTTCCGAGTTCCCGGGGCCTGAATGAAGTCGAATTCACCCACCAGGAAAGCCAACAAGTAGGTTGACCTCAGGATGATTCTTCGGGTAACAAGCCACATTCCCCTTCTCGGAATGGGATTGGGGGATGAAACATGATGAAATCAGCGCGTTTTTTTTGAGGAAAAATAGGGCTTTTTGATGCTGATGTGAACATCAGAAATAGGTCCCAATGATGTTTTGTATGAGGATATTAACAGGGATACAGCCAACAATCATGACATTTAATGGGACACAGGGCCAGGATGAAACCAATCAAAACCGGAGGGTATAATTGGCACCTTTCTGCGATATAGTCATTTAAATTGAACACTATATAGATCTATAGTACATAGCCACTTGTCCATCCGAGAAAAAAAAGTGGCATTGAACTGTGAGGTCGGAGGGAACATCCTAAGGATATCATGGATATCCTGAATTTTCAGGCAATCAAGAGATCTTCAGGACCAAACAACAACGAGACAAGCACTGACCTGGACCTCATCACGGCCAATCTTGGGCCCTCCAAGAGTGATACCTCCAGGGTCTGAGGATCTTCCTCCATCCAGATGACTCAAGAAACCATGCAGGTTGGTCCCATTGCCATTCTTTGAGTTACCATCACAATCTGTGTGACAAGCTCCATCATAAACAACCTATTTTTCGAGGTCTAGAAGACACCCTACACAGTATACTTGGCATTCATACAAGTAAACGACAAACAGTTCATATAATTTTTCAATTGGTATATTTATTAATTATTATATTTATAGATGACTTGTAAAATTAAACGCTGGTGAAAACACACTTCAAAACCAAAAAAACATTAGTGTTTATCTATAGAAAAAAAACACTCCTCATGTTTTTGTTGGGACAAAGCCGTTTTTATCTGATCACATCCCAAAAAAACACGTGCAGATAGCCCAGGCACATCTTTGGTGAATCCATGAAACAAATCTCGGTCTTTGCCTCGGTTCTCGCCATGTCTCGCCTTTTCAAGGGAAAATCAATTCCAATATGCTCCATGTATGGTATATTTACCTATATTTGGGTGATTTCTAGGGCAAATGTTGGTAAATATCCCATACATGGAGCATATGGGATTGGGGAAATGATGATCAAATGGGCTTTTAAATGGTGAAAAAAAACATCAAACTCAATGGGGAAAGTGCTGATCAAACAGAGGAGAAAAGCCACCAAAACGTCAGATTTGAACCGAACCTTTATGAACAATTGGTATGTTCACCCTTATCTTGCCAAGATTCAACCAACCTAAATGGGGCTTATAATCAGAAAAATATGAACTTGTCGGATTGTCCTTAAACAGCAAGACGTTGGTATACATGTTGCAGGTGTTTGCTATCGAGCGTGCATTTTATCAGACCATTTACGGGACATTGTTGATTTGATGGACTTGATCAATAGAAATGGGGATAGCAACCTGCTGGGTTTGTTCTAAACAAACACGGGATGTATACCATCCGCTATGGAAAAATGGTCGTGATGGCAAATCATTGGATTTAGCACCTGACAAAACATGAGACAATTTGAATCATCCCAAATACGGTTGAACATTGAGACACACATAGAAGAAACACATAGGCAAACATATATGTGTTGTCCTTTTTTATATATACATATAAACAGTATATACACATATTTTATATATACTAATTATAGAGTTACTGTATAAGTTAACATATATTATGAGTACATTTGAAATCACCAAATCACCACCACTTGGTTGGAAAACTCTCGTTCTTCACCAAGTCGCTCCACCCTCCAGGAAACATCGATGCTTCTCAGGCATGTTACTCAGAGCGGTAAGGCCTCCCCAGGAAACAAAAGGCCAGGGACAGGATGGGGCCTCCAAGATAGCTAAGTTGACATATAAGTGGCGGAACTATGGTTTATGGATTTTTATGGTAGATATAACTATAGACAACTATAGTTAATGGGGTTTATAAACAAACTTATAATTGGGGGGCACCATCCTGGAGGAAATGGTTTGGGAAATGGGATGATTTTCCTTTTTGTTCGCACCTGGTGAGACTTTTTATGTTCACATCCATGATCTTTTCCAAACAAGTCTTGGGAGCTTAATAAGTTACAGTATTAATAACCGTCAGGTTTGGGATGTTCATCTTTCATTTTCAGCTCTTAGGTCTCAACCAACATTCACATGGGCTAAACAATAAAGACACGCAAAGCATCGGCTGTTGGGCACAACAGGATCGTCGTTGTCTTCTTTTCTGATCCGAGTTTTTAAAGTCATAACAGCCCCAACTTCCCAACATGTGCTACTTGTTTTCTCGGGTCTCGAACAAGACTGCAGAAACACATAGCTATAGATGCAATAGTAAATAAATAAATATACATATATATATATATGGTTGTTGATACAATTTCCTCTATCCGCAAACGGCCATTCTTCGCGAATAATATTATGTTAGATCGGTTACCATATATATATATATACTGGCCAGTATATATCTGGTTGGTGGTTTCAACCCCTCTGAAAAATATTAGTCAAATTGGAGTATTGTTCCCAATATATGGAAAAATAACACATGTTCCAAACCACCAATCAGATATATATATATATATATATACTGTATCAACTGGTGGCTTAAATCCATCCCAACAATATGTTCATCATCTCAACCAATCATCCCGAGTCAGGTTGAAAAAAACATGGAACATAGGATGGGGCCCCAAAGATAGCGTTCAGTTGAGATATAAGTGGCTGAATTCTATTGTTTATGGATGTTTATGGATATTTATGGATGTTTATGGATGTTTATGGATGTTTATGGTGTATATATATATATATATAACTATAGATAACTATAGTTAATGGGGTTTATAAACAAACTTATAGCTGGTGGCTGAATTCTATGGCTTATAGTAGATATAACTATAGTTAATTGGGTTTATAAACCAACGTTCACATCAATCTTTGGGGCCCCATGCTGTACAAGAAATATGGCCAGCACATCCCAAGCACTCAGTATGGCGCTATGGCGCGAACATCTCCTAGATCCGAAAACGCTACAGGCACCTAGATCCTGGCAAAGGTGAGTGAACTAAGATGCCGTAAATAAACCACTACCCTCTGGTTATGACTGACGTAACCATGGAAAATCCCTGAGCTAAATGAAGGTTTTCATGGGAAAATCATCTATAAATGGGCCATCTATTCCATGGCAATGTTAAATAACCAGAGGGTATTTATTGGTGATTCATCATGGGTAATTGGAGATTCATCATGGATAATCCATATAACCATTAATATAAGTATAAGCATATTACCCCTCTGGTAAACTAACATAACTATGGAAAATCACAATTTTTAATAAACATATAACTATTTCTATGGGCCATTTTCAATAGCTATTTTGACATAACCAGAGGGTATATAAGCCACTTCTCTCCAGTTGTCATTAGTATCTTTGTTTATTGGTGGTCTCTGATAATCATCCAAAAACTGATTGCAACTGATGCAGCACAAGCCATAGCCCGCCTGTGTCCACTACCAAGGTAAGACCAAAGACAGCCTGGAAGGCGGGAAACTCTCCTTCTCCCATAAAGGGTCAAACTCCAAAATGGCCACTTGGATCGGGAACAACTACTGGTTGGTGGTATACCTACCCCTCTGAAAAATATGAGTTCGTCAGTTGGGATGATGAAATTCCCAACTGAATGGAATAAATTTCATGTTCCAAACCACCAACCAGATTACCCATCTCATAGTTTTCCACTGTGTCACGACAGCAAGCCAAGTTGTAGTTCGCGCTAGGAAACGGTCATGTACAGTGTCAAATGTGATTCGGGTGATTCACGTGTATTCAAGACAGATTCCCCCGCTCAACTGCTACTGATGGTGAGGTTGTTTAAATGCTTGACTGGTTGGTGGTTTTAACCATCTTGAAAAATATTAGTCAATGGGAGGGATTATCCCATATATTGTGGAAAATAATCCAAATATGTGAAACCAACAACCAGGTAAAATTGTCCCAACCGACCAAACTTGAATGAACTGAGTGAATCCGGAGCGGTTCATATTGGTCCATCTTTTCACAATGCCCCTTCGACCCGAAAAAACATCAGCAAGTCCCCACCAATTAGAAAACAACTCTTTCATTCCTGGAATCTGCAGAGAAGTCCTGTCAAGTCCTGGTCCTGTTTGAATTAACATCTCAATTTGGCTTAAGTATGTACAATTGGTTGGTGGTACACCTACCCCTCTCAAAAATGATGGAGTTTGTCAGTTGGGATTATTATTCCCAACTGAATGGAAAACCATCAAATTCATGTTCCAAACCACCAACCAGCATAGGTCAATGGATGTTTATTCCCCCAGTCAGATGGTAATTTCATGGAAAAAAACATGGTTCCAAACGACCAAACAGACAATGTTTGGACTCAAATTCACACCTTTAACCAGTTTTCCATATATTTTCCATATATTTTCCATAAACCATAGATAGATATCCCGGTCACACATTTCAGAAGGCCGGGATTTACTCCCGACCGCACCTTGCGCGCAGGCTCATCCCAGCAGGGGAAGGCGCGTCGAGCATCCAGGGATTCGAACTGAGTGGAGGCCATGATTTTTTTGGTGCCGTTGATGTCCTTGTAGCCTGCGGCCCCAAGGGGACCCAAGGCTGGGTAAATGCCATCATAATTCACTAACCTAAATCTTGTCGGCCATTTGGGGATGATTTCCCTTATTAATCATGATTCCAGGGTTCGGTCACAGTGAGGTCGTTATAATTTACCCAGCAAAGAGACCCAAGGGGAGGAACCGGGACAAGCTAATTTTTTCTGGAAGGGATGCTGAGACTTATGCAGTGTTGGCGACAGGGGGGGTCGAAATTTTTGAGGCCTGCGTAGCGCTGCGTGTGGGCTGCGTAGCGCTGCGTATAGCGCTGTGTAGCGCTGCGTAGCGCTGCGTGTGGGCTGCGTGTGGGCTGCGTGTGGGCTGCGTAGTGCTGCGTAGCGCTGCGTAGCGCTGCGTAGCTTGCGTGTGGGCTGCGTAGCGCTGCGTAGCGGTGCATAGCGCTGCATAGCGCCATGTATCTTCGTATTGCGCCTTGCGGTGCTATGCGGGGTTATGCGGGGCTATGCGGGGCTATGCGGGGCTATGCGGGGTTATGCGGGGCTATGCGGGGCTATTATATGCGGTGCTATGCGGGGCTATGCGGGGCGATGGTGTTCCTGGGGATGCGTTTGATCGCAAAAAATGAGGCCCAAGGCCAAATGGCCATTTGGCCTTAGAAAAGGCGTTTGGCTTGAAAAAAACAATTTGGCCGTGAAAATGGGGTTGTGAAAACGGATTTGGTCGTGAAACCGGGATCGTAAAAACGGAATTGGTCGCGAAAACGGGATCTATAGTCTATATGGTTGTGAAAATGATTTTGGCTGTAAAATTGTCATTGTGAAAACGGCAGCTGCTTAATTCACGCGTGCTGTGCGTGCATGGCTCAAGACAAGCGCATCTGGCAAAAAGGCTAGTTTTGCAAAAGGTTTGGCTCCAAACCTTTTGCAACAGTAACTCGGACATTTATATATATATATACTTATACAGTGATTATATGAATTTTTGCGGGTGGCTTTCCATCACCATCACAATATATTCCATGGTAATATGGATTTGGATATGGGCCAAATTATTTTATATCATAGATATAGATATGCATCCCTTGCTTTGCCGTGACCAACGTTGCTGTGGGGAAATCCCTTTCGTATCTAAAACTGGCAAGTATTGATCTTCTGGGGTGGCAAAACCTCGGTTTAGAGCAAATCCGGATCAACATTTCGCTGTCACAACGGATAAATATATTTCAGATTAATGTCAACTTTGGACTTTTGTCGCCGTTCCCGCAGGCCATTTTTCCAAAAACCGCACATGGCGTGAGTTTCCACGCGCTTAAAAACTGCAGGGTGAGACACGGTTTTGAAAGTGCAATTTTGGCGTCCCAAGTCGCGAAAAACATAATCGTTATATAGTTAATTATATATGTTTGATATACTGTGCGGTTCCCATAGTAGTATTCAAGAACTTTGTCAAGAAATCCCAGCATGATATGAACGAAAGGTTTGAAATTAGTCTATATATATATTTATAAAGATTATTTGTGTTATATATCTATATACATGTATACAAGTACTTTGGGAAACACACTCAACCTATATATTCCTCTAATGCATATTGATATGTGTAGGTTCAGCAGCTCATGCGTTTTATTGTGCCGCTGACATGGGCACGTATGAATTCACGCAGGCCGCCCGCTGGGGTGGACGCGAGCTATGTCGCTAATCTTAGTAAACGGTTGTCGTTTGCCCTATAGGTGAATTGATCCATGGGTTCTGTCGGAACATATGGCATCACCATTTAAAATTCTGACGGCAACCATTGCTCCGCAGGTGGTGCCCACTCATCGACATGTCTGGTGAACGGAACAGGCTGGGCAGTTGTCCAGTCATGGATTTTTGCTGCTATCACCTCTGCGGCCCCACATATGGTTATTTTTGTTGAAATCTAGCTCCGTTAAAGTAGGGGCAAGGTTGTGCCTGCCTGGAGAAAAAGATCGAGAAGAATGAAGATGCAAGTAGATAACCAATATGAAGCAGCAAATACTATAATACACATTGCACCCCCAAGTTCCATGCTCAAATTTTCCCGTGGCCCGGCCAGTAGTTCCCATGAATGCATATAAAGGGACTTCATATCCATGAAGCCGGACTGCTGCGCTAGGCCGGCATGGCGGTCAGCCAGCCGATCAAGTGCGCCACCATCCGCCTGGCTGTGCAGTGCGGAAACTTTCTGCGGATAGGGAAGGGTTCCGGTGAATTGTCTGGTAGCCCGTCATTCTGCTAAATGTTCCATTCAAACCATGCCCGATACTAGGCACATTTTTGGGGCGGTGGCCATGAGTTCGTCATCCGAAGATGAAAACGAAGGTGAAACGGATGCCCATCAACCTTTTCTAGAGGCAGTTGCCGCGGCAAAACCTCTAAGGGAAGTTCCTTGGAATGTTTATTATAATTGCTAAATTTATATTATATCATTTCTCCTGGACAGACCCCTATAACCATCCTATCATTTTTTGGATAGCTTTTGAAACTTTATATCAGTGCATCTCAGGTTGGGATGACTTTGGTTGTCGACCATAGTGGGAATGGGAAAGTCCACACACGAAAAACGGTCACGATAAAGGACGTGATTGTGAACCGAGAGGATGGGAAGGGACAAAAATCCAATTTATATTTTGATATGTGTTTCAAATAGTAAGCTGTTTCAAACTACCGCAGTGAGTTAGTGTTTGTAAGTCAAAGATTCCCCATTGCTAGGCACTGCTAGCAGTCATTTGGGGGTCTCAAGGCAACCGGCGCCTAAGCATAGTGACGCTCAAACGGGCGATTTTGGCTTTCTACACCCAATACCGCTTATTCCCGACTGGAGTGGTGTCTGAACTCGATTCGGTATACAAGACTGGGCAGACAAGTGCGCCAAAGCGTTGAAACGCTTAGTGCCTTCATGCAAGTAAGATTCAAATTATGTTTGTACTATTTGTAGCTGGATCGCAAGTCACTTATAGACACCATCAAAAACACATCCCTGTAACACTTGTATTTCAACATATATCGTATTTATGACCATTCATATGGGCTGATGTCACCAAAACAAGGCATCTCGTCTTCGCAGACTCGTGAAGCGTTCCAAAACAGCCAAATCCCGACGACTTGGGGAGTTGAAAGAGGCAGCTAGGAAGAGCGGATGGGATGTTTGCCCAGGTGAAAATGTTACCGGGCAGTGCCATACAGTATATTTTTTTTCTGCCTGTGGGGCTGCGTGCCCTGTGTTCATGCATGCATGCGTGCATGTATGCAAGAATGCAAGGAAAGGTAAGCACATGTACGTTCATCTAGGGGGCATAGTGACAAGCAGCTGCTCCTGTCTGTCTGTCTGTCCGTCCGTCCGTCCGTCGGTCGGTCGGTCTGTCTGTCTGTCTACCTGTCTGCAGGTCTGTATTTCCGTTTGCATGTCAGTATGTATGTCTGTCTGTCTGTCTGGCTGGCTGGCTATGTGTCAGTCTGTCTGTGTGTCTGTGCGTGTGGGTGTGTTTGTGTGTGTGTCTGGGTACGTCCGTATACACATGTGCATATATATGTATGTATGTATGTATGTATGTATGTATGTATGTATGTATGTATGTATGTATGTATGTATGTATGTATGTATGTATGTATGTATGTATGTACCTGCAACCCGAAAGTTGCTGATTAAAAAGATCAACTTTGAGAAGTATACTATATTCCGATCACTTTACCATGATTTAACGAATTATCGTGAACTTCCCAGGAAAATATGCAACTTTCAATTTTGGACTATTCTGGTCAATCCTGACCGTCCAGCCAGCGGCTTCAGGAACGCCAAGGCACCTTTTCTCTTGCATTTGACTCCAGGCAGTTGGTGAGCAACTAAGCTTCGAAACAAACTTTCCAGACATCCAGCACTCATACTTTTACATATCGTGCAATCAAATGACGATATATTATCATACAAATAAACTCCTACAATGCTGAGAAATACAAAGAAACAACTTGAGCATCCAGAACGTCCTGCATTGGCAATGGCTTTCTACTCTGTGGCCTATTGCTCTGATTTTTCAGGATGGGGGATCGCACGTGCTGGTGTTGTTTTACATTTTTGACCGTGTGCAACAAGATTGCCTGAAAACCGTAGTAAACAAAATGAAAAAACTGGACTGTGAGAGAAGCCACGTTTGATGGCGTATATGTTAAAGATGGCAAACATTCCTTCAACTATACTTTGAACAATCTCTCACCCCCTCAGGGTTTTCGAGTGCTGGGTGCAGGACCTGGCTACCCTCATTGCTCACCATCAAATGGTACCGCTGGCACATTTTTCCTGGAACGACGGGACGTGGGTGACAGTTGGTTTACTTTGTGCTACAAACAAGGGATTCTATATGCGCGGAAATGTAATATATTATTCTTTTTCTAAACGGCATCTTACTTGATGGATTTGCATGCACACATGTCTACATATATGGTGTTTCCATTGCAGCGTTTTCACCTACAGCAACCTTAAGCCTTTTGCCCTGTGTGGGCTGTGCATACATTTCATTTTTGTCGTGAGCTGGATGGAACTCAGCGGCCTCCATCTGGAGTTTGAAAAGAACACGGTCATCCGACGAAGATTTCAACAAGAGAAGTCTTGGTTGCAATGACCGTTGCCAGTGCAGAACAAGAATGTGCAAGGTGAGGGTGACGAGAGCGAGGAAGAGGTTGAGAAGCAGCCCATCTGTACGAAATCCCTTGAACTCAACGTGGATGCGGTTTCTATCATGATGAATTTTCTCAATGGGAATTTCGCCAACATTGACACGCTGAAGAGAGAGGCCATACTAGCTGATCCTCACTGTTTTTCTCCATCTCCCCATTATGAATTTTGCAGTCAAATGTGTCCACTTGCACATATATGTATAAGTATAACATAAACACATAGTCCACTGATACTTTATATATATAATATATCATCTCATGGGTTATCATGACATACAATGTGTTGAAGACCTGAATGCGCTTCAAGAGAGTGGCTGCAACATGTTGAATTAGTAGATCAAGAGTTGTAACTTTAAAAAAAAAATCCTCCCCACATCTGCCCAAACTAATGTTGCACTTGCAGGTGAATAGCCTGTTCCACCTGGTGAAATACACCCCTGCCGGCCGTGAAGCTTACTGTGACGCTTGGAATCTCAGGCAGTTGTACACTTTCGCATTCCGCCGTCAGAAAGACTCAGACCAACGCGGTCAGCGTCCACGGGACTGACTTGGGGAAGGGTGTGGGTGAACTTGCAGGGATTTTTTGATCTGCTGCTTAATATGTTGTTTGATATTATGTTTTGTCGCTGTACTTTGGCACAATTGTTTGGGGATATGCACTTTTATGAAAATACGTTTTGCTTTCTCACTGCATGCTATATATATATATATCTTACATTAACGCATCTCAATGTAAGGTTGGTAAACAATTTTGACCTCTACATGAGTGCACGGCTGTAAACAATTATCCCCATCACGCAGGACCCAAAAGTCCGGGAACTCTTTGCCACTATCAGGGCCATCCGTTTGGAATGGACGGAGCAACAAGCAGCGGCCATCGAACCCACGGATGATTCCCCTTTGAAGGTCATGTCTTCGCCCAGGCTTGAAGGTGATTGCTTTGAGACCAATTCTTACCGAGACAAGAAGTCTACTTCTTGCCTTTCCTCTACCCCTTCCATGCCTGCACTCCCTGACAATGCTGGTGAGTTGGACATCGACCATGTTGAGATGACTGAGGATCAGCGTAAGAAGTTGGATGAGGTTCTGGCTGACATCAGTGCCCTTACGATCAACCTACAAACTCCTGAAGATCACCAGGAAATGTTCTGTCCTGAGATTTTGAATTGTGATATATCATGGTTGAAAAGTTCTCAAACATACCTCGTGCAAATCAATTTGGTTTCGAGGCCTGACAAAGAAAAAGACACCGCAGAGCCAAAGTCGAAGCCAAAAGGCATGAGACCAATACAATTTATGATTATTAAGATTCAAGTTGCTCATGTTTTTTTGCAATGGAAAGAGATATATATATAATATAATATGCATATCTTCCACTTATTCTTTTTATGTTGATCTTGAAATACTTCCCTCATGATGCATGCTCCACATTGTTTTGGCAAAACCTTCCCACTTGTAGGCAAAAACGCGCGCAGTCCTGTCCTTGCACTTCCTGCTCCCCCAGCCACTGACATTTCAGAGGCTGTTTTTTTTTTTTGCCTGACCCGTTTGTTCATACCCGCGCGCACCGCCTTCAGGTTGACACCCAACCGATGATGGAGGAGCCCAACATTCCTTACCCTGCTGAAGAAGAGAATCTGGACAAGGCATTCCCGTACCCCAAGTGTGCTGTAAATGATTTACATTTATAGCCCCAACAGTGTGTCGCCTATATCTTTAATGTGATCTATACCACATTGATGAACGATCGGCAACATATAAGTTCAATATATACCCCACACATGTAGTGAATACATGAACATATGTATGCATCTTCGGTTCGAATTTTAACAAAATACAGTATGAATGCATTTCCAAAGCATCGCATGGCCATTCATTACCTTTACATACCGCTTCACGTCAGGTGGATGCTCCTGAGGTTACGCCTCAGATGCAAGCTGCTTTTCGAACTTCCCGGAAGAAGACTCTGAAGAAGGGGCGTAAGAGTCGTAAGGGTAAGACTAATGGTCAAAAGGATGGCAAGACTAAGGGTCGAAAGAGCCGAAAAACTACCAAAGAGCCCAAAGGAGTTTCCCCAATCAAACCATCCCACAAGCGTCAGATTTTGAAATCCAAGAGCAGGTCCAGCAAGGATCTCGAGGTCAAAGGTGGCAGCAAATGTCCAAAAACAAAGGATGTGGCATTGCCAGCTGAGCCCAAGGCAAAGGCAAGGTCCAAAAAAAACCAAAAGAATGATGATAAGCCAGCTGAGTCAACTCGCCATTCCCAGAAGCGCATGGAACTTGGAGATGGCCGTTGGATGTATGAGGTACTTGAGGGTCAAACTTTTGGGTGCGCCAACTGCAGGTGCATCTACAACGGATGCAAAATCTGCAAACGCCCAGGATTTAGGGGAAATAGTGCAGCATTCTTTCGCCAGTACCAGCAGCAGCAATGTTCGACGAATGACCCTGAGACCAATCGTCGTGAGGCTGAGGAACCCCAGGTTAAGAAACCCAAACGCAAAGCAAAGAATGATGGAAAAGAGGGTGGGAAGTCCCGAAAATCCAAGAAAGACTAGATGAACATGATGAGAAGCTTCAATCAGTGAAGTGGGCGTGTCCAGGAAACTAGACTGAGCGTACAGTAACTTTTTCAAATGTATGTGTGTATATGTCCATGTTATATACAGCGTATAACTATATAATTAAATATATATGCGCATATATTATATGTTATATGTGTATATGTATATGATATCATGGTGAATTGTCTGCTTTTGTTAAAGGGTATGCACGCAACTTCAGGTCCAACACTTCCTGACCCACTTGTCCTTGAACTCAGGTATCGCTCGCTTTGGATGTGCTTGATGGCTTTGTCCTGCCAGCTGCAGATGAAACGCCAAAGTTTGGGGTCGGAGTAGCAGGGATCAAAAACCTTGCTACAACAGCGGGGTTTGCTATGGAAAGCCACATCCAGATGGTGTGTTGGATTCCAATTTTACTTTACCCATCAAAGAACTTTGAATAATTGTGTATGATAGTCCAGTCTTTAGATATCATTGGAACCTGTGACTCGGCTAAAGCTGGATGTGCGACGGCGCATGGCATTCAATCTTAATTTTGGACAACTACAGGGTCTGGCATTGCCCGCGAGGAGACATCGAAAAAATGTTTCAAAACTGCATGCTTTCAAGATTTGGTTTGCACACTTTTGAAGAATCCGTTTAGGGCCCTTCACAGCCCCACCCGGAATGCCACATGCCAGGATGAGCAAAGCGTGGAGGCTCAGGCATCCACGAGCGGGTTCGCCCTCCCCGTGCTGCGGGTTGATACATTTACATTTTTGAGATCTTATACGGAACTTTGAATATAAACTATACATGGACATGGATTACATGGTTGACTTTGGCATGCCAAAAGTTGCAATCCAAAACGGCAGTCAATTTCTGACTTATAGACTTTGAGGGTATCTGTAGGGGCTGTCTTGTGCATCTGGTTTCCTTGAAACATCGGACTCTCTTTGAGGTATCTTTTGAATTGATCCATTGATGATATATCAGTCAAATATATGTGTATACCTATAGACAAGGATCGGTTTTAATAAATCAGAAAGGGAATCCGCATTGGTGACATGTTGATTCAAGTGCCATTCTACTCTAATGTTGTCTATCGCAGCCAGCTTCAGCCTAAGGTCTCGATCAAAACTATAGATCCAAATTGGGGGGATATACAACCAAATGGATTTAGATTTGCATGGGTTGCATTCTTCCAACTGAGTGTTGAGACACACAACGGATTGATGGCGATGCCACCGTCGCAGCTGAAGCGCGTCCTGCGGCAGCTCTTGATGATCCAGGCTCCAAAGGTTCCTGAGCCAAAACCGGAGTTGTATAGGTTTTTCATCATTGTTGGTGTCGCTGTTTTTCATGGATATTATTTCTGTTCCACATGTGTGAACCGACATGTTTGCAAATTATTATACGTTGCATTTCCCTGAGTGATGTATAAAATGTCTCAAGGCAATCATACAGTTCAGGGAAGCGTAGATATTTTAAAAAAAAAAACTGCCAATACTCCCCGCTGCTCAGGTGCTCATTCTGGCTGTGCTCATTCTAGCTTTCACAGAGGGTCTTCAATGGGACGAGGTTGGTGGGTCCGTCATGGAAACTGTTTACATATAAACATATATCACATAAATATTTTTTTATATGCACATCCTTTTTGTAGAAATCAAATTTGCACATTCATAATATATTTTACAAATAAATATATATATATATATTATAAATATATTCACACATACAAAATACACACATATAGTATATATATATATATATATACATCGGTGTGTTTGAAACCCATGGGTACTTATGCATCGGTGGATAAAGATTTGATGAAATCAACTTAACTCGCCCTGCAGATCTATGATGCCGTGGAAGTCTTTTCGGGCAAAGGGGATTTGAGCTGGTGTTTGCTAGCTAGTGGATTCGCCACAGCCAGTCTTGACATCCTTGACTGGACGCCATGGATTGAGCAACGTCCACATGGCAAAAAGCGTTGCAAGGGAAACCCATTGGATTTGGCTTCACCGGCTGGATTCGGGTATCTAGGCTGAAAATGCATAAAAAATATAAGTGCACATCTATTTATTAAATATATATATATTTATATATATATAGTATCATTTTTGACCTCAGGCTCTGCCTAAAATAGCCCAATCTGATCGTTGCTCCACCTGGGTTTCTGAGGCTTCTGCTGTCTACCATCTTGAGAAGCAAAGAGGGCGCAGTGTTTGCCTTTGGCCTGGTGTGCTCGAGTTTCGTGAGTGTTTCACGTGGAAGCACTCATCGCCACTACTTCCTTCCTTTGGGAGATCCATCTTCGAAGTCAGTGGAACTTGGAAATCTTCTGTGTTCAAGGAATCAGGGTTCTCCAGAGTTTCAAATATATAATGTGTCATGCCTTGCTCTCAGAATCCAAACAAATTGGATGCATGGACATAGGACTCCGGAATTCCCAAATGAAGGTGTGGGTTCTTGAAAGGGTTTATAATTGGAAGATATATATACTTGATAACATGGGCATCTGAAAACTGGGATTTCCATGATATGTTTTCATATATAATGATGGGATCCTTTTTTGACAGACGGCCCCGTCCCATCTGGGTAGCCATGCCTTTGACCTTGACCACCCGGCCAGGATGATTCTCGCAATCCTGCTGATCATGAGCCGTGGGTCAGTTTGGGTACTTGAACAACCGGCTAGCAGCCTTGTGTTTAGGCATCCGCGATTCCAGCTTCTACTCAAGTACTGCACTGCATCTTGATGATGGCTATGGACAACAATCTATGGGGGTCACTTATATTATATAATATACTATAAAAATATATTCACATATTATAAAAGTATATATATATATATATTAATACATATATATATATATGTTTATTTATATATATATTTATATATATACATAGCTAAATAGATAGATATATATATAATTATATATATATACACACTGTAAGGCAGTTGAGTTTTACCGTATTCTTTGTTTGCAATTTGAATGTTAGCTGATGAATCCTGGATCTTCCTGTCCAAACTTATGAGATGATTCTGACCATATGCCAGCATCATCTTAAGGTAGCATATCACTTTTCCGCCTCAGGTATGGAGACAAAGTTTTTGGATGCGTGGGTGGGGCTCCAAAACACCAAAACGCACCAACCTTTGGAGCAACAGCTATGCAATTAGAAAATTCCAGACAGCGTCCAAGTTTTCGAGGGCTGTCAAAGCAGGGAGAGAACTTGCTGACGTGTACTATGACAAAGCTGGTCGAAAGAGATACAAGGGAAACAAGAGGTTAAAACAGTCGCAGTCAGATACTCAAATTATGTTGCATACATCAACAGTGGTGTCAACAGATTTGCATGACCTGCAATGTATCGTGGGATGTGGGTTTTCAAACAAAGAATGGACCACTAAGGGAGTATCCGGTTGGCTATGGTATCCGCTTTGCCACTGCAATGAAGTACTTCCTGAAGGAGCGATCACCCATGACAAATTTGGATTACAACGTCATTCAGTGAAAGCTATGGCTGTACATGTTTATTTCTTTGTTTTGGGAATTGCATGAGTGTTCATGTTGAATCATGGGTGACAGTTCCCAATCATACTCCCTGGACCATGTCTCTTCTATCTGAGGTCCCTGACGCTGACAATCTCCAGCCCACTGATGTGTTCGGAGATGGATTCCAAGACGACGATGTCTGGCGTGATGCTCGCATGCCACAGGTCATTAAATATCTTTTTGGTGGCACCGGAACACAGGTGCCGCCAGAGTGGCACTACGTGCTACCCAAAAAAATCTGATAAAATCGGATTTTAACCCCAAACAATCTGAGAAAATCGGATTTTAGCATCAAATTCAAAGCTCATGGATGGCTCGTAGAAGATACTGGTGGACCCTGGAAAAATCCGATCCGTTTTTGAATGCGAACCCGGAAAAAAACCCAAAAATAGTACACTGTGACTGGAACACCCGAAAGTTGCATATAAAATGCATATCAGTGGCGTAAATTTCCGTATGGAATATACTCGTAAAATAGTACACTTTTGATATACGTGAAAATCCGTTTTTTTACGGTCCAATACCTTACATCTCTCGCAGATTTGGGGTCCACCATTCGTAATCCATTCGTTGACCGTGTTCTGTGCGATACCTGCGCACGTGACACTTTAATTCGGATCATCGTGGATACGGATGCTTTTGCAAGGGGATCTGAAAGGTTTCAAGCATGCGTGTGCTATCATGGACTGTTCCAATGGCATGTGATTTGTCGAAGAAATATCAATGAAAAGATTTGCTGTGCATCATGGCGTGTGTGTCATGAATTATGCTATCACACACGCAGATCAATCTTTTCCAGGTCTTTGGGGGTCAGTATACATCAGTATACTTTAGATATCCAGGGTCATGGGTGACGAAACCCCCATGTATTTTACGTGGAGACTCTTTTCTTCGAGAACAACAGGAGAGGAACAAGAAGCTAAGCTTTGAAGATGTTCTGAAGGTTCCCCACCTCCATTGAGTGGTTTCTATATTCGGTTGTCGATGCAAATGAGAATGAATGAAAATGATGGTGATGATGATGATGGTGATGATGATAATGATGATGAGGATGACATGAAATGACATGATATGATATGATATGATGACAGGGATGGTTACCATGGATGGGTTCGCGCGCCGTTGCTGCTGGAACTTGATGGAGATGATTCTGATTTTTTGTGATGGCGGTGATGATGATGATGATGATGATGATGGTAGTGATCATGATGATGATGATCATGATGAATGAAGAGGGATCTTACGTGATACATCTTAGAATCACACAATATCATTTACAAATTGTCAAATGTATGTATACATATACATACTCATGTGCATGTGCAGCTTCCTTTACCAATCTATACCCATCCCACTTGCACCCAAGGCTGCGAAAGGAAAGCTGCAGGCCTTGCAGAGCAACGGCACGCAGCTGCAGCCGCCTGATAGACCTCTTTCGACACCTGTCCGTGCACAGAGCACTCAGAAAGGATCTTCCCCTGTGAGCGTGGCTTCTACCCCAGTACATGAGACTCAGAAGACACCTCAACAGGACTGCATGGTATGACATGGCAATCCACCATGGGATTTCTAAAAAATTAGTTTGAACGTAAAACCAAGTTTCAAAGGGATGGTTTAAGTTGTTTGGGCTATAGAATGTGTTCGATCCCTCCAGCGGTTGACAGGAAAGCCAATCTGCTCATGATGGACGTGGGGCACAAGAGGCTTGTATCTGCTAACCTTGTATACATGTGGGGTCTCAGTGTGATACGTATCATCTCACAATATCGGGAGAATCTGACAAGCAAACATTCAAGTCTTTTTGAATTGTGTGAATAAATATCGGAATGATATATCTTAAATGTCATGATATTCCATGCACATTTGCTCAACCTGTATGTTTTGACAAAGCTCTTTTCTTCTTTCCCTCTCTGTGTTTTTCTCTCTTTGCAGTTTTTCAGAGTGTCATGTGCGAACATGGCTGGACATATGGGGTTTTTGTGGAGTACAATGTGGATTGGAAGTAGTTTCAACCCAAGCAACGTAAAACCTCCTGTGGAAAAACTTAAGATATGGTGACCCGTCTTTCCTTTTGCTTGGGAGGCCACGCCTTTTGCCGATAACAAGTCCATGGGCGCTTTGACTGCTTCTCTTGGACGGATGTGCAAGCCTAAGCCAGGCTCAGGGAAGCTTGAGGTCAGCCCAGAGATCCACAAACAGTGGGCAGCTGGTGGCAAAAGTAGAAAAGCTTTACTTGACATCCTAGTGAAATGCAACGGCGACAAGGAGCCAAAATTGTTCAAAAGATGGGGAACCATAGCTGAGACACATACTTTAACAAAGTTGTCATATTCATATCACAGATCCGGTAACAGTGCTTCTAGATCCTGTTTATGGTTTTGATTGGGAGCTCCCATTACACATCTTGGGGCTTTGCTCTGCCTTCCCCTTAGGAGGCGTTCAAAAAGCACGTGGAGCATATGCAGTTCTAGTTTTTCCTTTATCCACCATCCCTAGGAAGCGTATCCGTGCAGCCGTGGCTTACTGCACGGCCAAACATCGGGTCAAAACCTTCGTGAGGACCAACACATTATAGTGGACCCAGTGGTCTGGGAGCTGGGAGTGCAATGTGGATGCACAAGATGTACAAAACTTGGATATATGTATATATGTTCATATTTATAGACATGGGACATGCATGCTTGATCATTAAAATAAATATATTAATAAACTTTCATTACATGATTGTACGGTTCGATTTGTGCACCTCTTGTGTCAGAAAAAATATATCAATGAGAGATGAGAGACATCTATACATATCACAATCATGAATCCCCCAGAGCCTCCAAGTACCCAAATGAGAAATACAAACGATAGACCATTTCACAGAACAGGTTTGTATACATCCTTTTCCAAATCATTGTTATATGTGTATTTTACGATTTCTGTGGTCTGTTTTTGCCACCCCAAAAAAATCTTAAAATCATATCCGCCCATGGGTTCCCAGCTCGCTTCGCAACTGCCAAATCACATCCTGCAGGAAGGACAAGTACGATGGCACCCATGAATATTGGGTGGACGTTGAAACTACCGGTTCGTATGAGAATGAAGCGGAGGAGATTTTCACGGACACCACAGCAGTGGTGGGCGAAGGGTCTTCTAAGATAGACTTAGGTTTGTCACCGCTGGTCCCAGCAGCCTGCGGGGATCCAGAGGTTGGTGGAGGGGATCAGGATTCCAGTGACGATGATGATGACGAAGGTGATGGCACAGTCAGTTCTATCAGTAAGAGAAGAACAACACCAATTGCAGAATCTGCTTTGGAGGACAAGTGTTCAAAACAAAGAATTCATAGGTTGAAAAACTTAGATTTTGAATTTCGGATCACGCTTTTTTAACCGCGATTGGGGCTTCAAACCTCTACCAACTCACTTAGACCCCCCTCTTGGACTTTCATGCCTGTCCTGGAGGCCGTGGACAACATCGGCATTGTCGTGTCCAACGTCCTCAAATCGCAGTCAAAGCTCGAGGGGCTCAAGGCAAAGCTGTCTGATGTTGGGACGCCTGAAGGTAAAGAGTTACTTGTTCAAAGTTCAGATTGGCAGTGGCTTTACATGATATATATATATATATATATATTATATATATTATACATATTATATACATATCAAAGTTTATGGATATGCTGTGGTGTATACGTATACGTGCATTGGTATGCATTTCAGTCTTCAAGATCATGTTTCACATCTAAACTGCAGTATATGTTTTGCATGACTGCTTATACATCAAATTTGTTGTAGCCGAGATGGATTGTTTTCATGTATTTTTCCAAGCCTAGGTGCATCCCAAAGGTGGATGGTTACTGCAAGAAGCTCATTGAGTTGCATGATGAACTGGCAGATCTGAAGAGCTACTTTGATGGTGTGAAGCATTCTTCAAATCCAAATCCTGACAGTAAGAAGCTTTGCAGCACAAACATCGAATTTTTAAAGGTCCCATTTTGGTTGGGGCCCCCATAGACTCCCAAGGAAAATCGAAGACCTCCATGCCCTGATCCAAAAGGTGGAAGCTGAGTATGAACCTCAACAAGTTTGAGATAATGGTCGGAAAGAATTGGCATTTTTGGGTTCGATGTACATATACATATATTATAATATAATCCCTTCATTGGCCCAGGTCTTCGCGAGCTCTGATGGAGGAGATCAAAGTCAAGAAGTGGTGGGCTTTGATTCCGGGAATTCACATTTACAAATGTCATAAAAGCTTTGAAAAAAAGCAAGAGCCGACATCATACACATCAGATATTTCATTTCATGCCTTCCTTAGACCAGCATATTGTTTGGTCCGGCCAAGGACTGTCCTGAGATCAGCTCGACAGACGGCGCCTGAGGCTGCACCTTCAGAGGCAAAGACCCCGAAAGCCAAGGCCAAGGCAAAAGCCAAGAGCAAGTCCAAAAAGCGTGTGGCAGAGACTGCACATGAAGCTGAACCGATGCAGCGCAAACGCAAGTCCCGCAAGGCAGCAAAGTGAAGGCCATCCCATTGGCTGTTTAAGATCCATGTTCGCCAGTGTGTCATTGTGAAATTAAACATGCATTGATAGAGCAACAAATTTCGCCAGACCAGTTTGAACAGAGTTTGATAGGACATCGACAAGACAGACCTCTTACAATCCTGGGCCATTCTTATGTCCCAGCCTCATCGCACTCAGAGATGATCAATGGTTGATCTTGTCCAGAAAGTACTCCCTGAGGTTTTGACCGCTCCTTCGCAGATGTGTGGCTGCACACACTAGTGAACCTAGGAGTGTTGGGTGGCGGGCACCTTGAGTTTTTCAAAGTTAAAAGATCTATATATACATATATATACTACAGTATATGTGCAGGATTTTTCAATTCAACTGGCATTTCCTTGATGAAATCATACTGGAACCCGCCCATACTTCTGAAACTGCTATCCATGCGTGAGCACAAATTTGCTCTTCAAAACAGAGAGCTCAATCCTGTCGAAATTTGGGATGTGAAAAGCGTGATCTTGTTGAATCTCAAATCATGACTTCACTTCATGTCCAGGATTGTCATGTTCTCTGTGCTGCATTGATTTTTCCCTCGCAGGTCAAAGAGCTTCCGGTCCTTCAAAGAAGAACTCGAGCAAATCGACAGCTGGTCCTGTGGCTGGAGCAATTGCTGCAGCAGTTGCAGCAGGGGTCTCTGGGACTACTCAGGTCTCTACAATTTCTGTATGTGGGTTTGCCATGCAAAGCTTTGATTTTGGGTATCTCTAACTTCATATTGACTTAAACAACACATGGGAAAACCATTCAAATCTTAAGGCATGTTCAATGGAACCAAGGTGAGTGAAACCCAAGCTTGTTCACTGGCTGCGGCATTTTGGGAGGAATTTGGTGGATTGGATGGAGCCGATGACAAACCGAGTGCCGATTTTCTGAGAGTTGCATCCAGGTTATCGAAAACAGGTCATGGATATCTCCTATCAAGTCATTTGAAAAGTACAAACTTGCAGCTGACATCCCGTTCACTTACAAAGATGTAGGCTTGAGTGAGCCTCACCCGGTGTTCTCAGTCCATGATTTTGTGCGGTGTATGTCTGCAAATGAGAAGTTGCAGCATCTCTTTATGGGAAATGGACCGAAACAATACACTGAGTTCTGGGAAAAGTGGAGGAATCTGCAACCAAAACATCCTGTATTTGCCGAGCATGCCTCACACTTGTCTGAGTGTGTTCCAGTTATGATACATTGCGATGAAGGAACATCTCAAAAGAAAAAAGCTGTCATGATCATCCAAGTGCAGCCATGCTTGGGACGCGGGACTTCCAAACGCAAAGCGACAGAAACTGACCCTGGTGTCAATTACCTCGGCAAAAGTATTGTAACGCGATGGTTATATTCTGTTATGCTGGCACGTGTTTACTCTGGAAAGAAGATGAAGAACAAGCCACTGCTGAGACTCATCGAGCATTTAGCGCTTGATTTGAAATCGTGTTTTCGCGATGGCATTGAGGTGATCTACTTGGGGAAATCCCAGAAACTCTACCTTGTCCCCGTCGGACTCAAAGGGGATTGGGCAGCTTTAGTGAAATGTGGTGAGCTAACTCGGCATCATTTGAGAGATGTTTCAGCTAAAGATGGTGGCAAAGGGATTTGCCACCTTTGTCTGGGTGGCCAAGAGTCCCACCACTGGTATGACATCAGCTTCAACAACATGAAGAAAATGCGCATTGGAGCACCTGCTCCATGGAAAGCTGAGCCAGGTTTAGTGAAACATATCCCATCGGGTCCTTACCCGAATTTGTTCTTTCGCATTGATATATTCCACACGCTTCACAAGGCGGTCTTTGGTGATATAGCGGCAAATGCCATTGACACTTGATATCATCCCTGATTCATTAGCATTTTCTTTTTTGTTGATTTTAGACTGATATAAAACGTTCTTTGATTGTGTTTGATCAATATATGTATATGCACCCAAACATCCTGTCTGTTACCCTTTCACCTTTATGTTTGATCAGGTATCCCTGTGTGACTTTGCATCTGGAGACCTCGGCGTTGAAGCGGCGCTCAACCAAATTTTTGCTGAAGCCAAATCTTTTTGCAAGAATCACTCGCTGCAGTTACATATGCAGGGTTTGACCCGAATTTTGGTGGGATACCAAAACACAAGCGCATACCCCACAGGGTTTCTCAGCTAAAAAACGTTTTTTCGAGTTTTTTTCATACATGTGGGGATGTGAGGATTCATGTTATTCATCTATGATCATCTAAGGGGATGGTACAAAGGGGCAGATACTACATCTTTGCTTATCTACCTGGAAGACCGATTTGCTCAAGAAGTCGCAAACATGTCTGGTGTCGTGGTGGGGTATTTCCGAAAGATTTACAACATGATAGTAGCAGCGAACGCGTTCATGAAGACACTTTTTCATTGTGCGCTTTGGCTAACGGATTTGGAACGCAATGCTTTAATCAAGTCTGGTCGCATTGCAACGGGTCTCTTCAAAGAATGTGCAAATTTTGCATATCACGAGGGACTATGCAGGTAGAAACTACAGCCCAAATACCATTTATATGGTGAAGTGATTTTCGAGTTAGAGCTGGACAAAGCCAATGAACGTGATTCGATTTCACCGCTGGCATGGTCCACCCAGATGGACGAAGATTTTGTGGGACACATAGCTACCGCTTCGCGACATGTTTCTATTCGAACGTTACATGAAAAGACTTTGGGACGCTTCAAAATTTCATTGGCCCAACACTGGGGCATGACTTCCCAGGCCCAGCAGTCCTCGTGAAAGGAGATGGTTTCCATGGAAAAACCATCGAAGCAGCAGTGGGGCTGGATGGGGATGGTGTTGGACAGTTAAGGGTATATGAAGATGTTAAAGGGTTCGTCATGGTTCTACACGATTCTATAGCAATATCATATCAAAGTTATGCAATGCTATCAGACGGATTGGATGTTCCATATGCATCGATGTTCCTCATTTAGCCTCATTTAGCCTCATTTTACATGTTTATTCTTTGATCTTGTGACTGAATGTTTATGTCATTTGAGCCTTTGATAAGAACTGCATATTCCAGTGGCGGTCAAAACCGTGAACTTTAGCCAGTGCACTATTTTAATGGTACACCATGGGATCCAGGTATGTATGTATGTAAGAATGTATGTTTCCACAATAGAACTCTTTCTATATGTATATGCATATAAATCTATACAAATATTGTACAGTACATACATGTCACCCGTCGGCCAGGTAACATGAGGATATATTGGCTCAAGCTGACGTCAGCTTTTGCAGCAGCTTTTGCAAGCGCACGTTGTCAGGTAAAAAATGAACATAGGCACAAGCCCCTGATCCCGAGCTATGTTCTGGATGGGTCGCAGAGGAAAAAATGGGCAGGGCGGCAGGCTCAGTTTGAAACGGTGAAATCGTGAAAAACGTGAAAACGTGAAAAACGTGAAAACGTGAAAAACGTGAAAACGTGAAAAAACGTGAATTCAGCTAAACATGGACACCGGCCCCTAGAGTCCTGAAGCAAAAAAATCCATCCGAACTCTTCGTAGTGCTGCCAACCTGGCTCTGGATCTTTGCCCGAAGACTGCTTCAAGCGCAGCCATATATAACGACAAAACCGCATGTACTTTCCCTGTAACATATTCTGTGTTGTAAGTAGGGCATCAACAAGGCAATGCGCCATCAGGGTGTGAAATTGCGGTAGTCATAACTCCCTGGAAGATGTGATCACGCTTTGCACCAATGGCTGAAACCATGAAGGGGGTATTTGCACAACCAGTCAGCAAATCAAGCTCCCGTTGCTTCACCATGAGCAGAGACTCCAGGTCCGTCAGGATGCAACACTTCATATCAAGGTAAACGCCTCCTCGGACAAGCATTGCACAGTACCTGAAAAGGTCTGCCCGGTGTGCAGGTTTGCGATATGTATCCCAATTGTGGACCGCGCTGAGGCAACTCTCGGATTCCAAAAATTTGCGACACTCCTGATCAACGAAGAGATCTCTTTTGAATCCAGATGCCAGTTTGGCCTTGTTCAGCGCGGCCTCCAGGTGTTCTGCGGAGTAGGTTTGGAGAAGCTATGCGGTGCTATGCGGTGCTATGCGGGGCTATGCGGGGCTATGCGGTGCTATGCGGTGCTATGCGGTGCTATGCGGTGCTATGCGGGCCGGTGGAAATTCATGCCCCCCTACTGCCTGCAATGGACTTATGCGTTCGGGTGTATATAATATGGTTGGTGGTTGAGCCCAACCTCTCTGAAAAATATGAAAGTCAGTTGGGATGATTATTCCCAGTATATGGAAAAATGAAAAATGTTCCAAACCACCAACCAGTAATGCATTCTGGATCTGGTTGTAAGATATGTCGTTTTGATTGAACAAGTATCTGTATAGTTTTTTTAGTTTCACGATATCCGATGAAAATGGAACGGGGTTTCAAAAACCTCTACTATTTGGGGATCCACCTGAAACACTTCAATCTGATTCGTTTTGTTTTTTGTTTGTCATATTTGATGTGTGCTTTCACAATTTGATTTAGATTTGTCCCAAGTATAAAATAAAATACCCTCCGGCAACCAAACATGGCAATGGGAAATCCCGTATAAAAATAGTTGATTTTCCAGCATGCACGTTTGATGACACCGGATGGTAAATTCAAAGTAGACATGTTGCTGGTGGTTTCCCGAAGCCCTCAACTGTTGCGTGGCAAGACCCATGATGCTGGGCACATCTGGGCACGGCAATGAGTGATGAACGGTTGTGCTTTCACCAGTAAACAGTTGAAATATTCAACTTTGTGAATTTTCGCCGTTTTTTTCCCGTTTAAAGTGATTGAACTATTATAGGTAGGGATAGCATCAACAGCAATCTGTTGACTGCCGACTTGAATCACTCATGCTCCCCTCTGGGAATCAAGCATGAATTGCTGGAAATCCTCGATTTAGTTAAATGATGTTCCAATGAAAACCTCCATTCAAAAGGGAAATTTGCCAATTTCGATGATTTATGTTGATGTACCTAATTGTACCTATCATAGAGGCTGATTTTCCCATGAACAAATGACCATGTTTACATCGGGGATTTCCCATGGTTGATGACACCCCTGCAGGACTTCCCAGTGCCTGATCTGTAGAAACCTGGGCCATAAATGGCTCCGAGAAAACTTCGGATGAAGTCGCGAAAACCAGGGGTGTTCATGGACTGATGTAGATAAAATAGATCGATCATCATGAAATAAGGTGTCCCACAATATCCTACAATCTCTAAAATCCTGACCTTTGCCCGAATATTATACCATATTATAGCGAAATTGCCAAAAAACATGATGACTTTCGTGGTTCAGAAAACAACGGGATTGTACTATGGGTCAACACCGAAGCTGTGGCTCCTAGAGACCCTTTGGGAAAATCCAGGGGATTGCCACAACCCAACCCCGGGTTCATCAAAGGCTTCAGCAGTGGCGTCTGCGGGATCACCTAACCCTAATCAACCAGGGCAAATCAATGGTTGACAGTAGTTGTCTTCGATGGTGTACTGATTTAGTTGATTCATGTTGATTCTATCCAATTGTTTGACAGTTAGATCCAATCCCATCCATTTATGTATGTGGGACATTTCCGATGACACATTGATGGTCGATCCCAAATTAACCATTGTTGATGGGCTTGGTCGGCCATTTGTGGCCCCTGTACATAATCCCAAAGCTTACAAACATTTTGCCTATAAAGAATCCCGGCGGTCGCTCAGAGACATGGAAACCATTTAGTCCAACAAGACCAAAATCCCCATACGCTCTGATTATTTTGCGTAGCTATGGACAATGGCCGATCTAGACATGATTGATATGGATTTATGATGATTTATATTTATAGTTTCAAAACAAAACATATTTCATAGCAAACGGATAATTTCTACTCCTCCATTCATGGCAAACGAACATGATCCATCCACCCTCCCCTTCACCAACGTTAAACCAGGATGGATCGATGAAACATGCGAGCCACCTGCCATCTGATCGTTCAAAATGCCCACAAATTCCATCTCCAACTTTCCCTGGGAGTCTGGAGAATTTAGGCTTGTCTCACAATTTGGAACCTCAACAAAAAACAATGGTTACTCATCATGTTTTTTACATGTTTCTCATCATGTTTTCCAAATTCCATGTGTATCACCCAGTTTGAGACAAACCTACACTGAGTTTTGATATGCACCCATGACCAAACAGAGCATTGAAGCCGCACATGTGGGATGCGTAGAACACATTCACTTGGGATGTTGGGTTGTGGCATCAGTTCTGTGGACAGCCAGTCAGTGACGCTGTCAACTGCAGATGCCCAATCAAATCTGGTTGGTGGTTCTAACCATCTTGAAAAATATGAAAGTCAATGGGAAGGATTATCCCATACATTATGAAACATAAAAACAATATTCCAAACCACCAACGAGAAATGCATAGCAGAAAACAGAACTCTCTGAAAAACTAATCCGGCAATGGACAGTTCCCATTATGGATCATATATGACTTACCTAGAGCACCTATAATGAGTTATATGCATTCAAGCCACAGGAAACACATGACATTGTAAAACAATTTCTCCAAGGTAATAAAAACTGCGAATATATATATATATATATGCTACCCCCCATATACCTACCTTTTTGCTAGTGTGTGGTCGATAACAGGGAAAAGAGAAACAAGGCAATATTCTTGCAAGAAAACTAATGCGTGGAAAGGTTTAAAAAAAAATCCATATATATATATATATTTTTTCAAAATAATTGCATTGAAGACAAGGTATTCCCTTAAGTAGCACGCAGTATTCTTGCAGAAAGATTGCTTATTTTGGAAGTTTTGTTTTATTTTTGTTTGATGTTTTTATTGTTTTTGCAATATTGGTGTCTAGCGAAGAGTCTCCTTTTTTCTGTATGTTTTCAATGTTTTTAAGTTTTGTCATTTTTTTTGGTTTCTGGTTGTTCCTTCCATCTTGGTTCGTTGATGATCTATGATGTTCCCCTTTGAAACTATTGTCCAAATTTATTTATACAAAAGAGAAATTCAAGAAGTATTCCACCAGATTGGCCAAACAAGAGTCTCAGAATATTGATTTATGGCAACCCCTAGTAGTGAAAAATGATGCCTAAAAATGTGTCTCAACTGTATTGAAAAACACTGCAAAAACGAAAAGCAATGCCAATTTGGTAGGTACATGGGGGGTTACCATTTATTTATATATGCATGTATCTATGAATCTTTGTACCTAGGTATCAAGGTATCCACGTATCTATAAATCTGTGTACCTAGGTACTTGCCTATCTATGTATATCTAAAAAGAAATTATAATTATGATTAATAACGTGGATAGGTCGGCAGAGGTAGGCTGATGGGAGGAACCGGAACTTAACGCATATTCCTGTCACTTCCGTTTGCAAACGGTTGCAAACGACCAGAACCAAGAAGTAAGAAGTAAGAAGTAAGAAGTAGGGCTCTCAGAAAACTTCTTGGTTCCAACCCCTTGGAACTAAGAAGTAAGAAGTAAGGCTCTCAGAAAACTTCTGTGTTCCAAGGACATTGATTCAAACTTCAAAGGCCCAAGGGTTGGAACCAAGAAGTTTTCTGAGAGCCGTACTTCTTATTTCTTACTTCTTAGTTCCCTGGGCCTGGGAACTAAGAAGTTTTCTGAGAGTCTTACTTCTTACTTCTTGGTTCTGGTTGTTTGCAACCGTTTGCAAACGCTTCAGAATTCAAAATTGTCCTAAGGTTATGTAATGTAGACTAAGCTTGTCTATGGTTCTTCTTGTCTATGGTTCTTGGAGGATGGGTGCTATGGCATCTCACTATCACTTGAAAAAACAGGTGTAAACATAGTATTGGAATATATATTGAAAAAAACTGCACATAGCGATTAAAATCACAATTTGGTAGGTACATAGGGGGGGTACCACATATACATATATATATATATAATATACATATATAATATACATAAATAATATACATATATAATATACATATACAATATACATATATAATATACATATATAATATACATATATAATATACATATATAATATACATATATATTATACATATATAATATACATATATAATATACATATATAATATACATATATAATATACATATATAATATACATATAATATATATATATATATCATATATATATATATCATATGTATATCATATATATATCATATGTATATATATATATATCATATATTCACACAAACATGTGTATACTGAATCTTCAAAACAGTATGTCCTTGGTGAACCAAGCGTTTTGGATCCCTTTTTTCATCACCAACTCTTCTGCTCCACATGATTTCTGAAGTTCAAAGTCTCGGTGTTGGTCAATCCCCGCCTTGTTGCTTGAATTTCCCCATCGCAAAATGTTGATGTTAACCATTGGGCAAGATCAGCAATATCTGTCTTCCTGGTTTCGCTGTTCAAAAAAGTCATGTTGCCGGGTCTATCACTCGTTTTCTTCGAAAAATGATCTAACCATGAACCAAACCCATTGCTCTCCGATACTCAAACAAGGCAACGGAAAATCAACGGTGGTTTTTCTCGTAGCTCCATTGGACTCAGGGATCTCCCAGCGCCCTGGTCCAAGGCACTTCGCCCACGGGCAACATCTCTTCGAACTTGAAGGTGACCGTGGAGTCCTTGGGAACCGGATGCGACAACGATTCAATACGCTAGCGATTTTTGAAGCAGCTGCTGGAACACCATCTATCATTATCTATCATTGGCAGATGGTAATGATAGGTATCATCTGGCACCATGAGGGCTGTGGCTGTGTGTTTTTCACGCCAAAATCGATAAAAGGAAGCAGCCGCGAAGGCAAGGAGAATAGTAGTCTCCTGACCATTCGTTGAACGACAAAAAACTTTCTCACCATGTAGTGATTGGAAATGCCTTGTTCGTTGGGTGAGGTAGTTGATCTTCCCAAAAATACCATGTAGTTGATCTTCCCCTTGTAGGTATTTTGAACTTTCTTGCCACTTCGTTGATCTTCCCAAAAATACAGTTATGGCCATAAAAATCAGTTATAAGTACTAACAAGTCATCCCATTTATAGAATGTTTGTTATCCCATAGAAATCACCAGTTATAACTGGTAGCCATGGCCATAACTGTATGGAGCTTCCTTTGCGCCATGTTTTGTGGGTCGAACGTTCAGGGCCTCCCCGGATCCCCTGAGCCCAACCGAGGCGGCCTTCATTGAATAGGCAATGCCCTAACGGTGCACGGTGCACGGCACATCCCCTGGAGTCCTCCAACTAAGCTATGAACAAAATACCTGTATTATTGTTAGTAAGTATATGGGGATTGTACTAGTACTAAATGCTAACGTTGGTGCTTAGGAACTAAACTTAACTAAACCATCATATCTACATATATATATATATATCATATATATATATCCTAACCATTCTACACGAGGGGATGAGATGTGAGTATTTCTTAATGGCTCAACTCAACCGCTCGACGCTGCCATGAGTTGGCCGGTGGAAATATTATGGTCACTGCATTATTCCAAGCCGATGGAAAAAGGGCCCCAGGGTTTTGGATTCCAGGAAAGTTAAAACAAACTCCCAATCAGCTGGTTAGTGTATAATTACATGAAATATACAATTATATCATGTTATATCATCAGACATCATATATCACCCATGGCAAACACATAACATAGACCTGATTCTTACTGGTGCTAAACGTAGGGAATTTTCGGGAATCATCCACTGGCTAACTATAAGAATCCCAGCAACCCCCAGCAACCCATCCATTCCCTACGTTTAGCACCAGTAAGGATTTACGACAAAAATCAATGACCAAATTCGCGGAACTTCAATTGGATGTACCATAAATGGTGATTTAGCATAGCCATGGGATTTCGATGGCCCATAGAAATAGATGATTTTCCCAGCGATCGAAACCTCCATTTATGGTTGGGATTTTCCATGGCTATGTTAGTCATAACCAGATGGTACCATAAACAGGGCCCACAAGCGATCCGTGCGATCCACCTCCGGCTTGACTTCACCCTCGCTGGATTTGAAGACGATGGTGTGATTCCTGACCCGAGCGACTGAAAGAAACACGAAATACCCTGGAAATACCCTGGAAAAAATGTTTGATAAACATTAGACCAATATGATACATATGTTTGAGGTACTCTTGCGTGATAGGAAGTTTTAAAGGGTACTGTGGGGGTGCGGGTAGTTGAATGTACATGAACACGGAGATGTTGACTCATGTACCTAGAGGTATCACTCTGAAGGAACATGAATGCACGTCAATGTAAATAAACGTAGCTTCGGCTTGAATGGTGTGGGGTTCCATCGTAGTTCTCTTCCATGGCATTGCAACAGCATTCATCATTTATCAATTGCTGTCATGTGGTTGGCAAACTCAACGTGCTCCTCCTTAGCTCTCCATGTATAAAACTGGACTATATGTGCTGGCAACACATGGCATAGTGCCGTTGGTCATCCATCCATTCATGATCATCCTTGAAGGACATCCAAGGAGCTCTAAGATCCAACTTTTGACCATGGCACATCACCCAACTATGGCTCCGTTCCCCCCTCCATTCACCACAGAGCCAGGTCGTTCAAGGAACTGAATGGCGATTTCCTTCACGTGCAAGCTGATTTCCTGAGCAAAACAAGTTGACTTCTGGATCCATTTTTTTCGCCTCTGGTATATGTACCACATCATACCACCGGGCGCTCATTTGAACAATCAACTGAGGGATACGAGTACTTCAATCCACGATTCAACTTGGCTAAGACCAACCTTCGAGTTCCAGCAAAAAACTCATGGCATTACTTCTTAATCTGGTTGGTGGTATACCTACCCCTCTGAAAAATGATGGAGTTCGTCAGTTGGGATAAATAGCTATATTCCCAATATATGGAAACATAACAAATGTTCCAAACCACCAACCAGTGATAGACTATCCTCCAGTAAGTCCTCACAGCTTCACATTGTTACCCTCTGGTAATTTAACATAGCTATTGAAAATGGCCATAGAAATAGTGAGTTTTCCCATTGAAAATGGGTGGATCTTTCCATAGCAAACTGTTAGTTTACCAGGCCGGGTAAAGCCTGGAAATCGCCGTGGTTTTACGAATCGCCCAGGCTGGCGGGACGAACTGGAAAGATCCACGACCATGCTACAGTTATGGCCATAAAAATCAGTTATAAGTACTAACAAATAAAACCTCATTTATAGAATGTTTGTTATCCCATAGAAATAGCAAGTTATAACTGGTAAATGGCCGTAACTGTATTCATGGGAAAACTCACTATTTCTATGGGCCATGTTCCAGTTCGCTACGTTAAATTACTAGAGGGTGGCAAAGCTTGAGCAAAGGGAGATCGTTCACAGCAATGTGATAGATTCAGCTTGGCCCAAAAATCTGTGACATCCCCAAACTCGTGATTTCCAGAGATTCAACTGGCAGATTTTGGGACCTCACAAGTCGAAGATCTTCAATCCCATCATCCCATCCCATCTTAAAGGGGCATCGGTCGGCATCGGTTGTGCTTATGGACGCTTGTGGTCGTTATGACTCTCACAGTAGGACAGAGGACATGTTAAGGGAATTCAGATTCAAATGATCAGGTCGGGACACTGGCCAGGTGAAAGTCAACTGCACGAGTGCCTTTTTTGCGGTGAAACCTTGCCGAAACGAAGCCAAGCTGAGGCATTGCTGACTATTCCGTGTCTATTGACGGCCATGACCTCCTGAACATGTTGAAGCAGCTACAAAATCATACAGCAGGCCCTTGAGGAACGTGCCAAGTTTTGGGCAAAAAGCAACGTGTGAGGATGCTCGGCGCCGAGCGTGCGCTCACTGGCCTCCAAAGCTCTCCTAAAGAGCGACTCTGCATCTTCCCGCAGGCCCATGGCTTCAAGGCAAACTGCCAGATCGTTGACTGAGACCAATGTGTGAGGATGCTCCGCACCGAGAGTGCGCTCACGGGCTGCCAAAGCTCTCCTGTAGAGCGGCTCTGCATCTTCCCGCAGGCCCACGGCTTGAAGGCAACCTGCCAAATTGTTGACTGAGAGCAATGTATTAGGGTGCTCCGCACCGAGAGTGCGCTCACTGGCCTCCAAAGCTCTCCTGTAGAGCGGCTCTGCATCTTCCCGCAGGCCCATGGCTCTGAGGCAACCTGCCAAATTGTTGACTGAGAGCAATGTGTCAGGGTGCTCCGCACCGAGAGTGCGCTCCTGGGCTTCCAAAGCTCTCCTGTAGAGCGGCTCTGCATCTTTCGGCAGGCCCATGGCTCTGAGGCATTCTGCCAAATTGTTGACTGAGAGCAATGTGTTAGGATGCTCCGCACCGAGAGTGCGCTCACTAGCCTCCAAAACTCTCCTGCAGAGCGGCTCTGCATCTTCCCGCAGGCCCATGGCTCTGAGGCAACCTGCCAAATTGTTGACTGAGACCAATGTGTGAGGATGCTCCGCACCGAGAGTGCGCTCACTGGCCTCCAAAGCTCTCCTGTAGAGCGGCTCTGCATCTTCCCGCAGGCCCATGGCTCTGAGGCAACCTGCCAAATTGTCGACTGAGACCAATGTGTGAGGATGCTCCGCACCGAGAGTGCGCTCCTGGGCTTCCAAAGCTGTCCTGTAGAGCGGCTCTGCATCTTTCGGCAGGCCCATGGCTCTGAGGCATTCTGCCAAATTGTTGACTGAGAGCAATGTGTCAGGATGCTCCGCACCGAGAGTGCGCTCACTGGCCTCCAAAGCTCTCCTGTAGAGCGGCTCTGCATCTTTCCGCAGGCCCATGGCTCTGAGGCAACCTGCCAGATTGTTGACTGAGACCAATGTGTGAGGATGCTCCGCACCGAGAGTGCGCTCACGGGCTGCCAAAGCTCTCCTGTAGAGCGGCTCTGCATCTTTCCGCAGGCCCATGGCTCTGAGGCAAGCTGCCAGATTGTTGACTGAGGCCAATGTGTTAGGATGTTCCGCACCGAGGCTGCGCTCACTGGCCTCCAGAACGTCGGTCAGCAAAATCTTGCTATCCGGGTAGTAGCCTCGCATGTACAGAGCTGTTCCCAACCGCGCTTTCGCCTCAATCTTGAGGCCAGGGCTCTGAGCAGCTGCTTCGCGTGCGCGGAGAGCATCTAACAGGCGAGATCGGGCATTGGCAACGCCGTCCTCGCCAGCCACCCGGAGAACCACACAGCAGCGCTCTGGCTGCCCGGGCTCATTCAGCAGCTTGTCACCCAGATTTGTGCCGGGTGGCTTTCCCGCTGCCTCCATCTCAGGTGTTGGCCTCACTGAAATGTCGTAGGCATTCTCTGGATCGATGAGCAAAGGAATGCAGAACGATGCACGTGGTGGATACACTCTCCTCACATAGTCTTCACCATGAAGTTCCACATCTCTCTTAATCATATTTCTAAAATTGTTATCTAAGAGTTCCATTCGGTGTGCCCATTGGTCTGGAGATTTAGGGACGGTGTACACACCACGCCCCCACCAGGCGTTTGCACTTTTTCCCTCTGTTCTCAGTGAGGCCCATACCTCTGCAGCTTCTTTCTCAAGGGCCGTGATGTTTCTGAAAGGTAGCTCCTCTGTGTAGTGAAAAAACACCTTGGCACCTGGGCCTGATGACAAATCAATGGCATCTTTCCATACAACGATGCCAGTTCGAAGATGCTTCCAGGAATGGTCGAACTCCTCGCTGTCCTGGTACTCTTCACTTTGGAACTCCCCACCCTCTCGGTAGAAGCTTTCGAAGTAGCGTCGCAAGTCGTCCACAGTGGAAGTTGCCCTCATGGCTTGGACAAAGGCAACCATAAACAAATATTGAATGAGCTACGGAAGCAAATGTGCAATCTGCAGTTTTCCTATGGAGCTTAGAGATCTCCATGCAATCATATGGGGCGTGGCACCATATGGTTAATATGTAGTCATACCTTGCTATACCGAGCTACCAGCGAGCTACGATTGGTACCTTGCATGCATTTGTACCTTGAATTAGCCACCTTAAAACAATTCCACCTTAAAGTCAGCTCCAAGCAGTGGGTTGCTATGCGTTGCTATGCTGCTGCTGAAAGATGCTCCTTGATATGTCTGCCTCCGAGCCAAATGCACCTCCAAGCTCGGCGCTCTGCTAGGCTTGTGGCCCGGCCAATCCTTCAACCTGGATCCAGCTACCACCTCAAAACTATGATGCAACGGTACCTTAGGAACAGAAAAAAACAGCCATGATGCATCTGTTAGAGGCAATAGCTGAACTTCTGCCTTGAGAAAACTCAAAGCTCATGAGTGTCGTGCAAGCAAAATTGACCATATCAAATATCAACCAAACAGTGCCCCATGCTGCCCGGTCTTAGAATTTGGCGATGTTCAGATATGTTCAAGATTGTTCAAGGTTAAACTCTGGGAACTGCGAGGGTTTTTTGCTGGCCATATTGTTGCTTCCATTCCAACGTGGAAATGTACCCATCTAGACATGAAGGGATGTTCCACTGCCACTATTGATTACCATTGATTGGCACAGTTATGGCCATAAAAATCAGTTATAAGTACTAACAAGTCACCCCATTTATAGAATGTATAATCCCATAGAAATCACCAGTTTTTACTGGTAAATGGCCATAACTGCAGAGGGGATCAAAGTTAATGCCATCCATATCCATCTATACTGAGATGAAGATACAGCAACCATGGACACTTTCAAATGGCCATTCTTACCGTCCCAATTAACATAGACCCTGCCAAGGGTTTGGAAGATAAGTTTCCACTGCAAAATCCTGGGTATGTTCAGGCTCTTTGCTAATTTTTGGCAGGGTATCTCTTAATAACAAGACACGTTTTTGTTACACTTATGGCATTTTTTTTAGTTATAACTGGTTATGAATGGGATTATACACTCCATAACCCCAATAAATGGCACTCCATAACCCCAATAAATGGCACTCCATAACCCCAATAAATGGGGTTATGTTAGTACTTCTAAGTGGTAAAACTCGGGCCCTTTTTCTGGTTCACACCCAGAAATCGCATCACCAAGCGGCGTCAGTGGACTCCTTAACGTCAACACCTCAAGGGAAGGTGGGATAATCGCTAGCCATGTTTGAGTTTGGAATAAACATTGGACATGACATACTAATACCTAAACATGAAACAATGTAAACAAAAACATGTTAATAACATTATAACATTGTTTGAAAGGTAGATAGATAGATAGATAGATAGATAGATAGATAGATAGATAGATAGATAGATAGATAGATAGATAGATAGATAGATAGGTAGCTGGATAGATAGATAGATAGATAGATAGACAGATAGATAGATAGCTAGATAGCTAGCTAGATAGATAGAAAGAAAGATAGATAGATGGAAAGATAAATAAATAGCTAGATACATAGATACAAATGATCCAAGCCAGGACTATAACCAAACTTCCCGTGCAGTCCAGCATGGCCATGGCACAAATCACCTCGCTACCTTCGAAGGTGAAGTTGGCCAGGTCGGGCTTTAACTTGATATCCTCAGCCATGGTCCATACCATGGGAATCCAAAAAGCATCGGTACTATATCGGTATATACAGTATGTATATAATTATAAAATGTATATATAATATTATAATATATAAATGATATATAAATACATGATAGAAATGCAAACATGATATATGCATGATATATAAACATGAATACATGATATATACATGATATAAATCCCCATGAATGGATTCATGATCCCCCCAATACCACATGGTACAGATAGAGATAGCCAGCATCCATTGGGGTTTCTACCTCTCCTCAAAATTGCATCAAAACATCAATCTCTTAAGATCTTCAAGGTGGCTCCCCAGGGTCCTATGGTGGTGGATGTTCACCCTAACTGCTTCGATACTCAGGGAATCAAACATGGCGATGGGAGAGATATGTATTGTCCATTGCCACGTTTTACCAGAGGACATCTACGTATTACCGTAAAAACCATAAACACACTGCAGTTATGGCCATTTATCAGTTATAAGTACTTATAACCCCATTTATAGAATGTATAATCCCATTTATAACCAGTTATAACTGGTAAATGGCCATAACTGTGGTGGAGTTACACACCCAGGAACTTCGCCATTTCTACAGCAAGACACATACTTCACGGGCAGAACGGTGGGCGGCAGAAGCACTCGCCCAGCTTGTTTCGACGTCGCCATCACGCGGCAACGCTTTTTCGGGGATCTGAGCCACTGAAGACTCCGCAGCGCTGTGAGCCAGACATAATCAACGAAGACTCTTATAGTTGTTACTAATAGTTAAGTATAATGATTGGCAAATAACCATTATATGATAAATTATATGCTTATACTAATCTAATCATAGTCCCAATTATAGTTATAAGTTATATTATATATTGGCCAGTGGCGAAATTTGAATCTTGGGAGCTTTCGTCTCGTCCGAGAATTTCACCAGTGTGACACTAGAGGCCAAGCTTCGATCGACAGGTAATAACATGTAATAACTATCCCGGCAACCCATGGTGCTGGTATATAAAATACATGGCTGGGTGATTTTTATGGCACATGTTGGTAAATATTCCAGCACCATGACTTGCATATGGGTATACTGGTTGGTGGTAAAACAACCCCTCTGAAAAATATGAGTTCGTCAGTTGGGATTCTTATTTCAGATGGAAAAAAAACATGTTCCAAACCACCAACCAGCATAGTAATTATAGGCTGCATTAGTCAAGTTACTTGGGATTGGAGTGTGATTGAAAGCGGAAACAGCCTTCAGAGTGGCCCGCAAGTAGGTGACACTTGGGCAAACGAATATAGAATAAGTGCGACTCCTCATGTTGTTCCTGTAAAAAAGCAAACAAGCCTCGTGCAATTTCAACTTCCTGGTTTTCTTCTCGGAGGATACTCACCGATCACTTTACTCGTCAAAATATGTGGTGCATCCACCGGTTGTCTAGTTGCAATCGGGGATTTCCAAATACACCAAAACCCGTTGTGTGACTTTCCCCATACTGCCTCTGGCGGAATAGAAACAACCATAGCATCCTTGAATTCGAAGGGACATCCTCAACTCAATCTCCACATCAAATCAGTATACTGTGGATTCACAGTCAATGACCCAATGACCCAGCCATTTTATGATCTTTCGGCCATCTAGGTGAGCTGCTGAGGCTAATTGAAATTGCTGTGTGTCAAAAGCTCACCATCATCGCTATTTTTTTTTGAGATGGCCGGTTGTTTCTCAAAATGCCCTTTCGTAATGCAACTAATGGCAATACAAAATGTTAAACTGCTACAGAAGGGTGTCCGTCCACATTAAGGAGTAACAACACATCATGATGATTAACAGCCAGGTGTCAACTCAAAAATACACAAAGAGGAGAAGCAATCCATGGCTAACATTTGACTTCTGGGCTTGAACTCCCAACTCCATGGTTTCAACAGGTCAACATCCAGTTGTACAATGATGAGCCGTGAAGACCCCTGCAAGACAATGCTTAGCAGCGCAAATCTCCAAGTACACCCCAAAGCACATTAACTTGCATTCATGTAGATGATCTGTAAGGTATTGCTTTAAGATCGGCCACCCCAAACGATAGCTAAGTTGGTTCAGAACTTGGTGAATTTTAGGGGAATATAACCATAATAGAATTCATCGGGTGAACATAAACCAACAACAAACATGACTAGGGGGCTCCACCTTGTAGGTACATATCTCAAGGATGATGTCCGTTCTTTCAGCTTCGTCCATAGAGATAGTTTTGTACAGAGGATCGCTCAATGGACTGCCATTCTCAACAGCCAGGCTCTCAGTTCCAAAAAAAAACAGGTAAATAGAAGAGTACCAATAAATCGATGGTAAATTAAAATATCTTTATCAATACCAATTATACAAATACCATTGTAAATCGATAAATCAATACCATTTTTCTTGGTAAATTCAAGGTTTCGGATTCATTTTCAGCATAGGGCTCCCAAAGGAAAGCTAACTTGCTGCAAATAACTCCGATAACTATGTCAAATTTCTGGTAGACTCTATCGAGCTAATTTGATAAACATCAACCAAGAAACTATATATTACCATCATTGGTTTATGTAATATTTTCTTATATTTATACCATCATTAATATTTCCTTCAACATTACCCTCCAGTAAATTAACATAGACCCTGCCAGATAGGATTTGGAAGATTCGTTTCCACTAAAAATGATTGATTTTCAGGGTCTATGTAAATTTACCAGAGGGTAACATTTTAGTATAATGCTCCACCTTGTATTACCATCCCTTCAATTGACATAGACCCTTGACCCTGCCCAGGCCCCCCGGACATTGCAAGGTGAGGCGTTTCAGCACATCCTGTTGTGAAGCGTACACATGTTTGAAGGAAAACGATTGGAATAGATCAAACATATATCAAAATAAAATCATGGTGCGTTCCTAAAATGGACTCAACATATATCAATGTTACTAACACAACAGGTTTGTGAAATACCCAAATTTGGAATCGGTGGGTTTTTCCACACGCGCGCCTCTTTGCTGACGGGAATCCAGACCTGCCACCGAGTTGGGGCTATTTTTGAGCAGCAAATGATAGGAATTTCAGCAGAAAACAAGGGATAGGTAGGATGATTATGTAACCTACTGGTGCTTAGTAGGGAATGAGGGAATGATCCACTGGCTAACTATCAATAATAATCCCAGCAACCCCCATTCCCATCCATTCCCTACTAAGCACCAGTAAGGTAAGTAACGTTGCGAACGGAAGTTCTTTGGGCATGGGTCAAGTATTGAGTACGCCCAAAATGAAGGGTTCACTACTGAAATGCATGTGACATTGAAGGATTTCTGATGATTTCTGTGGCTTAGCAATTTTGAGGCAAAGCTATTTCACTAGCAAAAAAAGAAACAGCATTTCCTTACATCACCAAATGTGAAGAACATACATTGAATTTAAAGCAATCTTAATCAACAACATTCGTGCACATTCACCAGTACATTACCGTATATTCCCCAATTAAGTGGTTGGTGAATGCCCAATTTTCTTGGTTGACTGCTGTTAATTATCGCTACATAATTCATTAACTATATATTATCATTATATATTGTTGATTAATACCCAATGGCCATGCCAACCGTTACCAATAATATCAATGGCTAAACATGATGATTATTGTTGGGAAAATGGTCAATTATGTTAATATATAATTAACAAGCCAATATTGCTGTAATGCAAAATAAAATACAATTATATCACTTATATTATAATTATTGTTGATTTATGTTGATATAGCCATAACCAATGCCATAATTGATATAATCAATAACATGATAATTACATTATTACCATACATTATTACCATACATTATTACTCTTGTAATATGATATAACTATAGCCATCTATAGCCAATGACCATAATACCAAATGTCACTAAAGATCTTACTCAACTGACATCCCTCCGGCATGGCCTTGGGAATGACCAAGGCATAGCCGTCGCTGGTCATCTCCTGAGCAGCTTGGAAAAACCAACCCGTCGGCCCGCAACGGCCCGTGAACATGTCTGGTCATCAAAAAAAAACGACAACTACATCAATGGGAATTTCAGGATCCTAAAATGGAGGTACTGTACCATATAAGGCCATATTTTGTGGTGATATTCACTTACATAGGCCTAAAAAATAGGCCTTATGGATCCTGAAATGCCCATTGACTACAGTTATGGCCCTTAACAGTTATAACTGGGTATTTATATATATATATATATATGTAACTTATATAACCTTAGTTGTAGGAGTAATAACCCCATTTATAATTGTTAAAGGCCACATGGACAACAGGATCAGTTTTCAATAATTGATTACCCCTATTGAACTACAACTAATAACTATAGGGTTTTCTACACGGTTTAACAATAACTATGGTTCTTCAATGATTCATGTTCACGCTAGTTCCCATATGCTCCATGTATGGAATAATTATTTAGCAACATTTGCCCTAGAAATCACCCAAATGTGGGTAAATATACCATACATGGAGCATATGGGGTTGGCATTCATCAAATTTCTTGGAAACGTTCCCCGAGGGGAACCATCATGCCCTTAAGCCTTGCCTCATTTTTCTCATTCGCACATACCGGGTATCGCACAAGTGAAAGGTAAACGCTCCGAATTGTTGTCCATATTTCAAACATTGAGAATTTAGGTGGAATTTAGATGTATTTAAGGAATTTGTTCATTTTTGGCTATTCCCAAATCCCCTAAATACATCTAAATTCCACCTGAATTGACGTTCTGTGACCGTCTTCCCAAACTTGCCATGCTATTTTACACTGCTCCGTCCAGTTGCTACCCAAGAATGACATGGATTGCTCTCATGGGACCATTCATGACACATTTGTTTAAACTAAATGGACATGTCTGAAAATGGAACATATCCCCAAATAGCAATTTGAATAACTTATAATATTCTATAGCTCGGACATTGCGGGCCAACTGTGCACAGCAGCAATGCGGTGCAGCAGCGGCCGAGTTCTCTGCTAGGTCCACGGCCTAGATAGGTCGCCCGTACGCTTCACGGGACGACTCTGTGTGAAAAGAGTCAATCGCGCCCTGGCCTGCTGCACAAGTTGAAGTGGCAAGCAGGTTTTCAGGCCCCTCAATTTGATGTACACTCCAAGATCAGGCCATGATCTTGGTGGGGTCCGGAAAATCAATTCAGGGAAAAGCTGCTCTATCTGCTGTAACGCAAGTTGAACTGGGCGTAACAGCATAACCAAAGTTGGTTTTTGAAAGAGATCATCTATACATTTCATGGACCACTGCAATGAACCATCAATCCGAAACAGAAACTGAAAACTCCCGTCCAATAAAAACAAAAACACAACCTCCAAATCGCTCACCAAAAGAGAATGATGATCCAATTGTTCAGCGGCGCAAAACCACTGCAAAATTGAAGTCACAAAGGTGCCTGGGACCTTGCCCTCAGTTTGCCTACTTCTCACCGCCCAATTCACCGGAAGTTGGTCTGCAAGGAGTTCCGGTGCTGTTGGATGTTCATCATCTGAGTCAATCACTATGGTTTGATCAGGTGACTTGGAGGTCTCCTGCTGTTGGAACTCTGCCACTTTGAAGTAAAACGTTCTAAGCTGTTGGATACGCATGGTCCACCAGTGCAGCTGTCGATTCAAGGTTTCATATGCATGCCAAAATTCTGCAGAACGATGATGATTCCAGGCTGTGACAATGGAGTCAATCACATTGTTCCAATGGATGGCCCAGGATTCAAAAACATCTTCCGCTTCGTCAGCATGTATATGTGAGGGCACCCAGCGGAACATAGTGGTTGATGCCTGTCTCAATGTCAGTGCATCCAAAACTCCTAACCAGAGGTCATAGTTCTCTACAGTAGCAGGGACATACCCATGGAGGAGCACAAATTCCGCCAGCTTCACGCAAGAAAGGGAGTCACTCCATATGCAAATGTCAGCGTCCGTTGACCATCGGACAGCAGCCAGGATTGCGGTCAATTCCGCACGGTCAATCGTCTGTGTGATTCCAGTCAGATGTCCAATGGCTATGAGGTCGCCATCACTTGCACTTATGACCCCCCAGGCAGCATAATTCAAACATTGGTGGCTATGTTGAGTACACGCACCATCAGTGAACAAGTGGTGTAAACCAGTGTTACTAGTATAAAAACTAGAAACAAAAGTTTGATCTTTGATTTCGACAAACTGGCCTCTCCATTGTGTCATAGACTGCAGTCGCGGCACCAGCAAATGGTACTTCACACAGGTTGGAAGCTCAACATTATCTGGCTGCCAGTCTGTAATAGTCTGTCGCAAAGAGCTAAATCGCGGGCAGACCAACCAGTGTGCTCGATCATTTACACAATTGCACAAATCACATTGTGCAGACTTCTCCTGGTCAAATTTGGAGTGCTCCGACTCACTGATGAAGGCACCACTGTGAAGTGCAGAGAGCAATGCACGTTCAACTGGTTGCAGTTTCTCAGCTCGCCACATGGTAAGAGTCAAATCCAGACCATGCAAGTCCTTCATCGTCTTGTGATTTGTGGTGGCTGCTGCAAATTGGCACCATGCATCTTTCAGTCGAGTGTGGAGCGTTTTCTCATCCACATGGAGAAGGTGTATCTCAAATTGATCATGATCGCGCACAAAAGGTGGCGCAGTAATTTGCCATCCAATCTGGTTGAGGCATGTCGTCAACTTGGTGAAAGGCCCTGGTAGCATCTTGCCATGAAACTGTGTGTGCCACAATTGCCAAAGAGGAAGGAGATCTGGTGATTTCCGGGAAATTCTTCTCAATGTGGAGACACAATGGCGCAGCTGATAAAAGCCAGGATCATTCATCATATCATCTGAGAGTGTAAGGCGAAGGATAGGGTTTGTTCCCGCACCGTTGATCTTCAAAGCTTTTGTAGCTGCCCGTCTCAGAGAGGTCAGGTAGTTGTCTGCAAAGACGCAGGCAGGAGAACCATGAAGTGCACGTGGCCAGAAAACTTTGGAGAGCATTGTGAGCTTCTGTGGAAATGGTGCAAGAGATCTTTGAAGTCGTTTCCACTTCTCTTCAAGCCCTGTGCCTCGAGCTTTGAGATGTCTATTTCTGATCTTTGCACCATAGCTCATAGAGGCTCCAAGTTCACTGGCATCATAGAGACATTGAAAACCCAATCGCTGTAGTGATTTTCTCTGAGATGTGGTTAAGGCCCAAACATAGGCCTTGTCATCATCCATGGTAAGCCCGAAGAGAGCATGGTAATTTGTCATGGCCGCATGGCCTTGAAAGACATGTTGTGCTTCTCGTGCCGCCATGGTCATGTTGTCCACGAAACTGAATGCTTGGACTTTGGGAGCAAACTGTCGCATGTAGATGTGGTACCCCCAATTTACCATGAGCATTGCCACAATTGACATTGGGTCACCTTCAGGAAAACCGCTATCTGACTTGATTGGCTTCCCAATGCATCCACGGACATCAAATCGTCGCTCAAAGTTGGATAAAAATCCCTGCCAAGCACGAAGCAAAGAGGACGGTAGGCCCACATGTTGGCCCATTTTGAAAACTTGCGGTCGGCCAATGTGATTGAATGCCCGTCTCACATCTGAGCTCAGTCCACAGTAGTGTTCGTCATACGCAAGCATGACCTCAATCTGGCCTTGAAGTAAGAGCCATACTTCAGCAGCTTCTCTATGTGGAAGAAATCCAAGTGCTTCTGCAGGCATGTATTGGGCCAGTTGGTTGATCATGTGTTTTGTGCGCAGTTTGGCCCAACATCGAAAGAGCATTGAGAAAAGAGTAATTGGCCTATAATGGCTTTCTTCATGTGCATCTCGCCGCTTGGCAATTCCAATGACTAGACCACATAGAAGTTGTTTGGGCCATCCAACCTTGTCTTGCTCAATCTGTGCAAACATCTTGAGTAGAGCTCTGACATGTGCTGAAGGCATGTTCTGCAGATCGGCTTTTCCGAAACCATCAGGGCCTCGAGCTGCTTTAGGTTTAAACTTGTTGACAGCTTTGTACCACATGTCTGGCTCCAACGGTGGCAAAGAAAAGGGCATGGTAGGCATGAAAGCTTGTGTGAACTGGATGACTCGCTTCCAGTCCGATTCTGAGAGCTCAGCGAATGCATTCCATCTTTGGGACCATTGCTGTGTGAACGTGTCCAAAACATCATTGACTTCTGAAATGAAAACTCGTTGAATGAATTCATCTTCAACCTCAAAATTGTCAATGTTGCTCACTGTACAAACTGCACCATTGATCTGAGAAACTTGAATGTGGGAACCCTCATGGTACCACATTGAATCAAACTTCTGTCCAATCTCCTGATCCAGCATGACTTGTTTGGTCTCTCGGTCGAGAGCTAAAATTTGGTATTTGCGTTCCTTCCAAATGTGATCAATACTGGGCTTTGGTTCGTCTCGCAAGTCCATGTAGATTGAAGAGAGTGATCCCTCATACTTCATCTTCAAGCTGGCCTGGCGTTGTTGAAGGTGCCAGGTTTCAAAAGCACGGAAATGGAGCAAGAAATCAAAGTACAATGCTTGAACCACAGCATGATCACCAGGAAGTGTTTCTGGGAACTCACATGGTGCGCCATCACATGGCGATTCACGTTGCCTCCACCACCTCGAAAAAGTAGGGTGGAAGCCCGAAGCGTTCAAAATGGCGCTCCAAAGCTCTGCACGGTAGCTAACTGCCGAAGCTGTCTGCTTGTTGGCTTTCGTGGCATGACAAAGTGATTGTAGACGGCGCAACTGTTTGAACCACATTCGCACAGCAGTGCCTGTCAAGGAGCACTGCAAACGAACTTCTCCCTCTCGGCTTGGTTTGCAAAGGGGTGGTTCTACTTCTTGCACTACTGGTTGTATTCTCTGAGCTCTACCACGGTAGCGTTGGTGTAGAGGAGGTTCATTTTGGGAAAGAAATTGCTCAGAGACCTTGTCTTCAAAATCTTGTGCCCATGATTTCAAAAACTCCGTGGTATCATCATCATGCTGCAGTTCAACTGAGCACATTGGTTCCCAACCTCGGCAGTCTAGCTTCTGCCATTCAATCGCCGCTGGTCTTGGCCATCTTGCGATGGGAGAGTGTTTGAAGGGAACATGTAATTGAACTTGTACCGTGGCATGATCAGCAAAGTGTTCTTGTACTGAAAGCCCACGCAGCAAGCTCGCAGCCTCTGGCGACAGCCAGATTTGATCTCTTTCTGTGGTGTGTTTGCAAGTTGGTTGCCATTCATGGTGAAGAGTATCCGCTGCAAGTGTTTGGGCATTACACCATCCATGTCTAGCCCAGATTTGCTGTTGAACAAGTTCACCTGGGTCATGATTGAAATCACCAAGAAGGATTCTGATCCCTGACATGCCCAGGACAACATGCTGGGTAAATGTTTCCAGCAGCTGATCACTTTGTTGACGAGCTTTCGGCCAGGTGGGTCCTTGAGCAAAACCATAGAATCCACCTATTGTCACAGGAAGTTGGCCTATCCAGTGTCTGGTGAGGAGCACTCGGCCAGTATTCCAATGTTCTTCCGGCCAAGGCAATGTCAATGTTGTAGATGGCCAGTCAGATACCGTGCTGACACCTGTCCATTTGCCCGCCCACTGTGATCCCTGACGCAAGGGCGCAGGGTGGCTAAAGTGAGGCCGAACATGTCTTTGGAGTTTTTGTCCGCCACTTCGAAAGGATCTGGCAGAGTGTTTGGTGGTTACGACGGATAATTGTGTCTCCGTCATAGTCCATATTCCGCAAACCATCTCAAGTCTTCTTTTGATCGAAGACCTCCTGGGTTACTGGTACCCACAACCAGCAACGAATCCTGTGCTGTGACAGGACCAGGGTGAGAGGCTTCCCCATGTCTTGTGCCCGCCATAAAGTTGCCTTGAAGCTCTGGAACGTTGCACTGCAACACCCCCGACCCAAATTCTCGGTCCACCGTAGTGGCCGAGCTGACGTAGAAGTGCCGGGCAAAGGGTGTGCTATGCTGTAGAGCAAAGGCAGGGCAAATGATGTGGAAAATCCACAAAAACACCATGAGCCAGCTAGGTCTCTTGGTTTTTCCCGGCCTCCAGGTTGACCCAGTTCTGGAGCCGGTTTGACGTAGTCAACTCGTCTTGTGCCTCTTCTCCAGCAATGCTTCGAGCTTGCCGTATTGCTGGTTAAAAGACTGCATCATTTCACCTGAGAGTTCTTCTTTCATGGATCGAACTGCCGTCTGGAAGTTCGTGCCCATTGAATGGATCTCTTGCTGGTGAGAGTTCAGTGTGTTGTGAACTTCACCAATGGCTTTCTCAGCATTGGTCACCGTGGCCGCCAGTTGTTGGAGTGCTCCACCATGTGTAGTGACATTGTCCTGAACTTCACGCATGACATTCTCATTCTGCTGAAGTCGGTCTCCTGTCTGTTGGAACCACTGCATGAATTGGCCATTCTGCTGCTGCAATTCATTGAGGCCAGACTCAAGTGCAACGAATCTCATCTCATTTTCCGTAGTGTAGGATGGTCCTGAATCATCTGTCATGTCATCCTTGTGTGCAAGGCGAGCAACCGCATGTTGGACATCATGTCGAATCTGTTCTTGAAGCTCTGCTCGGCGAGTTTGGCCCGTTTTGAGTGGTGGCTGCCCTGATGGCTGGTATCCGCCCCAAGGATCCTTGTCGAGCCATGGATCAGTGCTGGTGTTTGTCCGGCTGTTGTTGCTTGATGAAGATGGGGTCTCACGCAGGAGCTTCTGAGTTTTGGCCGTAGCATAGATCTGTGGTTTTTGTTCAGGTCGCTGAAGTTCCTTGACTGCAGAGATCACCACATCAGCCCCAAAAGCCGTCATAACCGGCGCAGGAGGTGCATCTGAGGATCCGACACGCCAAGCCATATGGTGGAAATTCCCTTTGCCTGGTTGGAGAGCTCGTGCTTTCCACTGCCAGTCGCTCAGGATCTTTGAAATGGCCTGTCGTTGTGTCCCATGAGGAATGGGAAAGAGCTCATAGATACGTTGGATGCTCATGTCAATGAACTCAATTCCAGGTCTGAGTTTGGCCCAGGCGGCAGCTTCGTCAGCTTTCTTGACCCTGATGCCATACTTGTTCTTGAAGCGTACCAAGCATAGTGACTTTGAGTAGGTACGACATTGATGTTGTGCTTCAGCATGACTTGTACCAGGGAGCCAGATGACCCTAAACTTGTCATCTTGTTCACGTGGTTGATGTCCTCGTGGTTCAAGGTAGATGCCCAGTGGCATAGTGACCATGATCTTCTGGAGCGCTGACTCAGGTAGTCGAATGAAGACTGTGAACTGTGTCGCTTCAGAAGGTGTCGTCTTCTTGCCCTGATCTTCCATGAATGTTCGTGACCAAACTTCAAGTACAACAGCATCCAGGGATTCATCAATGCCAGGGTGGTATTTGGCACAGTCGACGCCACAATTGTTACCTTTGCAAAGCTGCATAGCATCCACCAGGTGGATGATGTGGCGTACTGGAGCTTGACTGAAGGTGGTCCAGTCCATTTCAAATTGGTCACGGTAAACTTGAAGCTTGATGACCTGTGTGTCAATCTTGTCTGGCGCGCTTTCATTGCCCGCCATCTTTCTCGTGATTGTAGAGTCACCCAGTTGCAGAATGTGTCCCATGATGATTGTGTGTTCATCAGTTGATGTGCACAAGGCTGGAAAAATCATGGGTACTAGGCCTGCTTCTTGAACAATCTTCATGGGAGGTGCATCTATGATCAGCAATGCAAGTCCATGGAGGCTGATCGATTTGGGGTTCTCTAGGAACTGTTTGGCCATGCTGGTGGTGCAGAGTGCAATGCCCTGTTGCTCAGCTTCGACATCTTGGAACGCAATCTGTGGAACCGATTCTCCATCTTCATCTTGGAAATGTTGAGGATTCAATCGGAAGAGATCTGGATCCAGTTGGACAGGAGAACCACGTGCCATCGAAGCTTGTTTCTTCTGCTTCGAATTGGAAATTTTTGCACCGTGCTTGCTCTGGGCTCGTGCATCCACATAGGCTTTTTGTTCCTCCTCAGTCACGATTCTGAACATTCTGCCCGGTCTGGTTGCTGCGGCTTTAAGAGCATTCCAGGGGTTATTGCCCGTCATGATCTGTTGGACCTGAGTAGAGCCAAGTTTGTCGTTGATCATCTGGACTCTCTCAGCAGCATGAAGGGCTGGAACGCCTTTGCTTATTAGCAGTTGTTCCAGGTTGGTTGTAGAGGATCCTTTGCCTTCTGCTGTGAAAGTAGCTGGAGAGCTGGTTCCAGTGCAAAACATGTCATGTAGAGCTGGTTCATCGCACGCCGGCAGTTTGGAAGTGAGTTGAAGGCAATCTGCCATGTGCATCAGTGCTACAGTGCCACATGTGTAGCTCTCCTGCTGTCTGCGTGATGTCAAGAAAGTGCAATCACCCATGTCAAAGTCCAAGCAATGGGTGATGCAGGCCGCAACACGTTCAGCAATGGCTCTGTGTGCAGAATCATCATCTTGTAGAAGGCCATCAAAGTGAGTCCATTGGATGCTGCCTTCATTTCGACCAACCAGCAAAGTCCAATGGTTGTCGAACTCGTAGATGATCATGATGCGGCCATCAGATGCCTGGTAGCGGAGCTGCCAGTCTTGACAGACTGCAGGATGTGGCTTCTGACGCAGGAGATGCTCAGCTCTGAAAGGGTAGATGGCCAAGGGTCGGGTGTGTCGAGATGTTGATTTGCCAAAGTCCAATAGCAAATTCATCCCCGCCCATATGTGAGTGTCCCCAAGGCCTGTTTTGCAGTGTGCTTGCTGGTTGCCATCTCCAGCTGTCGGTGCTGTTGGCCAGATGGAAGAGCTTGGTCTTGCCTGACGTTTCTGCATGATCTGAAGCTCATAGGTCTCGTGGGCATGAAGCTGACACCATGGTGGCAGACGTTGGTCGTACTGCTTGACAACCACGTAGTGACCATGGCCAATCATCATCGATTCTGCTCTTTCAAGTTCAGCTACTGTGGTTGCAGCCCGTAGTGTGATGGAGCAGGTGGTGCCCTCGAGGGTGATCTGGATTGTTCTCGGCAGCGACATGCTTGCCAACTTCCATCTCTGAGCTCTTTGTGTCAAATGTGCATGCTTGAAATTGTGCAGCATCTCAAGTGGTTGGATGCTTGGGCAGACCCAGTAGTGTTCCTGAAGATGAGCCAAGAGCTGAGATTGGATCCATAGAACTTGTAGAGGAGCCGCAATTTGGCCAAGAAGGCACAGTGCTGTTCGAACTTGAGGAGGAAATTGAAAGTCCAATGGGACCGTGCACAGAAGTGCTCCTTCTTCAGGATGTAGATGTCGGACTGGTCCAAGTAGTGCTGAGTTGATGCCAAAGCCCCTCGCTCCCCCAGCTCGCAGTCGTTGAAGGGATAGAGGCCACATTCTGCATCCACACGGGCATGGTCGAAGGACATTGGCCCAGGAGTGAAGCATAGTGGGGGCCTTGTGTTGTGGCATCAGGATGCGGATGTCTTGTCCAAATTCCAAGTCAAAGTACATGGCCATTTCTTGCTGATCCCATTGCAGGTCTCTTTCATGTTCTTCAGGCCATATGGCGTCATGTGGCATAACATGTCCAATGCATTGACAGTGAGAGCAAGCAGGCCAGACTTGTAGATGAAGTTCAGGCAAGGTCTTAGCAAAGAGCAAACACCAAAAGCGGCGACGTCGCGCAGGCCACTGAGTTTGAAGGTCAAAGACAATCTTCTCAATGTGCATCTGGGAGTGCTCTGCGAAAACCTCCAATGTCTTCATAATCTCGCTGAAGTGAATCACATTGTCAACGCATTCAAGCAAAAGTGCATCTGCTTGGAGTAGCCACGAGCATCTGAGAATGGAGGCCAGCACAGTGCCTCTGACATCCTGTTCACCCTTCATATCACCCTGTCTGGAGAAGGGTTGGCATGGAAATCCCCCTGTCACTTGGAGGAAGGAATCATTCTTCAGCTCATGCAAAGCTTGGACACACTTCAAATCTTCAACTTTCCCTTGAATCACTGGTGCCATGAAATTTGCCCGCAAGACTTGGCAAGCTAAATCATTGCATTCCAGAAATGCCAACGTTTCAATGCCTAGTGGACTAGACCCCATTGTGAAGCCTCCAATCCCGCTACATAGGTCGAAAATGGCCATCTTCTGAAAAGGATGCAGTTTGGTCTTGGGGTAATACTTCGTGTGAAGCCCAAAGCCAAGGCACAGAGGATCATGAGAAATTGGTTCCAAGTGGTAAAAGGTGAACAAGTCAATGTCCATCTCACAAGCACATGAAAGCAAAAAGGGCTGCCTCGGAGAGATGCCCTCGCATTCGTAGAGGTTCGGCGACACTTGGTGTTGCACTCGCGCAACCAATGACACTGGGTGACCCAACGGGGCAGCTAGCAAAGAGGTATCCATGGTGTTTGAATGATCTCCCAATTTTTTGCCGTCTCGGCCTAACTAGCTGGAAAGGATTGGGCCAAAGGCTTTATAATATTCTACAACAAATGGATTTCGGGGTACTTGATTGTCTGACAAAATCCATAATAACTATACTTTCATATGTCACACTCAACCAATGGGGAAGTCTCAGATTCACTCAGCTTATTCCTGCCAGGGAGCTAAGGCGAAGGGCATGTCCTGGAAAGTCACTGAGCCTCTTCAGGCACCGAGATTTCCGCCCAAAACATTACCTGAATCACAGCCTCCATCAGCTAGAGAAAATCAGGCTTCAAATTCCGATTTTTTGTCGAATTGACCATTGAAAATTCAGGTCTAAATCCATCAATCCCATATGCTCCATGTATGGTACGTATATTTACCTACAAAACTGGGTGATTTCTAGGGCAAATGTTGGTAAATATTCCATAAATGGAGCATATGGGAATGATTGGGGTTTGACCAAACAAACCTTGGATGCAAAACCGATTAGAGCAACGAGGAGTGGTTTTACTCAGCCCCGGAAGCAAACCAGTGATGTTTGGCGCCTTGGAAATCCGCAGCAAATGTGGCCAACCTGGACCGGCTGCTCTGGCGGGATGACTGGGAATGCGTTTGCTATCCCAAAAGAGCCAGGGCTGGATTTCTTTTGGACACTGACGGAGGACAAGCTTCTGACAGTTTGTGACATCAACTGGCTCGAGTGTGTGGCGTTCATGGTAATGAATGTCTCATTCTGAAATAGTTTATGACCAGCCCTGATGCAGGCAATCTTAAACTGGTTTCCAATCAACGTTGAACTGACAACGATGTGGTAAAGGCGAATTGGGCATAGTTCATTTCTGGGGCTACCGCTTTTTGCTGGCCCTGGTGAACTAATATCTTCCCCCTGCAATATTCAATAAAAAACCCTGGTTTTGGTATTGCATCTATATTCAAGTGGTGTTCGGTATTTGTGGGTATTCAGTATCCGGTTGGTGGTAAAACAACCCCCGTGAAAAATATGACAACTCGTCAGTTCGGATGATTTTTCCATTCCCAACATGATGGGAAAGTCATTCAAAATAGTCAACACCAACCAGGTATTTTTTGTTATTCCAATTATTAACCATTATTAACCATAGATTAAGCATAGATTAACCATTATTTACCATAGTAAAACCATGTATTTTTTGTTGGCCAATCATCCCAGGGTCCCAGAGATGTCTTAATCCCATGGCCAAAACATCATGGTTTCCAGCCTAGCCTTGACAGCTTCACCATCAACAGAGACCTGGCTCGAACACAAGGAATCCCAGGTGGCCCTTCTTAATCTCAAGGTTTTGAGGCTTTGCGAAAGAGGAAACCATGGTATTTACCATGGTATGTACCGTGAAATATGTCATATATGTGCTCTTTGGATCTCTTTGGCTGGTAAATGTTCACCTACCCCAAGTCAGAATCTAAGCTTGGCACAACTTGGCCATGGCTCAAACATTATAAATGGCGGACATTTATGGACCCACTGTGTTGAAAAGTATTTGACCATCCGATGTGATTTTGGGGTGCTAAAATTATATCTAGATGATTTGGACGCTTTTTATATGGAGGGGGGTGCAAGTTCCAGGAATCATTGCTCACTTGACTCACTTTTCCTGTTCATTTAGGGGACCTACCAATTTCTTTGTAATTCTTATATTCTTGATATCCCTCGTAAGTGGCTGAAGTTCCAGTTTTGTCGGGTACTGTCGAATTGGATAACTTCATCGTCAGCATGACAAATCACCCCTATGGGTTCAGAAATGCGGCGTACGGAATACGAATACCCTGTAAAATGGCCGTTTAAACATGGAGAAAATCAAGGAACATCAGCTTTACGTTTTTCCAAATGATCCTGAAAGCCATGGATTTTGAGGTAATTACACCGTTTTTAAACAAACCGGTATAATCGGATATACAGACTCGTAGCCCACAAACTTGGACCATGAACAATATAGACACATCAGCTCCCAGGGAGTCCATGTCCCAAAGCACTACTTTCCAAATTTTCAAAAAACACTCGAATCTGGGTTGAACTTGGCACGAAACGAGTGATATAAGTGATATGTAAAATACAAAATGGAGCATGTACTCCTTAATTAAACATAACATCATTCCCAAAGATATCACTCAAAACAGACACTACTAGGTATACAATTGTGGTGTATGTTGGATTTCAGTTCGAAATTTCCAGGTGTCAATCCTCTGCGATCAAGGCGCTTGGACTTGTCATTGTACTTCTCATAAACCTCTTGGCAGACCTGGACATCACATAGCTGCAGTTCTTCGAAGCCCCCATGGAACCTGAAAATTGGGATCCCAAAGAGAATGTTTGCATTTTTGGGTTCGATGCTAAAAATTGGTTGGTGGGTGTTGAAAGAAAACCTGGTTGGTTGAGCCAACTCCTCTGAAAAATATGAAAAGCAGTTGGGATGATGACATTCCCAATATACGGAAAGTCATAAAAATAATGTTCCAAACCACCAACCAGCTAAAAATTGGATGGTGAGTGTTGAAAGAAAACATTTTTGACCCAAGACATGATTGGATTCGGTTTCAGGTCCCAATTTCTGGGTGATTCTCAAAACTAAGGTGCCCCAAAAATCGAATATGGTTTTCCCATTCAACTGGCCAATAGCTTGAATGGTTTTGGGGTCCGCCATGACCTAAGGATTCCATATTTTGATATGTTTTGGTTATAAAGTTATAATTCCATGCTTTGTCATATTTTTCCACATTCAAATTGTTGATTTGTCAGGGGATCACTTCCAATTTTCAGGAACTTCACAATGCTAAGGCATCTTTTGCTTTGAACCCCCAGGGCTGGTAAACCGTTCAAATGCCAATATGTTTGGTTGTTTTCATCCCTAAGTTTTTATGGTGAAATCGTAAATCTTAATGATCAGGTTTGGCTGAATACCTATATTTGATGGTTAGACCTCAATGTTTTGAGGGTTGAATCTGCACTAAATCTTTCCATTAAAAAACAAGATCCACCACCACAATCCCCAGTTTCAGTATCAACCAGCGGGATTATGATCTCATCCTAGAAATCAAGATCTGCACACAATTTCAAAAAAACATAGCCTGGTTGGTGGTTGAGCCCAACCCCTCTGAAAAATATGACTTCGTCGGTTGGGATAAATATGTAATTATTCCCAATATATGGAAAATAAAAAAATGTTCCAAACCACCAACCAGACATAGCAATTTTGTGCACAAATCCCATTATATAAATTTGCCATGTTTTCAAGGAAAATCCGATTGCTCATGGATAAAAAAGTCCTAAATTCCTGGCCACATCTACTTAAATCTGGTCACATCATTTACTTCAATCTCCAAAGTCAAAAACAAAACCTAGAGCAGCCCAAAAATCCCATGGTTTGTCACCATTTTGCCTATGAACATGGAAATTTGGGTGACATGTTTCCCCATGTTCAAGCCTCGGTTCTTAGAATTTCCCCATCTCCCTGGCTGAAAAATGTTTCTCGCAGCCCGCACCTTCAGGAGGATCAAGATAGCGGCAGATGGTCCCACAGACTGGCAGTTCCCGAGAATCAACAAAAATATTAGAAGGGAATGATCCACAATAACTATCAAGAATAATCCGGGAAAGAGAACTAAGCACAAAAATATGGATCAAATCAGAGAAAGCATTAGACTTACTTATCTTACTTGTGCTTAGTAGGGAATGATCCACTGGCTAACTATCAATAATAATCCCAGCAACCCCCATTCCCGTCCATTCCCTACTAAGCACCAGTAAGTAGAATATGGATGAAAATACGGATCCCGCATATTCCATATTCTAATGGTTTGAACTAGTCCCTGGTAATCAGTGATAACCAATAAGGACAATTAATTCCCATATATGGTATATGGAGGTTTCCACAAATGATGGGTACCCCCAAAATGGTTGGTCTATAATGGAAACTCCTATTAAAGTGGATGATTTAGGGGTACCCCCATTTCAGGAAACCACTATTTAAACCATTGGGAATTTCGGAGAAAACCAACTGTATCTTGTCAGGTTTAGATGTCGTTTGACTCTAATTTTATTGGTAAACTGTTATTAAAGCAGGTCCTTTTCAACCCAAGCAGCCTATATACTGTAAGCAATGTGTATCGAAATATCACCAACTATCACGGAGCTAATACTATGATATATAATGATATATAATTAGATCTGCACAATTTATAATATTTCGCAGGTCGTCGCTTATTTCGAATAATCTTACCGCTGAAATATTGACGTCGTCTGAATTAATGAATTATTCTACGTCAGCCTAATACGACAACAGGACCTGTTTGGATTTCTGAATTTGCTGCATCCTGGGTATGTTCTGTATAATAAACACAACGTTTTGTTTGTCCAAGCTTTGCCGCTTAAAACAGATTTTTCCAGCCGTAGTTGCCCATGGAAAAGCTAGAAAAATAGGGAACTTGCTTCTGAACGCGCTGAAGACCTCAGTTTCCTAGCTTGGTAAACTAGGATCTTTCTGTTTGTCCAAGATTTGCCGCTTAAAACCGATTTTTCCAGCCGTAGCTGCCCAGACAAAAGCTAGAAAAATAGGGAACTTGCTTCTGAACGCGCTGAAGACCTCAGTTTCCTAGTTTGGTAAACTAGGATCTTTTTCTTTGTCCAAGCTTTGCCGCTTAAAACCAATTTTTCCAGCCGTAGCTGCCCAGACAAAAGCTAGAAAAATAGGGAACTTGCTTCTGAATGCGCTGAAGACCTCAGTTTCCTAGTTTGGTAAACTAGGATCTTTTTGTTTGTCCAAGCTTTGCCGCTTAAAGCCGATTTTTCCAGCCGTAGCTGCCCAGACAAAAGCTAGAAAATTAGGGAACTGGCCTCTGAACGCGCTGAAGACCTCAGTTTCCGACTGTGAAAAACATCAAGTTTGCATGAGGTACTTGGCATTCCTAAGTCTCAAAACTCCCCGTTTCTGTTTGGCTTGACTGTCTTCCCCAAAAACCACCCGAGCTCACAAATGCCCGGCTTGGCGCCGGGAGGCTTGAAACGCACAGGGGCTCGAACACCGCTTGGGCAACGCCCTAGCTGACCGCTTCAGACTTATGTCAGTACACGGGTGCTGCGCTCACTGTCCATGTTCCGGACACCGACACCGTGCCCACTTCCTTCCTCCAGAGGCTGGAACGCTCCACTTTCGTTCCCGCGCCCATCCGACTGGCGTGTCGCCGTTGCCCGTTCTGGTCACTGCGGCCGTGCCACACCAACTGCGCTTCAGCACAAAGAACCAGTGGCCCTTGGAACATCTGCGTAGTTGCTATTGTTATGGTTATCGGTCTAAGCATGGCGGACCAAACACCTCTCCTTGATATCCAGGGTGGACTGCTGAAGTGCTGCACGCAACATCTGCAACTCTGGACAATGATCGAGAGGACGAAGTAGTGTTGCAAATTCAGGTGCCAAGCAATCAAGTGTCATGGTCAAAATCCAAACATTCTGGGTATATAAATTATAATAATTCACTAACCTGAATTGAGGCCATTTGGGGATGATTTCCCTTACTAACCATGATTCCAGTCAGGTCACAGTGAGGTCGTTATAATTTACCCAGAAACATATGTTTCTCAGCTGTTTTACTTGCAACCTTGTCCTATCCCAGACTGCATGAAGGCCTTCCCCATCCCGCGGCTAAACTTGGATACGAGTACCTCTCAAAACAAAGGCAGGTGAAATCCCATCAAATCATGTTGATCATTTAAGATATGTTACATTGCCATTTGTGTTGCGTCAATCCCTCTTTTTGGATGGTTAAATCCAATCTTATCATCTAGTTATTTGTTACATAGCTATGGAATCTATGGAACCCATGGCCCATAGAAATATATTATACATCATGATTTACCGTTTGTAAAATTGGTTGTTTTTGCAGTTCGCAAACCAATATTGAACTAAGGCCGAACCAGTTTGTTCCAGGATATAATTCTCCTCTATTCACGGATTGAACTGAGGCTGGCTAAATCCAATTATTCAATATTAAAGCATGGTTTCCTGTGGGGACATTTAACATTATGAGATGAAAATCGGGTGGTTCAATCCATTTTATTTGTTTTTGCTTAACACACCATTTTGGTTGAACTTAATACACCATTTTTGTTGGTGAAATCCATCTTTAAATGGTTAACCTTCCAGACTCTCTGAGTACGCAAAACCGGTGATCCCTCAAAGAGTTGTTTGTGAAAACGACACGAAAAAACGCCCCATGGAAGTCTTCGATGGACACGGATGAACCACCTCGAAGACTTCCTGTCTTTCACACAGTTATGGCCATTTATCAGTTATAAGGACTTATAACCCCATTTATAGAATGTATAATCCCATTTATAACCAGTTATAACTGGTAAATGGCCATAACTGTGTCTTTCACAGGTTGATTCACCCCAAAGCACATGGGATGGTGAACTGAAGGCGACATGAATACCCAACACCCTCAACACATCGCCGAGAAAAAACCGCGCGGTCAGACCTGCTCATTGGCAAGCGCCTTCTGTAAGAACAAACGTCCATCTTGGAAGGCGAAGGCGGGCTTTTGGTTGGGATTGATACCTCGGTTGCAGCGGTGAAAAGCTGGTGAGTTTACCGGCAAAATCGAGCGCAGCAACTGTGGAAAATGCTGGGTTATGATGGTATGATCTCAATGAATCCAAATACCACTCTTTCTGGAGGGAAGATCCAAACAGTATGGGTCAACTACATCAAGCTTCTGGTCAGTAATGAGTTGCTTTTTAAAAAAAGCACCATTAACTAGAGATATACCATAAACCCAAGTTATTGGAGCTAATTCAATCAACTTAGCTAACGTTTTGGAGCAGCACCCTGTATTTGACTCACCCCCCGATGTTGCCTGAGTCGATGTCCATGGGAAACATATTAGAACATCGGCAAGAAAATCCTTTGACCACCATGTTTTTTTTCTGGAACGGTTGTTTTGAAGAAAGATACAGTTATGGCCATTTACCAGTTATAACTGGTTATTTCTATGGGATTATACTCCTTTGACCGGTGATTTACTAGCTGCAAGTCCGATTTGATGACACCGGAGGTACCAAGTTGATATCTCTCCCAGCAAGTTGCCATCTGCAGCGAGGTAGGTGGACAGGGTCACGCGTTGATCTTCCTGAAGCCAAGTTCTGAGACCTGATCCTGGAGGAAACCCCTATGATGACTAGTGGATTTAACAATGAACAATGGGAGTTCACCATGGAAAACGGAATATATACATATATATATATACATATATATATATGTATATATACATATACATATATATTGGGATCATTGGGTTGGTTTCAAATGTTCACTGGAAACCAGGGATTGATTTGATAATGAAGATCATGGAGGTTTAAAAAATCCTTGAGCCTATCGAACCTTAGGAAGAGGTGAGTCAAAGAATCACTCTTGGGATATGCTGACATAAATCCCATATGCAACCCATGGTGCTGGTATATAAAAACCTACATGACTGCAATGTGAGGCCCCCGTTCGATAGCTAAGTTGGTGCAAATAACTCCAATTTCACTATGGTTTAAGGTACTTGTAACGAACTAGTATTCCTGGGGCGACTCTAAACCAACGTTCACATCACTGGGGGGGCCTCACATTGTGGGTGATTTTGGACTGTTGGTTCCAACCTGGGGGATACCCCCGCTTCGGACCGACCTGAGATGATTCGATTCCACTTGGGGCTGCAGTTAGAGGGGGTATATCCCAACAAAATTCTTATTTAATGGGATTGAATATAGGATATAATGAGAACATAGTGGTTTATGTTTGTTTGTCTACATATATACACATAGAACAACCAACTTTGGGGTGCAAATAAATCAGTGATAAACCAATAAAAGATATGGTTGAAGCCAATCCCCATAAGTTGAGTTGAAGCATAAAACCAAACTACTAATGGTGAGTTAAACACCCTCTGGTTATTCTAATGTAGCTAGTAATAATGACCCATTCCGTTCGATCATTTATCATCAAGGAGATCTACTTAAAATGCAATTTTCGTCCATAGTTTTGCCAAAAATTCCTGTCCCATTGATGTCCCATTCATCAATACCCTCTGGTTATGTCAAAATAGCTATTGAAAATGGCCATTTATAGTGGATCGACCCATTGAAAATGATGATTTTCCATAGTTGTGTTAGTCTACCTGAGGGTATCATCTAATATCCCATTGAATCACAATTTGAATGGTTAAATCATCATTTCCCACAACATGCCCTTAAATATTCCCAAGAGTTTTTAGGGTTCAATCCACAAAAAACATATAGAAATCATTAGTCATTGTATGCTGGTTGGTGGTTTTAACCATCTTGAAAAATATTAGTCAATGGGAAGGATTATCCCATATATTATGGGAAAATAAAATTCATGTTTGAAACCACAAACCAGTATGTCATTGTGAACCTCGAAAAAAAAACACAACAAAACCACAACGAAATCAGGAGAACTGCACCATTTCCAGGGTTTCCCACGGCTTCCCTCCGACCTCCATCTCATTGAAGGACTCTTCCAGTTGTCGACCCTTCTCTGGGTCCTGTGCCGGATCTGCCGGATTTGGCTGGTGGTTTTACCATGGTGAAACACCCGGTGTTGACAGGGTAAAAAAAGAGGCTGATGTTGCAACAGTTTTGGGCTTTGCAGTTTGGAGGTGCAACAATTCATGGTTTGGTGCAATGGTGAAGGCCTGGTGTCGCCGTCGCAAGAACCAAGCAACCGCTGCACCAGAGGAATGGGCTGAAGCAGAGGGCCCAGCACGGTCTGGAGCAGAGGCAAAGGGCCCAGCAGCCGCCGACCAACATTGCAGGCCTGGTTTCCAGCGGAGAGCGGAAGTGACTGGAGGAACTGTGCTTCATCCAGAGCCAACTCTGTCGCCGCATCCTTAATGATGTTCACCAGTTCCATGTGGCGCCTGAGTGGTTTGCTATCCCCGGACATGTAGAGCAAATCACCAGTTACAGCATTGTTGTTGGGTTCACAGTGAAGTGACAAACATGAGGTATGAATGGTTGTGTAACCAATACTTGCTGGCGGGCCATTTGGGCACATAAACAACAAATATGGGGTAGAACAGCTTTGAATCATTACGAATTACTGTATTATCCATCTATTGTCAGTGCGTGGTGATCCTCGTCCTCATCCGATTCGATTACATGATGTTGTTAGGAGGGTTCAACCACTCACCAGGCATGCGACATGTATGGATCTGGATTGGATTGGATTGGAGGAGGACGTCAACCTGCTCCTCACCGAAGTGAAGTAGTTAAGACGCCGAAATTGCCAACGCAGAGCCGGAGCTCTTTGCACTGAACAAACCGGAGGGCGAGTTCAAGCCAAGAAAAGTACCACCCATGCAGCTGAAGAAGCAGCAAACGCTCATTCAAACGACCTGTTTTGACGTGGTTCGTGTTCAAGCAAAACTTGCCAGTAGGGAAGAGAACCCTTTAGTTGCGCCTTCCAAGCTTCTCCAGCCCAAACAACTGCCTCTCTGTGTTGTGACAAACAAGTAGCAATCACCTGCCGAAATTGACCTGTAAGATCAGCCGCGCTAGCATCCGCTTTGGCATTGAGCATGCGGCAACGCAAAACATCAAGCCACCCTTCGGGTGGGCGCCATCGAGGAACTTTATTATGCGAGGGAATCCAAGCACAAGAAGAGCCATCAACCAAAAGCATCCTGATATAATGCCAGTATGGAAAAAGATCTCCACCCCACTGACCAAGCCGCATGCCACGATGAAGACGTTGCACAAGAGCTTGGTTGTCAATCAGCAAGCGCACCGCTCTGTTCGCTTCATGGGAAGCCAAGCAGGCTTGAAGAAGTGCACCTCTCTCGCCCGCAGCAGGAGTTTGCTCGAAACCATGCACCAACCCATTGACCGTGGGCCCGAGATGTGCCGCCACAGCCCAGCTGGCACGCTGCCAAAGTTCGCACCCTGGAGCGATTGCGCAACTTCCATCCAAGCCCAAAGTCGGCGTTTGATGTGGGTCAAACTGTTGTAGAAAAGCCACCAGAATGGGGTCGGCCGTCATATCTTCAAATGGAAGAACAGCTGGAGCATCCACAAGAGGAACAAGCAACCGCCTTTCAGTTGGAGTTTTGAGATCACCATGCCAAGGATTTGCCTCGCAGTAGAAAGTGAAATGCTCACGATCAGGAGAGCTCAAACCACAATCACACTGCAAGTCGACTTCCAAACGTTGAGTAACTCTCCCATCCACTGCTGCACCTGTCAAGACTCTGCGACCACAATAGTTCAAATCATGCGCCACATTGGCCTGGAATTGGAACACAGGCAACTTACCTTCAGGTAAAGGACCCTCCGTTTTGGTGTCCTTCGTCCACATAAAAGCCAGCCATGCTGCAGCAGCAGCTTTGTATAAGCTTGAAGAAGACATCCACCCTGGTTTCAAAGTCCCCACGGGAGTGATCCACAAACCACCCTCAACACGCCAATTCCAGTCTTTGCAAACAGTATTCCACCTTGGGCCTGGCGAAACAGCGGCGGGCACACCTATGGCCAAGCGGCACTGGCGCTGCCATTCAGCCCGGGCTGCAGCAAAGTGAAGCGCAAAAGCAGGATGCAAACGCGGTGTGCCCAAAGAGTTCCAGAACAGCAATCTACTGCGACCTGGGGCAGGCTTGCGCCCCCAGACCGCCGCTTCAATACTGGAGGTCCAACTCTTGATGGTATCAACATCATAGTGGTGAAAAGCTCCTGTCCATGCAAACAAAGAGATCACCAACTGTCCCAGCAAGGTCTTGCGGGTGCCCAAACGTTTCGCTGCCAACCTGATTTTGCGACACCTCTCCTGAATGTCAAAGGAAAGCTTCTCTGCATTAACACAAGCACCTGCACGCTCCAAATTGTACTGAATACCCAGAAGCGTGAACTTGCTGCAAGGAGCCCCCAACACGTCCTGTATCTGTGACAGCTGAGGCGTCAAATGTTGCTTGGTTGTGAAACTATTTAACTTGTCAGGATGGAGTTCCATGCCCAGAATTGCATCAACCTGCGCACCTGCCTGCATGGCGTTGGTGACCACGTGAATGCCGTTGACACCTTTCTTCCACATTGTGCGGTCATCCAAATAAACTGCAAGAGAAACACGAGGCTCTTGCAAAAGAACGAAGCGCACCCAGACTACCATCACCGCATTGAGTAAGGCTGGGCTTGCCGGGCAGCCCTGCAGCAGCCCCCGCCGAGCACAAATGGGCTCTGAATGGAAAATGCCTTGCCAGGCAAACCACCTGCGTTGGTCAGTGTAAAAATTTTCCACCATGTCACACAAACTGGCCGGAGCACCCAACCAGCGCCAAATAGCAAGTGCAGTCTTTGGACAAACTGAATCGAAACACCTACGGATATCGGCCTTGCAGCCAACAAAATCAACTCTTGAACGTTTGGCAGCACGAATGTCTTCGTAGAGCACTTCATGAACATCCATAATGCCTCTTCCTGGACGGCCGCCACAAAGCTGAGGCAAGGCCCATTCTTGTATCCATGGTCGGAGCTTTTGCAAAGTTGCACTCATGCAGATGCGCCACAGGACCGTCGTGATGGCAAGTGGGCGCAGGCCCCCGGCCGCCTTTGGAATCAAGGCTATGCGAATATCTTTCCACATTGTAGGAACTTTCGCACACTGCATGCACGCCGACCACAAGACTGCAACGTGATTCCAAAAGGACTCCGGCAACTTGCACAAATGAGCCGCAGTCCAAGCATCCATACCAGCCGCTTTTTGTTTAGCTTTCAACGCAGAACGCGCCAAATCAGCCCCAACCACTTGAATGCTTTCAGGCGTGACTGGGTCGACCTGATTGTTGAGCTGCAAACACAAATTTGAAACCTGGTCTAAATGTGGGAGGTGGTCCGGATTCCAATGCGTGTGCCACGCAGCTGCCTCCTGTCTTGCCTTATCTTCAGGCAAAATAGGACCATCGACCTGTGTTGCTGTAGGTGGATCAGGTGGTTTTTGCTGAACCCACTTCCCCAGTTTCGCAACATTTTCTTGAATGTCCTCTTTCCAAGCAGCAAGGCGTCGCTGAGACGCCTTTTTGGCCACCTCATCTGCAAGAAGCAAAGCGGCGGGAGCCAAACCACCATCAGATAAAGAAAACGCAGTAAGAGACGAGTGCAAAAGCGGAGCATCGCGCAACAGCTTGGTTTGCAATTGCGGCGAAGGAGCCTTTTGATATTCGACCACCCGCCGTGCAAATCTTCTCAGCTTTCGCTCCTCCAAAGTCTGCAACGTAGGAGCTTTGGTTGATGGGGGGCTCGCCATTTTGTGCGGGCCGTCCCTTGATGCCCTGCTGGGCTTGCCTTGTGCAAGCAGCAAAGATTCAGCACAGTTGCTCAGGACCACCCAAGCTTGATCCACATTTCCGACGGCCAGAGCATCGGTGAAATCTTGCTGTGATTCTGCCCAAGCAACATTCCAGTTCTCAACCTCCACATTGCAAAGCAAGAGTGGTGCGCTTGCCGGCAATCTCCAAGGCGTGGGTAAGCTACCATGCACATGTATATCGTAAATGACTGCATCATGGTCAGCAACACCTAAAGACTGCATTCTTCCGGAAACAACAACTCTGGGAGTTGAAAGCGCGTAGTCAATGACCACCCCTGTGTATTCACCATCTGAGTTGCGATGGGTGCCAGGGCCAATCTGGTCTCCGCAGACTTGTTCATCGCAAGAATACCATTGCCCCGACGCCAGCGCGGTGGAGGCCGGCCAAACATGCCTTTCCCTGTTGAAATCGCCCACAATGATTGCTTCTTCGCCCAGCATAGCAACGTATTCAAAAATGGCAGCCAAGGCGTGGCCAGCAGCTGTTTGATCGTTGGCATGTAGGTACACATTGATCAGAAGAAGCGGTCGCTGGTGAGGTCGAAAAAGCTTCAGCGCCATGGCACGGTCAGCCGGTGCAAACTGACTTGGAATGGCCAACGCTTCAGCAGGCCACTTTGACAAAACTAACGTCCCGCCAATCACCACATTCTTGGCATCTACCCCTTGGCCGCCAGGAAAAACTTGCCACTTTCGCTGGTTTGCAGCTGACTTGACAGCGCTCCAACTGTCGACATTGACTCTAGTTTCTTGCAAACAAAGAACATCGATCTGCTCAGTCTTTGCTAACTCAAAAACGCCACCCAACCGGCCACTCAATGACCGGACATTCATAGTTCCCAACCTTAAAGTGCTAGACGTACCCGTCATTGGTCCGTAGAATCACCTTCCTCTTGCTGAAACCCCAAAATCTCCAAAGCACGGAGCGCCGCTCTCTGCCTCGCCCCAGGTTCTTTGTTGGCGAGCTCCAGCAAGGCGTCTTTGTTGCCTTTTCTCTTTTGGTTCCAAACGGTGCTGTTGGCGCAAGACATTCCACGGAAATGTTTCTCGTCCTTCATGCACCGCTTGCATCTCGTGCAAGCAAAACGGACCGTGAAATCTACCGGCCAGACAAGTGCCTCAATATGGTGTTTGGGCGCAGTGTCTTTGGAGCTTCCCTTGCCTGAGTCAATAATGTTCAAAACTGTACGGGCACCATCCTTGAGAGCATCACTGATGGACGCTTTGTTGAGACAAGCGCGGAGCCTTGCCAGCATCTTCTTCCTCTTGGGGCCATTGCCGGCCACATACTTTTCACAGGACAGCGTAGCAAGCTCCTTTGCTTGATTCGCCATCTTGCCACATTTGCGACAAATAACCTTTGCCATACCTCCTCTTTTCTGTTTGGCCTTGCCAGTCATAGGGAGGGTAACCAACACTGGTTCGTGGGAACCGGCATCACCTTTTTTGAGGCCCAACAGGCGTTTTGCCATGCCAGCTGCGCGCACTTGAATCGTAGCTTTGGCTGCATTTGCCGCCCTGTAACTTCCATCGCTTTTGAAACGCTGCACATTCGCTTTCGGATGGTGTTCTTCTCTATGCCTCAGTTTCATGCGAAGCACCTGGTCTCTGCTGAGATCGGCATCTTCAGGAATGACCATGTTGCACAAGTGACACTTCCACTTGAAACTCATACCAGGGGCGGCGTGACAAAGCTGACCCATAGCGGGAGTGAGCTTCAACCTCTCCTTCTCATCAGGATGCCAAGCATTGATGTGGGCCTGCTTTTTCTGCGGCCACAGCCTGTGTACCCCTGTGGAATAATCGCACAAAGGACAATTCCATTCCTCCCTTTTTGGGCGTTTGGACGAAGTGCTGCCAGCCTCGTCCTTTTCGCTGACACCAGCGCTGCTCACAGCACGCCGCTCCCGACCTGAAGTAGCAGTCGCAGGGGAGGGATTCCTGCGCCGCTCTGAGCAAGTAGAACCAGGCAAGGAGGCGTCGCGCTTGGAACGCTTCTTGGCGCCCGCCACAGATGGCAGCGCTGACAAACGAGTAGCGCCAGCCGAGTGAGTGCCAGTTTCCGACCCGCCCCCTCTGTTGCCTTGCATAGGGCCAGTGGCGGCTTGCTCCAAAATGCCTGGCGGCAATGCGCCATCCAACAATTCATAATGCTTTCGGCGATACCACAGAGCAATGGCGCCACCTGCTTTCCCTTGGCTGTTGTAAACCTCAGGCACGCCCGTAGGCTGAAAAACTAATATGGGTCTGTCGTAGTGCACGGCAGCTGCAGCACATTCCAAGCTGCTGCCCCAAGCCCCAACCTTTGCAAGCATCTCCATGTACTTTTCCCATGACTCGCACTTCTCTTCCTGTTCCGTGGGCTCCCTTTCGTCCCACCAAGGTTTATACCGACCTTCATGCTTCTTTAAATGGTTCACAACTGCAGCTCTCACGGATCTTGCAGTTTTGCCTCCAATTCCCTGTGATATGGACTCAAACAAACAATTGCCATCAGCAGCTATGGTTCGTGCAATCAAGCCATGAGGTGGCTTGACATCCACTGCAACTCGCTTTGCCGCCGGCAGCTTGGCGGGCGAAGAAGGTTCGCGTTTGTCACCTGCAGCAGCCGAAGCAGCTTTCATAGCTTCATCAGCTTGAACATCACCAGGCTGCGTGGCGCCTGTAGCAGGCGCAGCTGCAGCGTTCTTTTCCTTGAGCGGCGTGCCAATGTAGAAAGACTTTAGCGGTGGCTGTGAGGATTGCACAGTTGCAGGCCCAGTGTTGGAATGGAAATTGACCTTTCCGTAACTGGACAACTTCTTTGTAATGGGCCGCTGAGGTCTCTGCCTGGGCGCTTCAACGACAACAATGGTGTGTTCGCCGGCCTGGATCTCAAGGAAATCAAGATCTCTTTGAGCATTCGCATGTGCCCACCATTCAACTTGCTTGCCCAAAGTTTTGCGAGACAAAATCTTTGGATCTTGCAAGCCAGCACGTGTGATCGCTTCAGTGACCGTGCTGGCTGACCATTCTCGGGGCACACCACTAATGCGCCATGCTCTTGGCTTTGGAATCGGGTCAGATGCTCTGGGCTTTCGGACGCCTAAGCCGCCCCACCCTCTTGCAATGCCAAGATCACCTGCCAAACTTCGGACCTTTTGAAGATAGCTGGGGCCATCAAGGTCAGGACCTTTCTTGATCCATTCAACATCACATGACTCCACCACACTGTTGTTCCATTGGAGAGGTTCGACGAACCACAGACTTTTCCCAGAACAAGAAAGCAAGCCTTTCGCTGCATCTTTCTCAATCCTCAGCAACCCAGTAATGACCGGCTTGCCACCACCCTTCGTGCACTCCTCTTGGAAAGCCCACATGTCAAAAACTTTGGCACCAATGTGGGCGGGCACATGCCTTCGCAACCATGACTGAGCGCTAGCCTTTGGTTTGGCTTGGATGCTCTGCCACTCTTTGCTCAACAAATACTTTGCTTCAACGCTCAACCTCACAACCACCGTCTCAGTCTGAGCTGCAGGAGCAGCAGAAACAACGGCTGCTCTTTTGAGTGTTGGTCCGTTTCCTTTCAAGGCTATCAGGTAAGCCTGCCTTGGCTGAACTTTCCCAGCTATTTTGCCAGGTATGAGCCTCAACTGTCTGCCGTCGATCTGCTTCGCTTCTTTTGGAGCTAACAAAACTGCAGAGACATGCAATTCTCTTGTCTGATCTGTTGCATCACCTTCTGTCAAAACTTTGAGCTCACTCAGTTGCTCTTCCGATTCACACTGCACTGTTGCTGACACATTGCCAGGCTGATCCAACGCACTGCAAAAAGAATCAAAAGTCAAAACTTGGCCGGTCCAGTCCGACTGTCTCAAACACCAAACTGGTTTGAACGGTGTGTTCGTTCGAACTACTTCCACAAAAGACTTGGATGCTTGTGTGGGCTGTTTCTTGTTGGCATCCTGTTTGCGATTGGGAAGCTGCGCAGAAGTGCTAGTAGGATTGGTGATTGGGGCAGAATTGAGCGCTGCATTCCTGTGGCCAAGGCCCGCACCACCATTGTCACCTTCCTGTGTCTTGCGCTCTTTCTTTCTCTTTTTGGGCTTGTTCCCTCCTTTGTTTTTGGAGGTGTCAACAGCTCCAATTTCTTGACCCATCAGAGTGCTAAGTTGCTGAAACAATTTTCCGCTGCCTCCCCCAATTCCCAACAATTGGCAGAGCTGGGTAAGCAGCTTGAGAATTTCTCCTACCTGTTGCAAATTGAAGCCATTAGCTTGCGCATTGCTTTGTTTCTGTTTCCGTCTTCGAGCTGTTGCTCGGCTGCCTGCTCCATTGCCATTAAGGATATGTTGCAAAGCATTTCTGGTTCTGGAAGACACAGCCCAAGTCTTCTGTGGCAAGTCAGTGCAAGCACAACAAGCACACACCACAACTGAACTGTTCGCTTCTGTGCACTGCCTAGGCCTGAAAGCAATGCATAGACCCGCAGCAACCGCGCGGAGGTCGTTCAGGTAGCCGCACATGTATGGATCTGATCAATAAATAAATACATACATGTAGTGGCGAAAATCGAAAAACATTAATTGTCTCAACATGTTCAATTGTTTGTCGTTTAATTCCTTGCTAGGTGTTTGCGAGGCTGAAGTGGAAGATCAATGAAGATCAATTGTGCTTTATTTGTTCTTAGTGTAACTGTTACTTTGGTTTGATGAAAAAGGTTAGACAAAAACAATCCGGTTTTCAATATAATAGTCTAGGTTTTGGCAAAAGCAGCCAAGGCCAAAGCACAGACAACACAATAGTTAAGAAAGTAGAAATGTATCGTTGTAACTGGGGTACAGCTTTGTCTTTTCCAAAGATTGTAGAACCATGTAGAACCCCTTTTCACCATTGGTTTCCAAATTAAAAGTCGCCAATCACATGGATGATCAATTTCAGGAAAGATTCATCAGTTTTACGACTTCTAGTTACTATCCTCTGGTAAACTAACATAGCTATTGAAAATGACAATTTATAGTGAGTTTTCCGATTAAAAATTGTGATTTTCCATAGTTATGTTAGTTTACCAGAGGGTAGTATTCACCACTATCAACCATTACTAACAGTTATTCATCACTATCAACCATCAGATTCACCAATGTAATACAAAACAGACACAAGATGAATATATATATATACCATCTGGTTATGACGAACATAGCCATGGAAAATCCACCCATCTTTAATAGGTAAACCCAGGTAAACCATCTATTTCTATGGGCCATTTTCCATGGCTATGTTAAATAACCAGAGGGTATATATAATTGTTATATAATAAACATGTTTAAAGTAGCCATGATTACCATCTCGTAATCCAACATGGTTTGCTGGAAAATCTCCCATTTATAGACTATTTTCCCAGCTATAAACCTCCAATGACAGACGATTTCCCAACCATGATTGACCATTATTCACCATTGATTTCCCATATTGACCACTATTCACATCATCCCATTGTAAACTGGATATACCCGATGTGATAAACCTCAAACTTGGGGTACAACAATATGGGTGGATCCCACTGAATTAACAATTCTTAACCATTCATGATGTTCATCAATAACCTTATCACGTTAACCATCTTTAAATATATTGATTATTAACTATATAGGCCATAGGCATTTTTTTTCATCCCATGCCACTATTGCAAAACACCAGCTAAATGGTCCCACTGGAAATTCCCCACTAAACCATGGTTTCTAGATGTTTATGTTTAACATGAACGGGGTTACCGGGATTCACCCACGCTCAGCGCATCCCCGCTCTCCGTGATGTTCGCCATGCACGCCAGGCGAGCCAAAGCCCGAGACCTGAGAGGCGATATAAATGATGGTTAGTTCATGTCATTTCATACAATGTGAGGCCCCCATGATAGCTAAGTTGGTGAACATAACTCCAATAACCATGGTTTATGGTACTTATAACTATAGTTACTGGGGCGAATGTAAACCAACTTATAACTGGGGGGCCTCACATTGTAGAGAAACTGTTTTGAGAAAATGAATGAACATGGTGATAAACCATCACATGATGGGGGTATAAGAAAGATTTTTTGTTTGGTGGTAAACCGAGGATGAAACAGAAGGATGGAATGGGGTACCCTAGTTTCAGACAATGCCATCATTCCACCACCAACCAAAATTATCATTGTTTAAATGGGTTATTCTAACGCAGATTTCACCAACAAAACGACGGATCGCACGTGAGACTTAAACATCAAACTGGTTGGTGGTTTCAACCCTCTGAAAAATATTAGTCAGTTGGGGTTACTATTCCCAAGATATGGGAAAAATAAAAATGGTCCAAACCACCAACCAGAAAAAACAAAAACAAAAAAAAAACATGTGTTTGTTGTTTTGACTGATCTGAGAGCAAGAGATCTCACCAGCGGGATATCACCCAACAGAATGACTTTTTTTCAACGAACAGCACATAGTTTGGGTAGAAGTGCACGCAGTACCCTTTGGTATTCAAAACGTGGTTTGATGGAAAATCACCCATTATTTATAGATGAAATTCACAGCATATATATATATATAGTTATATAAACCTAAAATCTATAAAGAATCGGAACGTGTATTTTGTTGGCTCCTGTATTGGGGTCCAGTTGGTCGTACCTTTTTTACCTTCGTCGAAAAAATCTTCAACTCCCGCAAAGAAGGAAGAACCTCCACACCAGGGTATGCGTCAAACATCATCTATCAACCACCAACAACACCCATCCATAGGCAAATCACAAAGACTACCCTCTGGTAATTTAACAGGTTGCCTATGGAACATCTACAGTACCATGGCTCATAGATCATCGAACTAGCCTGATTTTCAGCAATTTCCGCCCAAGTTGACCCAGTCCATTGAGAGTTTACACCCCATTTCTGGGTCTTTTTCATGGTATATCGCATTTTCTGTAATTCACTGTATTGCTACGTTCTTGTGATTTACGAGCCATGTCTGGTGACTCACAGTCTCCCCGAAAAACTGACATAGACCCACCCGCCCACGTTTAGAGGAAAGAACTGTCTATCTGTTAGGGTCTATGTTGCAGTAGTTGGAAGGGTTTTCCCCATTCAATTGATGCTTCACAAAGAATTTCTGGCAATTCAATGCAATTCGATGCTTCACAAACTCGTTCATTGAAGTTCTTTTCTGGTTTAAAATGTTCCCCCATCTTTCTTGAACTTCACTTTGGAATGTTTTGCAACATGGATGCCTTGCCTTTTTCTCATGGCTTCGATAATATTCCCGTTTATTGCTGGTAGTTCCCCCTTATTTTTGGACACAACCAAATCCATGGATATAAATCCTAATGTGCGCGGGTTAAATGCATCATTTCCAGATGATTTCCCATTATATTCATTTATATTCCCATTATATCACCATTTTTCTTGGCTCAATCCCAATGTTTCATGGTTATATAAATCCATTTTCGTTGAAGCAATAGCAATATGATATACTTAATTTTACTTATAATGATCATAATATTATCATAATAAGATATTCTCAATGATTATCTTGTCTCGTCCATAGTTATTCTCATCATTCCAATCATGATTCCCAATTGTTGTTTTTTCATTGGGATGTCTTCATAATTTCCATCCATTGATTTCCAATTGATTTCCAATTCATTTCATCAGTTGTGTTTTTTGAATCACAAAACCCACACTGCTCAATCATCAAATCGTCCTATTTGTCCTGCTCAATTTCACCATGTCATTTAACCTGTTGGAATTCTTAATTCTAACCTGATCGACATGATATCAGTTCTAGAAGCATCTAGAACCCCAAAAAATCACCCTTTGGTTATTTAACGTAGCTATGGAAAGTGGTCCATTTTTAGATGGCAAACATGATGATTTACCGTAATTGAAAATGGTGATTTCCCAGTTCGCTACGTTAAATAACCAGAACTGGTTGGTGCTAAAACAACCCCTCTGAAAAATATGAGTTGGTGAGTTGGGATAAGTAATTATTCCCAAGATATGGAAAGTCATAAAATTCCATGGTTCCAAACCACCAAGCAGGTATATTGTTATTCCAATTATTGACCATTTTTAACCATAGATTAAGCATAGATTAACCATTATTTACCATAGTAAAACCGTTGTTTCATCAATGGTATCTCCAAGAACATCTCCATTTTCCTCAAGGGATTTCCCATCGCTGCTGCGCGGCTCGCGCTTGTTGCCATCGAAGGTGAATCCGGCAGCCTGCGCGCTGCGCGCCAGGATGGAGTCGTAGACCGCCTGCGCGCTGCGCGCTGCGCGACGTGGACGCCACGTTGGGCGCGATGCGGCGAAGCGAAAATGGCGAAACCATTGGGGGAACCGAGGTTTCATGGAGATTTCACCAAGAAAAATGGTGAGTTCAGTAGCAAAATGATGATTTAACCAGGCCCAAAATGGGGACTTCACCCAGAAAAAATGGAGAAACTGGGGAGTTCAGCAGCAAGAATAGTGAGTTGACCAACAAAAATGGGGGAATTAAGCAATAAAAAGGTGATTGAACCAAAAAAAAATGAAGAGTCTGCCAACCAAATGGTGATGTTCATGGGATGTTCATGGGATTTCATGGGGATATAATGGAATTTAATGAGATATTCACCGCAATATTCATGGCGTTCATGGTTAGACCTAGTGGGTTCGCTAGGGATAACTAGGCTTAACTAGATGAGAATAGCTAAGTTGGTGCAACTTGCTGAGTTTTATGGTTTATGGTCGATATATCTGTGTAGTTAATGATGTGGTGATTTTCACCAACTCATACCGCGGGACCACCTGTTCGGTGGGATGTATATATAGCATGACATCATAGGATATACCTTCTGGTTATGTCATAACAGCTATTGAAAGTGGCCATAGAAATAGTGAGTCTTCCCATGAAACATGGGTGGATTTTCCAGTTCGCTATGTAAACGTTTACCAGGCCGGGTAACCATGATATAGTCCATTAAATCCCATTAATCCATTAAATCCATTAAATCCCACTAAATACCAGATGGTGATTTTGAATAGCTGTATTAGTTTACCAGAGGGTATCTAGTAATATCTAGTAGTGGCCCGACACGTGCCCTGGCCGTTGCAACCTGTTCCGAATCCTCTTCCAGGCGGAGGATGGCGTTCTTTCCCACCTCGAATTCCTTCCAGCGGTCCTGGAGAGATCGCCGCAACCGTTGGCGCAAAAAAAAAACATCCAATAGCTGGTGGGTGTATGATAGATATCTCAATATGCATCTCCATGATTCAAGAGAAGCTCACGCACCGTACATCTGTTGAGCAAGTTGAAGCATTTACGCAAATCTAATGTCAACCCGGTAACATGATCAGCTGTAGGCCTTCGAAGCTCTTGTTCTGCTTGCAGTGCATAGCTCGCATCGTGTGCACCCCTATGTGGCAACATCCCTGTGACAGACTTGGAAACATGATGCCCTAGATGACGCCTAGAAAGTTGTTTCCATGCCTCTGGCCGTTGGAACTCTGCCGCCAACAGGCCCACCCCTTGTTGAAACAAGGGGTGGCCTGCTTGGCAGCTCACTAGCGTCGGCGTCGGCGACCATTTGGGCTGCTCCAGGCGAGCGAGAAAAGCGGCCGCCATGATCACCAAAGGAACTTGTATAATGAGCAGGCCATTTGGGGATGATTCCCCTTACTTACTATGATTATAGTGAGGGAGAACAGTGAGGTCGTGATGAAATTTACCCAGATATATGTATAGTATATTATATATGTATAGTATATTATATATTTTATAATATAACTTTTAGTTTATAATAAAACATATTATACGCATTTCATCACATATAGCGTATACGACACACGGGGATTTTTGGCTCAGGACTGTTCATCCACTTGGATCGATCGGATCGGATATTCATCATTGGATGATATTAATAGAGATGCATAATGATAGGGGATATATATGTATATATATATAATGCTATAGTATATCTAAATATCTAAATATCTATATGGTAATCATAATGACAGATCCTCCCTGATATATACATATATATGATATATAATATGATAATGATGGTAAAACTGGGATGATGAAATTCCCAATAGATGGAAAACTATAAAAAAAAATGTTCCAAACCACCAACCAGTATATGATAATGATGGTGCATCTAATATATCCATATAGATGCACACACATTTTTTAAAAAATACGTTACTTCGTGTGATCCCCACCATGACATTTATACATTTTCTTACTGGCAAATCTTCTGGCATTCTATCTGACATATCTTCTGGCATTCTATCTGGCAAATCTTCTGGCATTCTATCTGGCATATCTTCTGGCATTCTATCTCTATCTGGCATTCTATCTGGCATATCTTCTGGCATATATTCTGACATATCTTCTGGCATTCTATCTGGCATTCTATCTGGCATATCTTCATATCTTCTGGCATATTATCTGGCATATCTTCTGGCATATTTTCTGGCATTCTATCTGGCAATCTGGCATTCTATCTGGCATATCTTCTGGCATATTATCTGGCAAATCTTCTGGGATTCTATCTGGCATATTTTGTGGCATTCTATCTGACATTTTATCTGGCATTCTATTTGGCATACCTTCTGGCATTCTATCTGGCATATCTTCTGGCATTCTATCTGGTATATCTTCTGGCATTCTATCTGGCATATCTCTGGCATTTTATCTGGCATATCTTCTGGCATTCTATCTGACATTCTATCTGGCATATCTTCTGGCATTCTATCTGGCTGTTGAGGTCCAGCGGTGCACACTGAGCTGGGAGGTCCCGGTTGAGGTCCAGCAGCCCCGGTTGAGGTCCAGCGGTGCACACTGAGCTGGGCAGGTCCCCGGTTGAGGTCCAGCGGTGCACACTGAGCTGGGCAGCTCGCAGGTTGAGGTCCAGCGGTGCACACTGAGCTGGGCAGCTCGCAGGTTGAGGTCCAGCGGTGCACACTGAGCTGGGCAGCTCGCAGGTTGACGTCCAGCAGTGCGCACTGAGCTGGGAAGTTGGCGAAGAGCTTGGCGACGAGTTGGCAAGGTTGGCAAGGAGGAAGTGGAGGTGGAAGAGGCAGAGGCGAGGAGGAGCGCGAGGAGGACAGCTAGTCGAGGAGGAGGAGGAGGCGGGCGGGCATGCGCTCTGATAAAATCTAACAACCCTCACCTGGCAGGTGGGGAAACATATATATATAATCATTGGGTGATATATGATATATTTGTGGTATAGGTATATGGTATATTTGTGGTGTATATATAATGTGGTTAAAACAATCTACCGGTACTCGAACGCTGGGAAATCCACTATAAATGAAAGTTTAATTGGGAAAAAACATCTATGGTCAGTGCCGGAATTATAGAACGGAAGTTGAAGAGGACGAAGGTACGGTTATTTACCGTACCCTGTTGTTCCATAATTCTGTTTTCCTCGGAAGGTGTGAAAAAAAAAATAATATCTGATCTTCCTCTTAATTTTTTGCGTCGTTCTATAATTCTTGTCGGAGCGCTGCTGTTCTATAATTCTGTTTTCCCCCATTTTTCTCACATTTCCCATTTTCGTTCTATAATTAATGTTTCCCGGGCCCCGTTCTATAATTAATTTTTCCGTCGAACGGAAAAATTAATTATAGAACGGAAAAATCAATTATAGAATTATAGAAGCTCTTCTGGGGTCCCAGAAATCCTATAAAATCACAATGAAATCTAAGAAAATCACCGTGAAATCCCATAAAATTACCATGAAATCCCATAAAATTACCATGAAATCTTATAAAATCACCATGAAATCTAAGAAAATCACCTGGTAAATGTGGGAAAAATGGGGGAACACAGAATTATAGAACGGAAGTTGAGGAGTACGAAGGTACGGTTATTTACCGTACCCTGTTGTTCTATAATTCTGTTTTCATCGGAAGGTAGAAAAAAAACGTATCTGAATTTACTCCTAGCTTTTCTCGTCGTTCTATAATTCTTGTCGGAGCGCTATTGTTCTATAATTCTGTGTTCCCCCATTTTTCCCACATTTCCCATTATCCTCATGTTACAGCATCCTCATTTTATCCGCGTTTCCTCATCAAATCCTCATTTTATCATCATTTTATCTTCATTTCCTTATCAAATCCTCATTAAATCCTCATTAAATCTGCATTTTATCCTCATTTCCTCATCAAATCCCCATTAAATCCTAATTTTATCCGCGTTTTATTATCATTTCCTCATCATTTCCTCATTTTATCCTCATTTTATGTCAGTGCCAGGAATTATAGAACGGAGCCAGGAGGACAAAGGTACGGTATTTTACCGTACCTTTGTCCTCTTCCCCGTTCTATAATTAAATTTTCCGACTCCGCTCCAGGTTCGAACCCGGAAGAGGACAAAGGTACGGTATTTTACCGTACTTTTGTCCTCTTCGCTCCGTTCTATAATTCTGGCACTGACTGTATACTGGTTGGTGGTATACCGACCCCTCTGAAAAATATGAGTTCGTCAGTTGGGATGATGAAATTCCCAATAGATGGACAACTATTAAACAAATGTTCCAAACCACCAACCAGTGTATATCTATATAGATGGATGCACATATATATATACATATAAATATATATATATTTATATATATATATATTTATATGTATATATATATATTTGGGTGATATATGATATATTTGTGGTATAGGTTGGGTGAATATGGGATCAGGTGGATTCCAATCCGCTCTCGGTTTTTCGGTATCACTTTTTGAGTCACCACGCAGACGTCTCGGTTGTCGATCCCACAGTGTACCCTCTGGTAAACAGCCACATAACTATGGAAAATCCACCCATTTTTAATGGGTAAATCCACTATAAATGGCCATTTTCAATAGCTATGTTAAATTACCAGAGGGTATGGTTATGACGAACATAGCCATGGAAAATCCACCCATCTTTAATAGGTAAACCCAGGTAAACCATCTATTTCTATGGGCCATCTATACCATGGCTATGTTAGTCATAACCAGAGGGTATTGATGAATGTCCACTTTTTCTGCTTGGTGGTGGGTTTTAACCATCGTGGTATGAAATCATGGGATTAAGAATCAATCACTGCTAGGAAATATCATGGGAATATCATGGAAATATCATGGGAATATATACTGCTTGGTGGTTTTAAGCATCTTGAAAAATGATGGAGTTCGTCAATGGGATTGGGATGACATCCCATATATGAAATGGTTTTTTTTTACAAAAATGTTTGAAACCACCAACCAGTTTAGTTTTGGTGATATTTCCCTCATGTCAGACAAATCCATCAGTTTCTTCTCCCCACTTCCATTGGATCCTTTGAAATCCTCATCTTGGCCAGTGACTCATCCAAAATGATCCAAGACATGATGGATACCCTCTGATAATGACTAACATAGCCATGGGATTTCGATGGCCCATAGAAATAGATGGTTTACCGTTTTAAAAAATGGCTGGATTTTCCATGGCTATGTTAGTCATAACCAGATGGTATACCATATATTAACCAATGATATCACTATCACATCACCATGTTTACTGGTTAAATCCAATCAGAATATAGATAACTTGACAACGCTGTGGGTGGTTAAAACCAGATGGTAAATAATCCAATCAATGATGGAGATACTGATATTCTCAAAGATTTTCCCTCCAGCTGAATCCAGCGTCAAGTACTGCTCTATCTAATCTGTTCCAGGCTCCTCGGTCATATAGAGGGATCCTTCCAAACTTTGCGACCGCGAGGCCGACCTGAGCCATGTGGACTTGCCCGAACTCCAGTCGGTGGCGGAGGATGATCTTGTTGGGAGTCTACAGTAGATGTGGATCATTGGATATATATATATACATATATAATGTATTCTTAATATGGAAGATCCGTTATTGTTAATATTTATTGTCAATATTTATTGTTAATAACTATTGGATCCCGTCATTGTGAATAACTGGACAAATTTGTGTCTAAAAATCCGAAACATACCCTGCAACGGCCATTTCAATAAGGAACATGACGAGCCATGATCAACGATTGGAATTTGGAGTACAGTCTTTTCATACAAACCCATATTGGTCAATAAATGATACAGATTCATAACATATCATAAATTCTCATACAAACTCATGTATATATATATATACACATTATGGATTCATGCAAAATCAAAATTATGGATATCTTTAACAATCAACATCATAACATATTGATATGATTTGTGCACATGAATCTGGCGCAACAGGGAGCATCACAACAGATGTACCTATTTGATGTAGGGAAATCTACATTCACAGTGCACGGAATGGAGCACAATAGACTGTGAGGCAAACACGTCTCATGAAAATCATGGTAGGTTTGAATGTGCTTTTTGTTTTAATGGTATGTAATATGTAACACACACACACGCACAAAATCAATACATGTGCTTTGAAGGGTTTGGCGTCTCGTCATGCATATCCCGTCTTCACTTGGCTCTCAGCAACTAGGTCTTTAGGATCCAAACACAGTACAATGTGACATGGATATAATTAATGTAATTTATACTCTGATATATAGTGTAATATAATAATGTAATATAATATAATATAATATATTATAATATAATATAATATAATAATATAATATAATAAGATAATATAATAATATAATATAACATAATATAATATAATGTAATATGATACATAATATGATATAATATGATATCAAATGATATAGTGTTTTCTTGTTCTCTTGATACCCTTTAAATCATGTCTGACTCGGGCCATGTATTTCTGCGCACCCTGGTCGTCCCTTCGGTTTCCCAGTTCCGGTGCTCGGGCATTTCGATGAAGACGCAGTAGAGGAATACGCCCAAATACTTCCTCAGGCGATCCCGATGCGGCATTCAGGCATTCAGTTCTATATATTTATATATGAATATATATATATATATATCAATATCAATATCTATATCTCTATCTCTATCTCTATCTATCTATCTATATCTATATCTATATCTATATCTATATCTCTATCTCTATCTCTATCTCTATCTATCTATCTATCTATCTATAATATATATATATACACATGAAATATGTACATGTGCACTCTTGCTGGGTACTGAACCTCCATCATCCATCCAAGATTGGTCAGGCCTTGAGGGGGTGTATTTTGTTGCCTATCCAAGTTGCATCCCATACGCATCCATAGGCTATGAGTCGGAGCTTGGAAGACTAGTGGAAAAAACCACTCAAATTTGGCGACTTTCAGGATCGAACTAAGATAATTTTATCGGCGAGGGCAAATCATCCCAGAGCTAGTGACCCTGATGACATCTTTCTAGACAATATCGTGATATCGACACATCATCTGGTTGGTGGTAAAGCAACCCCTCTGAAAAATATGAGCCGTCAGTTGGGATGATGACATTCCCAATAGATGGAGAAATAAAATTCATGTTCCAAACCACCAACCAGTCATGATATAACATTATACAACTATAACAACCATAAACCACAAATAAATATGGTGATAAAAGCATCTTAGCCATCACCTTGTTGAGGGGCACCACCACCATGCGGCCGAAAAACCCTGGGAAGAAAAAAACAAACGGGGACCCCGACGTTTTGTCCATCAAACCACTGAGGCTCTTCCGCGACGCCGTCAACATGGTCTTCACCTTCGTCACGCCTGAGATTCTGTGGCTCCGTCCGAGTGAAGTGGATGAAAAGCCAACCATGACCTACCCTCTGGTTATGACGTTCACAGTTCGCCATGGAAAATCCGCCCATTTTTAAAAACGGTGCTTACCATCTATTTCGATTAGGGCCATGGCTTAATCCCATGGCGAACTGTGAACGTCATAACCAGAAGGTAACAAACAGCGGGGAATTGCCTGATTTTACCAAGGAACATGTGGATCTCTCCAGGAATAAGAAGAACCAGCTGAATTGTGAAGTGACGACTCACCAGCCGTGCCGTTTCGTGGGGATCTAATCAGCAAAACAAAAAGGGATTTAATTGATAGGTGATTTATTTGATAAGTGACAAGATTGGGATATCACATTCAATCCCATTTAATCTAAATCCACATCTAGATGGGGATCTAATAAATCTAAAACAAATTTGGGATTTAGATATGTGATTTGAACATGATATCATGATAGGTGACTTGTTGAAAATAACTAAAGGATAAGCGGCTTATGTACATCTACAGCTAGATGGATGTACAAACCAGCTGGCCTACAGGTGTGATATTTTACAAACATGAATCATTATATCTGCAATATTAGACAGACTAATATAAAAATATCTGTGAGTGCAAGTGCTACTTGTATGATGATTCACCCTGATCACTTAGAATATAAACTGGTTGGTGGTGTCAACCCCTCCGAAAAATATGAGTTCGTCAGTTGGGATGATGACATTCCCAACTGAATGGAAAGTCATAAAATTCCATGGTTCCAAACCACCAACCAGATTGGTTCCCGTTATGGTTAATCACTTGAAATTTCTCTGTCTATCTAAAAATCCGAAACATACCCTGCAACGGCCATTTCAATAGGAAACATGACGAGCCATGATCAACGATTGGAATTTGGAGTACAGTCTTTTCATACAAACCCATATTGGTCAATCAATGATACAGATTCATAACAAATCATAAATTCTCATACAAACTCATGAATATATATATATATATACACATTATAGGTTCATGCAAAATCATAAATATGGATATCTATAACAATCAACATCATAACATATTGATATGATTTGTGCACAGAAAAATATGGATATATAAATAATATGTGATAACATATTGATATATATGGATAATATATATATATATTATGGATATTCACCCAGAAAAAATCACCAGAAAAATCTGAACATCCCCAGCCCAGCCCAGGACAGCCGGGTGGGATCCCGACTGGCAGGTGGGATCTCGGCCCAAATGAACTCCGCGAAGATGAACTCGCTGGTGAGGCCTGAACAAATGGTGAAGTCACTGGGGTCTGATTTATTGGGCGCTCTATGATTATATATATATGTAATAAATGTAATATATGTCATATATATATGATTATATATATATGGTTATATATGATTATACATATGATTATATATGACTACATATGGAACTAAACTAGGTAGTGAGTTGTTTTTTTCTAACAATTATGTAGATAGATGCAACAATCGACCAGCAATACCTGCATGGCATGGTCGGGCAAGCTGTTTGGCAAACCTCCGATGAACCATAAGCAAAAAACACTTGATCTATAGTGACCCCCAAGAGGATAGACATACATATATATATATATGTACCAGTAAGATAGGAACATACGATCCTCGAAAAAGTGTATACAGATGTCACATTCCTCCTTTCGCCCGCAGATGTCACATACTCAATAAATCGACCTGTCTCCAGTTGCTTTACCTAGTAACATCTGTCTGTAAAAATTGAAGGGCAACTTCTTAGGGGGGATTGTCCAAAAATTGGTCACACCCGAATAATGTACTTAAAATACCTTTAGATTGCATTTTTGAGCATAACAATTATAATCATATTGGCATAGTTCCAAAAATCAGCTTTCCCCAACATATTTCAAAACAATGATGATTTCTACCATTTGACTTGGAGGTACATCCACACATTTCTTCAAAACGACTCCAGGACTCCCGTCAGTCACGGGCCAGCGATTGTGCTTCCTGGCCGAGTTTTTTTTGGCCAGTCTTGGATACCGTGCAGTGTTGTTGTTTGGCTGGGTAGTATAGTTATATAATATTATATACGGCCCCCAAACGAAACAGCTAAGTTGGTGCAATTAACTTTGTTAATTAGGATTTATGTCGGATATAACTAACTATAGTCAGTAGGGTTTATACTTCCATTGATACAAGATATTTAAGCAAGTAAACTGCATAGATTGGAATATATTATTAAGCAACCACCATGTTTTAAAAAGGGTACAAGCAAACTAGCCATCCAAAGTTGATGCAGAAAGTGAAGCATAAGTGAATGTCCTCCAGTCTGTGCAAAGCTACCGTTTGTTCCAACGAATTTTCGGATATTCTCCCCAAATAAAGACTGATTGCACCATATGAATTGCACATAGGACCCCAAAAAGGGGGTCCCACAGAAGACTTTCCATGTTGAAATGAGAGGTGGACTGGTACCATCGTTTGTCAGATCTTTTTTAATCCAAGGTTCAACATTGACAAATGGCCATGACATGGTGTTTTGGTTCAGGGTCATACAGCATTGATGTGGAAGTCACCAAACGCAACATAGATGGCACTGATGGCTCGTCAACAGTCAAGCTGTTGATTGATGTTGAATCTACCGAGACTCTCCAAGTACCCATGAAAATGTGTGTTTCAACCCATAATCTTGATACTTTACAAATCTTGATAGGTACTTGGAGGGTTTAGGCATATAAATTAGTGGCATCTCCATATTTTGTCTTTCTGTCTCTTGGTGCTTGGTGTTCACCCCATGTAGCAGGTTGGAAGCCCAGGTGTATGTGGGCCCTACTGAACCGATTTACAGGCATGTACCCTCCGGTCATCAAACCATGCAATGGAACAATTCCGACTTGCTGGAAGATTTTCCATTGAAACCTTCATTTTCGGGTCCTGAAATATCGGAAATTCCCACTGAAGTGCAAATCCTGAATTTCCCACGTATTCTGGGAGAAAATGGCTGACTCACCCCACAGCTGTTAGACGGGCCTGCGGCATGCGCACGAAGGAAGGCAGCACCTGCCACTTCCCATGATTTGTAACAGTTTGCAGTTTGCATCAGTCTGACTAGAGCCCTTGTGAAGTGAAATATAAGGGCCCGAACTAGATAATGATATTTAGTAGCCGCCAAAAAAAAGTGAAAAGTCATTGATCACACATGATTTTACCAACTTCTATCTTTTTGGGGGATGCTACAGGTGTTTTTTCAGTGTGGATATACTGCGAATTCGTTTGCACTTTGTTGGCAAATTCCTCGCTTGCCCCTGGCACTGCGGTGAGCTAATCATCTGTCATCTTGATCAATGCGCTTTTCCTGGACGAAGACGTAGATCCCACAATCACTGGGCTTCCAGTACTGATGTCATGGCCGCGCTTGAGGTGGGTGAGGGTTGTCCCCGGAGCCTCCAAAAAGCCAATGTTGCATTCCACGCGTTTCGATCCCCTGGCCCGAGCCACGGTCCCCTGGGTGTGGGACTGCACAGCCGCACATCTTTCAGTCCTCTTCTTCGCTCAGCTGCCGGTGATGCCTTGTATCCTCCCACATCATCATGTTAAGCTTGCATCATCAAGTAGTTGGGGTGACCCCTCTGATATTGAGGTCAGCTTTGGCGAAGTAGCTAAATCCCCATGATAAACATCTGAAGATATAGACGTAAATGATGGAAATGTAGAAATTTCGGAAGACACATATCTAGAACATCATGGAAAGACTTTGCTTAAAGAAAATCGAACCCATGTAATTAATGTTGCAGTTCAATGCACCCAATATAAAACCCAAAAACAAATCCGTCAATAGTTTGAAACAGTTTTTTTGTAAAACCCTCAAGTGTTCAAGTTGGGCATGGTTCATCTTTGAAACGTTTTGAGGGCAAGAAAAACAGCGTTTGTGTTGGGCATTGCTGAACTCCTCCAAACGCCAAGTGCCAAAGCCGCTGGTTGCTAGGTCACCCCCCATGATAAAAATATTCATCCATTGGCAGTCATCAGCTCTAGTACGGATGGATCGTGGATCTTAAAGAATATCTAAGCAAAGCATTCCAATTCATGTTTTTGGATGTTTTTGGATGTTTTTGGATGTTTTTGGATGTTTCATGATCATTCTCCCCATCTTACAAATCATTTGCGTTCCCAGCTCCGTTAAGTTGGCTGTTGATTCTAGTTGTCATCCAAAAACCTCACCACTCAATAGTTTTTTCCACAAAGAACTGACCACCAAAATACCCTCTGGTAATTTAACATAGCTATTGAAAATGACCATTTATAGTGGATTTTCCCATTGAAAATGGTGATTTTCAATAGTTATGTTAGTTTACCAGAGGGTAACTCTGTTGGAATGGCCTAAGCCGCTTCTTCTAATCATAAGGATGACCTCCAACCCGCTGTGGCCCCGCGACCTGTGGCCAGTTCTCCAGCACATCTGACAAGACCTGAGATCCAGCAGTGCCTTGACAGATCTTCGGGTTACAATGTCTCTAAGCCGCCATTTTTTTGCTATAATGCTCTATATATAATTAAATATAATATTAATTATATATACATATATATTGTATATATATAAATACTATACAGTATATATATTTATATTTATATTTATATTTATATTATATTATATTATATTATATTTAATTTATATTATATTATATTATATTTATATTTATATTATATTATATTTATATTTATATTTATATTATATTATATTTATATTTATATTTGTATTTATATTAAATTATATTATATTTATATTATGTTATATTATATTTATATTTATATTTATATTAAAATTACATTTATATTATATTATATTTATATTTATATATTATATTATATTATATTTTATTTATATTTATATTATATTATATTATATTAAATTATATTATATTATATTTATATATATTATTATATTATATTATATATTATATTATATATTATATTATATATTATATTATGTTATATTATATTGTATTATATTATGTTATATCATGTTATATAATATAATATTATATATTTATTTATTATATTATATTGTATTATATTATATTATACTATATTATATTATATTATATTATCCTATATTATATCATATTTTATTAAATATATATCGTATATATATATTATATATTAATTATGTATATATATATATGTATTAATTATATTTTTCTAGATAGATATTTGAAGCGTAGGTTGGTGTGGTTACAATTCATTCGGTAACTGGATGTAGCTGGTGTATATCCAAGAGGACACTACCTACACCATGCTAGTGGTTATTAAAATCCATCCAAACAACACTATGGTGATCCGAAAATACGTGATCGTCCTGGGCATATCTTTACCCACATGACTGGAGCAATGTTTCTGGGCGAAAATTGGTCTATACACATCTATTCTATACATGGCGCGTATGATAATCTTGAATATCTCGGAAACACAACATTTTTTTGGGGGCTGTGTTGCTTTATATACCCTGATTTGCAAGATAAACCCGATCAAGAATCCATCCGTCCTTGGGGTTTATTGTTGGACGTATCCTTTTGATGATATCAAACGACTTGCCTCAGATGTTCACAGATCAAACAACCCCGTGTTCACATATTGGATTCATGGTAGGTATATCGAACTAGTGAATGGGGTGAACATGAAAAACAAAACAACAAACATCACGGCGGGCACCGCTTTCAAACAATAATCCCAACACATAAATCATCATAAGTTGTGTATAAATGGGCCATTTTCCATAGCTATCTTAGATAGCCTGAGGCCAAAGGCTGGTTGGCTGTCAGCAAGCTGGAGCAACACATGACCCCACACGCCTGGGTGGGAGAAGCACAGTGCGGAGCCAGTTGGGCGCGAAATTTGGGCAGCCTGAGGCGCCAGAAACCGACTATCTACTGGAGAATTGGATGGAAAATGATGAGGGATTGATGTGGATTGGTTTTCTCACTGGAGAGTGTTCGATGGAGAAAATGATGGGTGATGAACATATGTGGATGAAGAACCCAAATCCCATAGTGGAGAATTTTCGATGGGACATGATGAGGGATGAAAATCTGGATGAAGAGCCAGACCCTTGCTTCATTACCCACAAAATACACCAAATAATTCTGTTTCTGGTTGGATATATTATATCCTGAGTATATTCCTACTACAGTATATCCCAATTATAGCCCATTATCAAAACTATACGAGTTCGTTGAACATATCTCATTGGTGTGGTTAGACATAACAAATTCTTGCTGGTAAAAACCTCTGGCTATTGATATACACAAATTCGAGTTGACCAACTTATAGCCAGTTTAGCCAAGTAAGGGGACTTACCTTGTATGGTCAAATCCCATCACATCCCATGATTGATTGGTTATATTGATACCCTCTGGTTATTTAACATAGCCATGGAACATGGCCCATAGAAATAGATGGTTTACCTGTTCAAAATGGTGATTTTCCATGGCTATGTTAAATAACTAGATGGTATACCATATATTAACCAATGATATCACTATCACATCACCATGTTTACTGGTTAAATCCAATCAGAATATAGATAACTTGACAACCCTGTGGGTGGTTATAATACGTACTGCTTCAAACCAATCAATTATAACCCAATCACTATAGATAAGCCAATCAATTGGATAAACAATCCATTAGTTATATCACCATTATTATGGGTTAAACATGGTAAAACCCAATCAGAATGTAGATAATTCATGATAATCCCATGGGTCTATGACCAAACTCCCACTGGTTTTGCCCAACTGGCCATGGGGCCATGGCTGGAGCCCCCTGGGGCCCCCGACTTCGCCACGTCCAAAATGGCCATGGCCGTCAGAACCGCATTGAAGACCTGCCACCGTGCGGTGAGGGATTTGCTTTGTCGCCGTAAGTGCGGTACTGCTAGGGATTTATAGGGAATATCATGGGAATACAATGGGAATATATAATATTCCAAAAAAAATGATGAGAATATAATTGGAATCCAATATAATGGGATACAATATCCTATTTATTCCTATAATGGGATTCCAATATCATGGGAATATCATGTGAATTTAATGGGAGCATGATGGGATATTAATAAGGGATATAGCCATAGCCCATATGCTCCATGGTGCTGGTATGGTTACCTACATTTGGATGATGTTTGAGCTACATGTTGATGAATAATATTACATGGAGCATATGGGAAATGAAACATATTCCCTAGAGATTCCTTCAGTAATCTATATCTAGGTCCCTAGGTAGCTATCTATCAATCTGCCTATTTGATTATCAAGCTATATACAGTAGATAGATATCTGATATCAAAGTATATAGATTTCCCCTTGGGAACATATTTTTGCAATCATCTTCAGCATATCCTGGTGCTGGATCTTGATGAATTTTGAATGCACTGGGGCTCGGTGGCATCATGTCTCCGCGTTGAGGCACTGCAGCAGAATGGATTCTGATAAACTTTGTATAATGACTTTGACAGAGGTTGAGAGGTGTCCTTGAATTTGATAGATTTTAATAGACTTAACTCTAACCCACAAAGTTGTCTTGAACCAACCAACATAGAGATTTTAATCATCAAAATTAGGGTCTAAGCAATAACAAGATCTTTTGTCTAAAATTCTAAAGCACCACAATCCGAATACATAGGGGGCTGTCTATGCATAGAGTATAACTTACTCAAACTCTGGTGTCAGGAGACATGGGGGTAAAGCCAAAGCGCAAAGCAAGAAAAACCATTCCTCAAATACTGGGGATTCAAACACGATTCCCGCCTTGAGGGGCTTTATTATCGAGTTTCATGAGTATATACAGTAATGGCCATGGCTACCAGTTATAACTGGTTATTTCTATGGGATTATACATTCTATAAATGGGGTGGCTTGTTAGTACTTATAACTGATAAGTGACCATAACTGTAAGGTAAGCTTAAGTTATGGCTACCTATCAATTTCATCATGTCTCGATTTGAGAAATTGGAATCTCCACCCCAAAAAAACCCAAGCGCAGGGCGGTTCGCAGTTTGGGATCAACAGTTTGGGTCGTTGGAGCATCCAATATGTTGAGCAAATTAGGGATACCCTCTGGTAAACAGCCACATAACTATGGAAAATCACAATTTTTAATGGGAAAATCCACTATTTCGACTGGGCCATTTTCAATAGCTATGTAACAAATTACCAGAGGGCAACACTTGAGTTATGGCAATGTCTCATTTTTCGTTGGTAAAAGTCCGTGTGTTGAACAAAAACAAAGTAAAGCTAAAACCATGAATAGAACAACACGAAGCGGAGCTATGATAGTTCCTTTCCGAAAGGTAAAAATCTGTCCATCTTTTTCCATAACAATCTATTGAACAAATCAGGAAACATCGCCTCAGGGCTCTCCAGGGATGTGGCCGTCATCTCTCGAATCCTCGGCACCGGAAACCCAAACGATGATCGAATGATCACTGAGTTGGTGCAAATAACTACAGTATATTTCTAATTGGTGGTATACCTACCCCCTGAAAAATATGAATTCGTCAGATTGGATCATCATCCCAACTATTGGGGAAAAAAATCATGTTCCAAACCACCAACCAGATCTTAAATCACCTGTATTTTGTTGCATGTATCTCCGTATATCTCCGTAATATTTGATAGTATTTGGTATGTATACACGTATCTACAAAAAATAGAGATTTATCCATGATTTAAGTTGGTGCTTTTTTTCTTTGCAGCCATGGAATCCATTCGAATCCCAGCTGAAAAAATTGCAGCATGCTAGAGGTATTTAATTATTTATTGGTTGGTGGTGCAATGGGATATATGGGGAATATCATGGGAATATCATGGAAATATCATGGGAATATATACTGGTTGGTGGTGCAATTTCACCATCTTGAAAAATGATGGAGTTCGTCAATGGGAAGGATGACATCCCGTATATTATGGAAAATAACAAATGTTTGAAACCACCAACCAGTTTATATAGATGTTCTTCCCGAAGAAAGAGTTTTCCAACCGAAGAAAGAGTTTTCCAACCACTGGGATCATCAAACAGGGCTGACACCGCGCTTCCGAGTGCTTGGCTCAAGCCATGCGAGTTGCTGAATACCGTCGCGACAAACATGGCTAGCTGGAAAATCTTCAGAAATAGAGGTTTATAGCTGGGACAATGGAAAGCAATCGAACTAAATGCGGATAATTTTCCATAGCCATGTTTGATTAGCGAAGGGTATTTCTTCCTAACATAATATCCAAACAGCAAACCCATATCTGCGAACAATTGTAATCTCTGTCCTATCCTATGCTTCAGCCAGACCAGCAAGATTCTGCACTTTCTGCACAGCGTGTTCTTCTCTGTTTCGCCTTGAAATACGAAACCAGCGGGAAGTGCAATTCCCTTAAAATCTTATTTGAACCATACGTCAGGGTTGGTGCGTGCACAAAGTTTCTCAAAACCAACACAGAAACAACAGGAGTTGTTTTGACCCCAAAACAAAATGGTTTCAAACTATTGCATTTTTCACACACTGAGGGTCAATCCTGACATTGTAACTCGCTCTTTGACAAGTTTCCTGTAAGACAACCTACTGCCTCTACTCTTCCGGTTGCATTTGTGAAAAGCAACAGGTGAACATCATGCTAATCAGTTACCTATGTCCTAATGTTGACGAGATTTTAACCATGACCACTTGACGCATTTGGCGCGGATGATTGCAACTGGAAGCACCGGCGATTGAAAGACATTAAAAGTATATCGAAACCGAGAAAGTCTTTGCTTTCATGACCTGCTCCCCTTCGGTGGTAAGCGCAGCAGTATGCAGCAGTGCCGCGCACATCACTTACAGTAAGGGCTTTCCAGGTTTCAGTTGAGCCAAGTATCCTGTGCTAAAATGGTGATTCCCATTCCCATGACAAAATTGACCCATTCCCAGACCGAAGTTTATAAGTCAACTTAGCTAATTATCGTTCGGGGGGCCTCACCTTGATGAAAATTCCCATGATGATCATCCCCATATGCTCCATGTAATATTCATCAACATTGACCTCAAACATCATCCAAATGTAGGTAAATATACCAGCACCATGGGTTGCATCTGGGATCATTATTTCCATATGATTCCCATGGCCGTGGCGATTCCCAGTCGATTAAAGATCTATATGGGTTATATCAGTATATCCCATCATGTTCCCATCATTTTTTATGGGATGTGATATATAATATATATATATATTCCCATGATATTCCCATGATATTTCCATGATATTCCCATGATATTCCCTATAAATCCCTATAAATTCCCATGACATCCCATGATCCTCGACATCTTCGCTGCCCTCAGGAGGTCTTCGCTCGTTTCAGCAGACGACTTCGTAACTCCGCGGCGGGCGCCTTCTGCATCTCCTGTGGAGAGATGTGGGACGGTCCAGTGTCCGGCATAGAAAGAACTGCTTAAAAAATAGTTTTTATCTATAGTACTTACTATATCAAATGAAAAAAATACATATATTAACTTGGAATATGTGTGTATAAGAAAATTTATTATTAATATATCATAATATATCTACTAATGTAGTACCATAGATCAAGGGCCTCTTTGAAAGAACACTAACTAGGATTCTCTGGTCCGAAAATGGAGCTGGCACGAGCTGACACGAGCTGGTCGCCTCCAAGATGTCGTCTTGGTCCAGGAATCCACTCCGAAGCAAAGCCAGGGCCTTGGCCATATCCATCTTCTCCAGCACGCCTCAAGAGTCGATCAGTCCAGTGGCGTGGAGACTTCGTCTCCCTACTTTTGTCCTAGACTGGGGATGACAAGATCTGTGTTTTTTTTTGACAAAACACATCGGAGTCATGAAATTCAACACAAATTGCTTCTGAAATGATCAAACTTGATCATGAAAAGTCATGAAAACATCGGAGTCAGGAAAGCAATTTGATCAAACTTTCAGTCAGCGACTTGCTATGTCTAGCCGCTTCAACCAATGACATCCAATGACCATGCCCCAAATTGACGACGAAGACTCCTGGCCTTCCAGGCGGCCACAAAGCAGTGAAGCATCGAAATAGAAATGGCTGAATTGGTAGGTCCCAGTTGTCACATCAATTAGACATTCCCAAACATAACCAGTTCGAGTGACTACAGTCATGGCCATTTACCACTTTTATAACTAGTTATTTCAATGGGATTATACATTCTATAAATATATAAGTACTTATAACTGATAAATGGCCATAACTGATAAATGGCCATTTTTGGTGAAATCCTTATCAAACCCAGCCGTAGCGATGGGCCGCGGTTTTTCGCCGGGTGGCAGGCTGCGTCATAATATTCGCAGTCAGCGAGTATGGTCGCCTCGGGGTCTTCTGTGGTTTGTCAGTGGAGGTGCAAATCACACCATGGTACTTAACCATCTATAACTGGTAAAAATACCAGGTCACTTAACCAACTGGAGGTATTTAACCCAGTGAACTACACCCTGTATTTACTGTAACCATGGAGGTGTTTAACCATGTCATGGTTACATATGGTTAAATATGGTTGCACACTGTTAGATAAATACATATGGGTATGTATGCCTATATACGGTTACATTGCATATGCCTACGTATGGGTTTTCATGGTTTATCCGAAACAATGAGGTATATCACATATACGGTATGGGTATTATCATTGCTATGTAAATATGAATAGGCTTCATGGTAGATGTATCGAATCAGTCGATGAGTTTTATAAACCAACTTATACCTTAGGAGTACCACCGTCTAGGTTTATCACTGCTTACGTGCATATACAAGTATATATATATGAATGTATACACATGCAAATATAAATATGTGGTTGTATGGGTCTATCCAAAACTATTCCTGAGGTATGTGTTTATATGGTATTGATATTATGTGTGCAAATATAGAATAAAAATGTATACAGTGATGTGTCACCAATCGATGATATATGATGGGTTAGTAAATCGCACTGCGAACATCTGCAAACTGGTTCAACTGTTTAAACCATATATAATAAACAATGATAGTGGGTCATCTGCGTATTAGCAGTACCAATCGATATACCAATTGATTTTTTGGATAGCATGTCAATTATAAACATGGGGATGGGTCAAAACCCTGGCACCTAGTGAACCCCAAAATAGCTGGTAAATGTGGATGTTCATCCCACTAAAAATGTATCTATAGGTATTGACCCATACCCACATGGGTTAATTCAAAAATTAACGGCCCACAGAATTGTTTCTTTTTTGTAGTATTCAACCATCGATTTTGGAGCGCATTGATACATGTTCACCCACATGGGTATAGACCAACGAGAATAGACATATGGGGATGGGTCAAAACCTTGTACCCCTGGTGAACATCAAAATAGCTGGTAAATGGATGTTCATCCCACTAAAAATGGTATGTATAGGTATTGATCCATACCCATATTATCCGCCAAACATGGAATATGGACCAAAAAGAACATGTGGTCTTGCCAGCAAGACGTGGCGAGACAAACCAAATGATACCAAGTGTACTTTTTCTGTAGGTTGAAAGCCCAAACAGAAGATGTGGTAGAGCAAATGAAAAATACCATGTGATCTTTTCGGGGGCTGGACTCACAATTCTCAATGAATGAGGCTATTGCAAAAAAACCAGACCCATGGAAGCGGCTGGCCCGCAAGAGATGTTAATCAATCTTTACCCTCTGGTAAACTAACATAGCTACTGAAAATGGCCCAGTCGAAATAGTTGATTTACCCATTAAAAATTGTGATTTTCCATAGTTTGTTGTTAATTTACCAGAGGATAAACAGCTTTGTTAACCATCCATTTCTGGCAAAGCCTCAGGACTAAAAAACCCATCGTTGCATCGATGGTTTTGGCAGCGGACCGCACATCCCATGTGGAGCTCCAGGTAAGAGCACGATCACTTTCAGGCGAGACGTTCGAGGAAAACAACCCATTCCAGCCCCACTGGAGGCGGTCTAGGTGTTTGCCAAACGTGCTGTTTTACCACTTCACACTATATACACTATGGCCACTATGGCATTATTCCTCTTCAAAAGAACCACCTGGACCGAAATGTGATGAAATGTGGGTCAACCAAAATCACCACAACAAAACACAATCGAATTAATACTCAACAACCAACACACAAACAAAAACCAAAAAAAAATACAACTCCATTGCCATATAGTCTTCCCTTCGAACGTCATGCTGCCACTCATGCTGCCACCAAAAAACCGCATCGGTCACCTTGAGCTTCGATAAAATGTCCGCAGATTGGTCGTATTCCAATTCGGACCTCGTTTTCAAGGAGGAAAACACATCGAAAAAACGGATGTTTGTGAGATATGTGTCTAATTATGTGTATATTATACATGTGTAAAAATATTATATAATAAAATAACAATTACTAATTATATTGCATATGCCTACATATTATGCATGTCTATTTATATATATATAATGTAATTAATATATATATGTACAAATTAATTAATAAATATATATATATAATATAATATAATATAATATAATATAAATATAATATAATATAATATAATATAATATAATTATATATATATATATTATAGTTATATGTATATATATATATGCATACACAAGCAGAATTGGATAGATGTGCATGTAGAGACCCAGAGACCCCGGTCAAAATCGCCACACCAAACAGACTGTGGGATGTGCACCCAGGAATCGTTAATGACTTACGATGTGGGGCGCCCGTTTACGATAGCCAAGTTGGTGCAAATAACTCCAATAACTATATGGTTTATCATACATATAACTACAGTATTCATGGGATTTAGAAACAAACTTATAACTGGGGGGGGCCCCACATTGTATAATCCACGTAGAATTAGTGAATATCCCATTTGTAGCTGGGGTTAACATGTCAGAAAACATATCCCCATTGCAAAAGATATTCAGTTGCACTAAACTATCCATCCAAGGCCTTTTTTCTGGACAACCTGCCTACTTGGAAACGCTACAACAAGGTGCATCCTGTTTAGTGAGTGGTTCATAACCTACATATGTATGTAAGCCACATCTAACTGGGGATCTTCAACTTGCAACTGCGACAATAAAATCATGATGATTCTGGGTGAATTAGAAATTCACTGACCTGAATTAAGGCTTTTCCTTGGGATAATCATCCTAACCATCATCTATGAATCTATGGTGTGGTCACGCAGTGAGGTCGTGATTTCTTTTTTGCCCAGATAATTCCCATAAACTTTAACTGGTATTATCTAACACATGGAGGTTTTTTTTTTTCCATCTTTCATTGGGATCACCCCTGGAGCTTGTTCCACGATGCCCGGGACATCACATCCGCGTAACACGAGGCCACTGGCGTGGGAGGTGTCAAAGAGGGACATCAACCTTGGACGAAGCTTCACCGGCCGCAAGGCCCTGAGGTGTTACCAGGGCTGTCAGTAAGTCACCACATGGCCACATGGTTCATAATAACTCCATTTAAATCAATATCGCTGGGAAATATATATATATAACTATAAATTAGATTCATAATATAATCCCATTTATGGAATAATAACCCCAGATAATCCTCATTAATTTTAACCAGTTGTAAGCATTTATGGCTGGTAAAGGGTTTTATATGAGTGTTCTGGGGTTGTTTTTTCATAAATGGGGTGATTTGCTGACTTATAACTGTTTTTTTTGGGCCATAACTGTACCACCATAGTTTATCATCATTTTTTGCCATTCTTCAGTGAAAAAAACTCGGCGCACCCTCTAGGAATCAAGCATGGCAATGAACAAATCTACCATGATTTTCTCATTAAACAATTCATTTATAACCCTGACGCCCCCATGTCATGGAACATTTTACCAACATTTCGCCTAAAAATCACTCAGTATTCTATGGAAGATATAGGAATACATGGAGATTTTCCAACATTTACCCTAACAAAAATCACCCAGATTTCCACAATAATGGAGGGGCCGGTTTGGTATACCATCTATCATCACCTGTTGTCAAAGGGGTTTCTTCAACCCCCTCTATTTTCATCAACCTACCAATGAGAAAAAGATGGGAAAAGAACATCTATGGATTTCCATCTACCATGCAACATCCCAGATTCCGCCATCCCCACCGTCTGCCAAATTCGGCTCTTCGGCGGTGCAAGGAGCTTGGCGGCAAACTGATGCCCCATCCCCGACACGATGTGTGCCGCGGTGCTGGTATCCAGGTGACCCAAAATGTCCTCGATGATTTCTTGGTGTCATGACGCTGGGAATTGTTGTCACGTTTTAACGGAAAAAATCATGGGGAAATTCATGGGAAAATATAGGAACCTATGGGAAAATGTAGGGAAATACCCTATCAACGGAGGTTTTGAGTTGGGAAATCGAACTCACCGGATTTTCAAGCCAGCCGAGGACCGGAGGCTATGTCTAGTGGGAAAAATGATGATGATCCAGTGGAGAAATGTGAAGCATTTGACCCAAAGTGCGAAGTAACTACCATACAGTAAACTAGGTAAACCATCATAAGAATCATAACGAAAATCACTATTTTTCAAAGGTACATCAGCGCACAAAATGATCAATTGTTCATAGATATGCTAGTTTCAATCACCTGGATGTCGTTCCTCATCGTTTCTCATCATTTTCCATTGCCATACAAATCTGGGATCATAATCTATACCCTCTGGTTATTTAACATAGCCATGAAAAAACATCATTTTTAATAGGTAAACCATCTATAAATGGGCCATCTATACCATGGCTATGTTAGTCATAACCAGAGGGTAAATGTGGGATTTCCCAGCAAACCATGTTTGAGTACCCGAGAGATCCAAATGGTATTAACCACCAGAATCCGTGGCCCATCTCAGATACCCTGCAAACAATTGTTGGCATCAACTATATATATATATATAACCAAATTTAAACCAAAATTTCAAAATAATAGATATCTAACTATACTAAATATAAACAAATGTTCATTTAGTTAATATTAAAATATATCAAATAACTACAGTACATGTGCCACATTTCAAACCCAAAATAGATCATAATAGATTAATCATAATAGAGTATATATATATATATATATAATCATATAGACAAAAGTCAGTAAACTACACCCAACCTACAATTTACCAAGGATTTACCATGTCTTTCCCGAGTAGTCACCACAAAAAGGCCGAGGTTCTGCAGTGTGTTCCGGCTCAAGATATTCGAGAACTGCCTCCACGTCTCCTGTGCCATGATGAGTCATGGGGTTGACCAACAAAGTATGGGAATTCTCCTATTACCAACTTAAACATTAAGAAAACATTGATCCAGCTAGCATATTCCCTGTTTACCAACGTTAACATTATACAAATTTATAGAATATTGACCCACTCAAATGAAAAAAATATTGAAGATGAACCAAGAATAAACTCGTTGGTGGTTCCCAAACCATCCCCAGCCTCTGAGTCACTTGGGCATTCTTCTCCCGAAGAAACCGGGGGAACATTAAACAAAACATCCACATCCGCCATGATAGGGACTTCATCATCAGGATTTGGTTTTAACCAACAGAACCAATATTGGACAAAATGAACAAGAAAACTATGAGGTTTGCTGTGAACAACAAAAGGATATATCAATGGATTGGTGTAAGGGGAACATATATACAGGAACCGATTGTTTTTACCATGAAATTTAAGGTTGTCCTGCAAAATTTCCCTTAAACCTATCCAATATATATATATATATAATTGTGCATCTTATATACAGAATTAATTAAAAGTATATATATATGTTACACACCAAAAGGGGTTCAGTGAACATTGAAAATTCATAGGTACTATCTTGTACTTGTGGCGTCCTGAGTCCTACGACTCCAGAGTCCCACACGCCTTCGCAAGGACTTCTTTCCCAGTCAAACATGATCAATAACTTGCATGATTTGGTTGTCCTCCATTTTGCGGGAAATAGCCAATGAACCGCAATAATGACCACAATATATATATATATGTATATTTATATAATATTATATATTATATATATAATTATATATAGAGATTGTAACCATCATAATCAGCCATTAATTTTTCCCCTAGTGAAATGGTCGTAGTCCTCTGATAAACTAACAGTTCGATGCGAAAAAGCCGCCATTAACAATTCCATTTGTTTATCCGAGTTTCCAGCTCGCCACGTTTGATTGCCAGAGCGTTATTAATCGCTATTAATCACTACTAATATCATTAATCACAACTATGAATCATGATTAACCATGATTAACCACTATTAGTCGCATTTTTGACACACCTCCACTGGTCCATTTAGGTTTTCGACGAGGCACCGTCCCACTCACAGACCACGTACGAGGCTTCTTCTGGATCCTTGGAGTTGTCAAGTCTTGAATTTTGAACCATAAGCTATTTGATGGTTGTTTAGAAGAGCTCAAGACACCATGTCCAGTCTTTGATGGTTTGGGGGGTATTGATTCTTGCAATAGTTTGTATGATGATATACAGTAGCCAACATAAAAACAAAAAACAACAAAATATCTAATCAACGAAGCAAAGGAATAGAACAACGAAGCTAGAACAAACAGCTAAACCATTTCTAGTTCTTCATGGTTCAAGCATGTTTAGGGCTTATTGTCATTAATTACAGTACAATGTGGGGCCCCCTAGATAGCTAAGTTGGTTTATAACTCCAATAACTATGGTTTATTGTACTTATAACTATAGTATTCATGGGGTTTATAAACCAACAAACATCACTGGGGGGCACCACATTGTAGCAAACAGCAAAGCCGTGATCAACAAAGCTACTGAAAATTGGGCCAGGACTTGGCAAACACATCAGTGGGTGATCTGTTGGCAAAAAAAAAATCCTTGAACTTTAACTGGAGGTTTAATGGGAAATCCACTATAAATGGAGGTTTAATTGGGAAAAAACAACTTTAACTGGTTGGTGGTTGAGCCCAACCCCTCTGAAAAACATCCGTGAACTTTACCTTCCGGTGTCATCACTGGCAAGGGAAAAACAACAACTATACTGGTTGGTGGTTTCAACCAACCCCTCTGAAAAATATGTTTCTTCGTCAGTTGGGATGATGACATTCCCAATATATGGGAAAAACAACATGTTCCAAACCACCAAGCAGCTATATTGTTATTCCAATTATTTACCATTATTAACCATAGATTAAGCATAGATTAACCATTATTTACCATAGTAAGGCCTTGTGATTGGCAGAAAATGGCGCACCCATCTGCCAAAAAACCTCATGATCACCATAGATCATCTGTCCGGATGTTTCATGCCACGAGCCACGTGGGGCATTGAAAACCCACCAAAATTGCTTGGAGACAGGGCTTCAAGGATTCGACCCAGAGGGATCTTGAAGCTCTAGGAATATCAATATCAGCGTAAAAAATACATATCTTAACAAATTCATCTACCTTATCTGTCTAGTGTTAAACAGAAAATGCATCCTAAAGTACAGTGATACTATCTACAACTGTTTAGATGTTGATTTGTGTTGTGTTAAGATATCTGACTTTATGAATTCATGGTTCTAGTGTATCTGTTGTATTTACCTACCTATGAACATCCTCCCGGAAACATCCCTTCGTGACGGAGTTCCATGGCGCCCAAGATATGTGCTGCCTGGTTTTCGTCCATGGGCGACCTGAACAATGGGACACTGTAAGGTTTCAACCAACCATGATGTTGTAAAAGGCTGTAAAGCCCAATCCAAAACTGATTTCGCCGGGCTTCTGATTCTTGTCTCTTTCTAATACCATATAATACATATACAGTTATGGCCATTTAACAGTTATAAGTACTTATAACCCCATTTATAGAATGTATAATCCCATTTATAACCAGTTATACCTGGTAAATGGCCATAACTGTATTAATTGAATTCCAAGGTTGACCTTGGTATAAAGTCAGAGATGGGGAAAAATGCGGAACCGCGATCTCAGTGAAACCTCAGGATTTTGCTGGAAACAACTTGGATTTGACATGTCTTTACCCATAGAGAATACCTATAGTCCTTACACCCCATAAATTGATGTAAATTGTACCTACCCATCTGGGCAAATAAAATAAAAGTTCACCAATCAAACTCCATGTTCGGGCACTTTGGAGATGGTTTCCGTTATCCGATAACTACTAAAGCAACCTGTCTATTCATCTTACAAGTAAGGAATTAGCTACTATTTCGGGTAAAGGTAAGTTCCCAACCAAACTCCATCATGTCAAAACCTCCTACAGTTACAGTTTTTTACTCATAACTGGTGTCTATCTTCATGGGGTGATCATTCCAATGGGGTAACTTACAGCCATGCTGTTCCGTTGAAACCGAGCGGCAGAATGTTGGCTTGATCCGCATAGTCGAGGTGCTGCAGCATGGCTGCAGCCTCCTCCGAACCTGATCCGGAAACGTCATGACTTGGATGATTTGGGGTACCCGGTTTTTAGTGTTCACATCGCTTGAGATCATCATTGTTTTAACCCTCAAAAGCCACAAAAATCAACAAACTTCGAGTTGTTCTTCGGGTTGAAACCCACACAATCATGGGGATGAAACCGGAACATCTTCGCTGAAAACCGGGATTTCAGGAAACCAACCTTGATACGGGAAACCTTGTGTGGCCTACCAAAACCTTTTCTCTGGGTGGGAGATTGTGCTTCCTTTACTAGAATGCCTCAAGAAGCCAGCAATGCAGCAACCGAACCAGGATTTTCCCAAATGACAATCACCCTCCCATAAGCTCCATGGCTTAATTTACCTACATGATCCTATATGACTGGGCAATTTCAGGCTAAATCTTGGTAAGTATATATACTGGTTGGTGGTTGAGCCCAACCCCTCTGAAAAATATGTTTCTTCGTCAGTTGGGATGATGACATTCCCAACTGAATGGAAAGTCATAAAATTCATGTTCCAAACCACCAACCAGTATATATATAGTTCATATGGAGCATCATGGCTTGAGTTTCTAACCTTGGCTGCGCAAGCTCGCACAGTCCCAGCAAATGTGGCTGGAGGATGACACACGCGGTGAAAGGTTGGTCTTCACAGTGCCGTTCTCTGCAAATTCTTGAATCTGGCAATAGAAATACCCTCGGGTAAACAAACTATAAATGGTGATTTTTCATGGTTTAACAATGGGTTAACAATGGTGAAGAATGGGATGATAATGGGATATACCCTCTGGTTATGTCAAAATAGCTATTGAACATGGCCATAGAAATAGTTTCCCATGAAAAATGGGTGGATTTTCCATAGTTATGTAAACGTTTACCAGAGGGTAGATAGAATTAGATAGAACTCATCAGTTTCAAGTTTCAGCTTCATCAAATGATGTTTCATGCCACATTTTCTGTCATCGAATCGATGTCATGAGATTGCTATGTCATACATCTCCTGCTTCCAAGCAACCATTCACTTCGCTGACGATCCGGCAGCCATCCTCAGCTTCCAGCTGATCCAAAATGTAGCCCGCATCCTGCCCAGGTGCTATGGGATCACCGGGATGGTGAGGATTTTCAAAATCAGCAGATGAAGCAGATGAATTCTCATCATGTGGTGATTATTATTGTTATAATATGTTATAATGACTGAAATATATTATGATTTATAATATTTATGATGATGATAATGAACTTGGTTGTTTTCCATGAATGACTACTAAAAATCCCCTGATCAATTCACCATGTTTAGATATGCAACTAGTATGTGTAAATCATCTAGAAAATGAGCCATTTTAGCTAGCATAGCTATGTAAAAAAATAAACCACAGTGGTATGGAGTTGGGAACTGAGTTCTCTGATGGAAACTAGCTGCTTTTTATCCTCCTGATTGTTGTGACTGACGGCCTGGATTGAGAACTTATCGTAAGTAGAACACAAACCAAACAGCAACGAAACCATTTCCGGACATCATTACCTAACAGTGTATGGGATACCCTGGGATACCAATGTTCTTTTTTCCCATGAACCAATCATTCATCAAGAATTCAGCATCAGACGTTTCCCTTTTTCCCCCGGCCTCATCGCTCAAGTTCTCCAAGATGTATCCCGCATGGCTGGAATCCATCAATTTCAATGCTGCAGCGGAGACCTCGTATTCCTTGGCGGGCGCGTTCAGGGAAGTGGTGTCGCTGCGATGTAAATATGGTGAAACTCTGGGGCTAGAGCTGGGAGATCATGATGAAATTACATTGGGCGCTAGATAGGACTTGGACGTTACTCGACAATTTCAGGATCCTCTCTCATAGGTTCTGTCCAAAAAAGTGGACATGTTCAGTGATATGATGATATTGAAACAAACAAATACTGGTTGGTGGTTTCAACCACTCTGAAAAATAAATATGAGTTCGTCAGTTGGGATGATGACATTCCCAATTCATAAAATTCATATTCCAAACCACCAATCAAATAATATACATATAATGTATATATATATATATTATATAGTATCATACACTATTGTTATTATAGTATCATACACTATTGTTATTATAGTATCATACACTATTGTTATGTTCCAAACCACCAATCAGAATATATCTCATGAACTTCTGGTTGCAAACTACCTGCCGGCAGGTTTACCATCTCGGTCAACTTCACCGAGTTCCAACATCCCTGTTGAATCTTTCATTGGCCTTGAACTTGCCGAAACCATCAGAAATATAGAACACGACATCGCCGTGTTTTTCTCCATGGTTTTCTCCATGTTTTCTCACGAACTTCGCCGTGTTTTCCATGTTTTCTCTATCTGGTTGGTGGTATACCTACCCCCTCTGAAAAATATGAGTTCGTCAATGGGAAGGATGACATCCCATATATTATCCCATATATGAAACGGAAAATAATCCATTCATGTTTCAAACCACCAACCAGCTATGTTTTCCCCGTCCGTTTTCTCCATCAACGTTTTCCCCGTACGTTTTCGGCACCCCCGCATGGCTCGCCCAAGTCTCTAAATGTCCAATGATTCCAGCGGCCGCTTCGGCTTCCATCTCATCCAGAGCCTGAGATGTTCCCGATCCCCGGCTTCCAAGAGCGGCTCGGTTTTTCACGCACCAAATCCCTGGTTTTTTGTTTGAAGCGCCCATAAATCATGGTCATGTTTGACGAAACAATAACAATTATAGCTATTAAATCATGGTGTTTGATGACAACAAAACCATTTATAGCCTTATAGCTATTGAAGTGCCCGTGAAAACCGTAAACAAATCAGCATTTTAGCTCTAAAAACTGCCCCATGTTGAGACAACCAACGACAACGAACACCATGCCTCTGCAGCACATTCCTCTGTGAGATGTTCAAAGATCTCGGCAACCTTTGCATAGGACCTCAGGTTTAGATCTGTGTCTGAAAATTGGGTATTAATAATAGACTGGCATAAAATCATTCTAGGGTATATTCTTGGGTATATTAGGGTATATGATATTATACGTATGCAGATTATTATTGGGTGTATATATATATAATGTGTATATATATATATACAGTATGCAGGTAGCACCTTCTTCCTTTGGGGTATCAACCCGTTACTGGCTTACAAGCCGGCGTTTTTCCCTTTCAAGTCTTGGAACTGTAGAAGTTTCCCCTCCACACTCGAAGTCCACTATGATGGCTAAGCAATCAACCCTGGGTCTAATGAGTGCGTCCGAGAGGCTCTATCTCCTTTTGATCCAAAGTACTGCATGATGTCACTAAGTGAGTGCCAAGTCAGTTGGGTGCGAACTTGATAAACCAACATCCCCGGGACCCCGCAGATTTTCCTCGTCTTGGAAGTTTCTGGCCACTGGTTGATTGTTCTCCTTCTCATCTAATGGGTCTAATCCTTGTTTCTTTCGGTTCTTGGCGGACATCATCTTGGGGTCATCTACAATTTTCCAACACTGACCTAGATGATAGAAACGCTGAATCTGGTGATGTTCATGGTCCTTCGTCATGGAGTTTGCAAGCTGAGCATCACTGTTTACCCATCGAACTGGCAGTTTTGTATTCACTAGTGCTTCTTTGAGTCCTAGCATTTCCAATGCAACTCGATTTTCAGGTCCTTTTGGAACATAGATTTCCGTCTTCATCCGATCATACACATTTGTTGAGTCCGTCACTAAGACCCCGGCCACTTTGGACACCTGTCGCTCGGTGTCACGCACATGGACCTTGTTTCCGCTCATCTCATAGTACTGAAGGCGCACAGCGTACATGATGTCCTCGCAGTTTATCGCTGCTAGGCTCTCTGCTGCTCCTGGGGATCGGCATTGTCTGCCAATCTTTGACGAGCTCCAAGACACCGGTGACACCTTACATAGCTGTCCGGTCAGCAGACTTTTTTGAGGTTATCCCTATGAAAATCCCCTGTGTGCTCTTTCCATCCACTCTGTTTTGTGCCGCTGCATCTGCCCAACCTGCTATCAGTGTGTCATGCATGCCTATGCCTCCATGTATGATGAGTTTGTGTTTCCTCTGGCATTTCGTCTTGTAGATCAGTTTGTTTGTCTCAATCAGCGTCTCAATAGTACTGCTATTTACCTGTGACAACAACAAACTCACCCCCGCTGCTATATGCGGGCATGTCTGTTGGGCACTCCATGCTAATGCCCCCAGCGCCGCCCGGAGGCGGGTTTTCTCCAAATCACTCGTCGCTGACTTCGGTTGTCGGCGCCTTTCTGCATTGATCTGGATCTCCTTCAAATCATCGATATACTGTGTTTGACCTAGAGAAAACCCTCCACATGGCAACCTTGAAATCTCCACTCCGCACTGAATGAAATTATCCTTTTCCCAAGTTCCCCACTTGAATCGCTCCTGAATCTTCTGGCACAACCATTCCCATGTTTTACATCCTGACAACCCACAAAAAAGAAAATCGTCAACATGTCCTCCTACCAAACCAATAAGTATTCCATTCTCAACAAACTTGAAGCAACATGGGTCACAAACGCATTTCTCAAAACCAATTGACACCAAAAACTCCGACACCGTGAGGAACCACTCTAATGGTGCATCTACCAAACCGTAGCAGGCCTTCTTCAGCCGAGTCACTGATCCTGCAGGTATGCCCATGGCATCGCAGATGTCATCTGTGGGAATCACAAATGACTCCCCTTGATACTCTCGACCCTGTAGGAATGCCCCTGAGACATCCCCTTTCCACACTCCAAAACCAAGGCTCGCTGACACGGCGAGCATGACCTGCCTTGAGGTCCTTGTCATTGTCGGTGAAGCTACTTGGCGGTGTTCGTACTGTGGGTCCATGTACCCCAAAATCACACATCTTGCCTTTGCCTTCTGTCCTCCTGCCTCATCTCGTTTCCAGGTCAAAATCCATCTCATCCGCATTGCAGTCTGTTTGTCAGGCTGTAAATGGGTTGGGATGGCTTCCAGTGCTTTCGCGCTGATGAAGTTCTTGATCTCCACCTGCTTGGCCTCTGTCATTTTCTGTTTTTCCTCAGGATTCAAATATCTTTCGTTCACTTCAATGGCTCTTTTCCGGATTTGTGATGTCAGATATGATTCAAAATTATCTCCTAAATGTCTCCATCCCCGTTTGGTCTCAGGCATACCTATTTCCACTTCAACTGCTGCTGTTTCCTGCGCCCAAAAGGATTGAGCATACTCATCTTGGAAATGTTCTGGCATGTCCTCCCACACATGTTGATGTTTCACTGCCAAAGTCGCTTGTGCTTGCCCGCCTGAGCTGGATGCCGCCTCTGTTGGCGGAGGACATTCAGGAACTGTTCTCTTGCTCCTGATTCTTTTGAAGGGTCTCATTGTTTCTTCATCCACCCCTTGTTCATATTCCATGACATTTGGGACTTCATCAGTCACATCGTCATACTGTCTTACCCCTATGTCATCGGCCAGTTTTGTGAACGTCCATGGCAAATTTGGGGGATTAATCAGTTCTTCCATGCATTCTTCCCTGACAGAAGCCTTTCGGAGTTGTTCTGGGACAGCCTTTATCAGTCTAGAACCCCTAACCAGCCACACTACCGACCCTGGTCTATAGTTACCTTCTGCCGTTAACCGAGTTTCAAGCGCCAGCACTCGAGCTGGTCCAGTGAAACCACCGGTACGACCGGCACTACCTGGTCCCTTAGTCTGGACACGCCAAACATAAACCAAGTCGCCAGGTGCATAGCTGGTCACCTGATAGGTTCTGGTGTTCTTGGCTCTCTTGATCCTTTCATTGGCTACCCACTCTGAAAAAGCCTGTTCTGCATTTCTCATACGCTCTACGTTTCTCCTATATTCACCATTCCCATTCTCACACAACACGGGGGGGACTTCCAAATGTTCACTTTCAAAAAACCTCCCAGCTGCGTCTGGTGCCCGTCCTAGTGCATGTTGTGCTGGAGAATATCCTCGTACCACCTCTCGTTCGTTCTCCACTCGGATGGCTTCTGACAGTGCCTCGGCCGCTGTGATTTGTGGATCCTCAGCTGCCAGGCGGTACATGACATGTTTCGTGGCTTGTATGGCTCTTTCTACATGATTTGTGTTCCAGTGTGCTTCGGCAGGGATTACGTCAACTTCCACATGAATATTTTCGAAGTATTCGCTAACTTCGTTTGACCTCCAAGATCCTGCCGGGTCCAACCTCACCTTGTCTGGTTTTCCAAACACTGGTTTCCATTGTTCCTGAAAAAAACTCACCAAGTCTTTTGCCTTGACACCTGAGCCCTTGCCTACACTCATGATTTTTCCAATTCTGAACCGACATCCTTCATCTATTAAAAGAGTAAATTGGACCCGCTCACCGGAGTGAGGATGAATTCAATATGCATTGCCCAATAGACTGGCTAAGACAAAAATTTGTCTAATCCCTATTCTGTAGAAATTGACTATTAGGTAGATTTTTTTTTGTCTAAGACAACTTTTTTTTGTCTAAGACAAATTTTGAAAATTTGTCTTAGCCAAAAAAAAAGTTGTCTTAGACCAAAAAATATTTGTCTTAGACAATTTTTTTTGTCTTAGACAAATTGAAACTGCCTCAGATTTTCTTCAAACTGCCTCCAAACTGCCTCCCAAACTGCCTCCAAACTACCTTATCATTTTTCCATCATTTTGTGGAGGGTGTGCAAAAAGTATCAAAAAGTAAGAGAAATAGTGAGGCAGTTTCCCCAAAAATCACCAAAAAAGTGAGGAAGTTTCCCTTTAAAACATGAGGTAGTTTGAAGGCAGTTTCACAAAACACACGAGGAAGTTTCAAGGAAATTTCCTCGAAACTTCCTCGTGGAGGGTGGGCAAAAAATCTGACTTAGACAAATTTATTTGTCTAAGACTCGTGTCTTAGACAAATTTGTCGAGCAAAAATTTGTCTAAGACAAATTTTTAAAATTTGTCTATTAGACAAATTTTAAAAATCTGACTATTAGACAAATTTTTGTCTTAGCCAGTCTATTGGGTGTCAGCTTGCAACACTTTCCACTTTGGTGGCAACGGCTCCAAAGACACCTGTGGCCTTGGGACCCGCCTGGAGCATTCCCGGCACACATCACACCGATATTCCCTGGCCAGTTGCACAATACGAGGATCTGTCTTCCTGGCTTCTAGTGCTCGCACCAGGTGTTCGAGTGGTCCATGTCCTGTGTTTCTGTGTATGGTGGCTATGTCTTTCAGGGCCTTGTCTCTCTCTTCCAGTGTTAAAGGTCCTTCGGGATTATCCCCCTTATTTATCCCCACTAAGCTTAAGGGTTCCCCCTTTTCATGGCCCATCTCACACAGGTTGCACCTCAGCTCACTTCGCGGGTGTGTCACGACGTCACATGAGCATCCTTTCGTTTGCCCCAGAAATTCCTTCGGAACCCCCGTGTGTCCTGTGACCTCCGCTCGGAGGTCCTGACTTCGAATGTCCTCCAGGATGGTCTTGCAAACCCTTCGAGCAAAATCATCAGTGTAGTATGCAGATTCTCTTGTCATACGTCCTTGACATGGCGCATGTGGTCCCCTACACGTGCATGGCAGTGACATGTTATGTGACAGCAGGTCATGTGTGGTGGCGAGTTTCCAACCCTTTTGCAGTGGCATCCGTGTTTTCAAGTCCCTCAAATTAACCCTGCATCCCTTGACCACACAAAACTTTGGGGAATATTTTCCAAAAACCCTTTGGACCATTGGCAGTCTCCATGCATCGTTTGTTTCCGACCACTCCCATGTCACTGGCACTCCATTCTGACAACAGTGCATGTACACTAACAGTCCACCGATGTACTGTCTGATGCAATTGTTTCGTTTCTGTTTCAGTTCCTCTCGCTGTTTCTCCGTTCTCTGGTTGACGTTCTGCATCTTTGAGAACGGCCCGCACTCCAAGCTCAGCCACACATGGCATGGTTTTTCCTTTTCGATTTTACTGATTACAGCCCTGACACCTAGACTCGTAGTCATGTCATATCCATTCCAAAAGGACAATCTTTCTGCACTTGAGTCCCGGCCGGTCAGCTGCCTCATTTTTGCTGTGAGCAGGGAGTCTGGTCCACATGCTACTTCGAACAGCGCTGCTCTGCCGTGTGTGACAAGCGATTGGAAAGCATCAGGTACCAGGCGTTCGGCCTGAAAGTCAAACTGCCGGGCTAAATGTACATCCAGAGGCTTTTCCCTGGTCTCCAAGTCCCATGCTTGGCTCATAGGATCCTCTCCTCGAGCTACCATCACTGTGGGTTCGTCATTGTCTCCCAGTCGCTCGAAGAAACTCCGTCCGCGGAACTGTTGATCTTCCGACGGGATTCCTTCTCCTCCTTCAGGCTCTGCACTTCCTTCGCCAACATTCCCACCACTGCAGTCAGCTGGTCCAGTTGAGGACTTGCTGTCATGTTCTGGTCGTTGACCTCCTTGGAACCTTTGGCCTTCGACATCCGTCGGTAGCCCTTCTGGCTTTCCATCGCCACTTTGGCTCTGTCTGCTGGGTCCTGTTGATCCAGCCATGCTGCAAAGCGTTGGAGCTTCGGGCAAGTTGGCCCTTCGCTGGCAGTGGTCTGCACCCACTGACAGTAATCTGGCTCCTGGGCATACACCTCGTGGTACTTCTTGTTGGCATGAAGTCCGAATCCTACCCAGTCCTGAGGGTGAGCTGCACAAGTGCGGTATGCCGCATCCAGAGCCTTCACCTTGAGGACCTCGATGGTCTCGTTGCCAGTCAAATTCGCCGGCAACTGCTCGCGAATGAGGTTCACCAAGCTGGCTTTCTTTCTGGCGGCCTTGTTGATCTCTACCTCCATCAGCCGAAGGGGACTGATTTCTGCCTTCTTTGGGGTCAGGCCATCTGGTCCTTCCAGCTCGGTCACCCTCAGGAGGAGTTGCATCTTGCTCCATTCCTTGGGAGCTGTCTCTCCATGTTGCACTAGCAAGCGTTTCCGAAGACCCGCAGCGTCCAGTTGCACAACAGACGTCATTGCTTTCTCCTAAGACTGCTACTACCAAGGAGTGTGTTTTCTCCGGTGGTGCCTGAGCCAGTGTACCTTCTGCATGACATGTTACTTCATGCTCCGTGTCTTGTGTTTCGTTCTTCGCAAAATCTCTCGTGTCTTGTTGTTCTTTCATGTCATGTCCCCTTATTAAATTACCCCTTAAGGTATTACCCTTACTATCCCATTTGGGGGGGTTACCACCGGTCGCGCCTGTCCTGGTAGAGCTCGAAGAGGTTGAAGAATCCAGCTGTGGCACCTTGGCTGTCGTGTCGTCACGGCCTAAGTCACCTAAGTGGCCAGGATGAACCATGTTTCTACCTGTCTTCTCGTCTGTCATCATTTTTCCCATCATCGCATCACCATCACATCCGGTATTACTACCTACTGCTCCCTGGCTACCTTGGTGCTGTTGCTGCTCCTCGGCTTTCTGTTTGTTCGCCTGTTTTCCTTCTCCTTGTTGTTTGCTGGCCATCTTCTCCCTTGCTCCGTGGATCTCATTGGGTTCCTTAACCCCAAAAAAAAGACCATCTTCGCACCCAACCCAGCTACTGCACTTGCGGTCCTTTCTACCCTGTGCTGGTTCCAAGGCAGAAAGGTGCTGTCCCTATTCTAGCTGATCAAAAGCTGGCAATGGCTGTTCCATTGTCAGAGCACGGGCCAGAGCATCCTCAGTCAGCGGGAAGACCTGGTGTCCTGCCGCTGTTCGTTCTAGCCTAATCAGCTTCCTAGGGTCTACCGCTCTCAGTACAGCTCGATCAGAGCCAAAATCGATCACGGCTCCCAGTTTCCTCAGTGAGTCGATGGAGAGAAGAATAGGTGCTGAGCCCTCATCTAGAGCATGCACCTTCAGGGTACTCATCCTTCCATCCAGTGGCACTTCCAGTTGGGCAGTGCTTGCACATTGGTTACGGCTGCTATTTCCGAAGCCGAAGATGGGACGGTCATTCATGTCCACCTTCTTGACTCCTGCAGTTCCACGGTTCTTCTCATTCAGCTCGCACACCTTGGACAAAGCCACCACTGAGCCTATGGTTCTGGTGGCCCCGCCGTCCAAGATTGCCTTTCCTTGCGCTACCACATCCTGGGTGGACAAAAGTTGTCCAGTGCTCACCTCCCCATGGAAAGCTTCTCTCATCCCCTCGGCCAAGAAGATGAACGGTGCCTCCTCGGCCACATGTGCCCCCGCTGCTGGTCGACTGCGAGGTGCTTCCTTGCAGTCTGCTACTTTGTGAGGTCCCCCGCATCGGAAACACTTCAGGTTGGCATCGGTCTGGCGGAATTGCTTCCACATTTGTCCTTCTTGTCCACCGCGTTGTTGGTTCTTCACTGGGTAGAACTGTCTTGCCATCTTCACGGCATGTTGCTTGGATCTTGCTTCCTTCAAGGTCCTTCTCGCTCCTTGCATCACATTGTAGGCCTCGATGGCTCTCTCTCGTTCTGTGGCAAGGCAGTTGATCTCGTCCACGGTGAAGCCCTCAGCCTCCAGCTCATCTTCGTTCCACTCACCGATCCATGCTGACACCTCTTCGTCTTGCTCTTCTGTCAAGTGGCTGAAAGCTTTTCCCTTTTCCGCATCTCTCCTCCTCAAGTCGGAGTCCGACCAGTGCTTTCTCAGTGCCTCTTCCACGGCCCTCACACTGAAGCTGCCTCTAAGTTCAGCCTGCAACACGTTCCTTTCCATTGTGTCCAAACCGGCATCCATGAACAGATACCAGCCCTGCACATAGTCCGGAAGGATTTCTGGCAAGGCCCCCCTGCCCAACTCACTTGTATCTTCCATTGTGACTCTTCTTGGCAAAGGGTACCATCCACTTTCATAGGACCAACCCCACTCACCTTGTCTCCAGTCCTGCCAGGCTCCAACCTCTTCTTCCTCATTGGTCTCCCGGGGAGTCTGCATCTCTTCCTCAGGTGCACCACTGCTAGACGCTCCACTCGGCTCCGGGACTATCCCTTGGACTGAGGTGCTCTGGGACCCGGTGACCGTCGTTGGGACTGTCGCCGGGTCTCACGCTGCAGTCGAGCCATGGATTGCTGTGCTCGTGTGTACGCCTCCGCCTTCTTCATGATGTAGTCATGCATGCTCTCTCCCCTCTGTCGCTTCGACCCTTTGAAGTACTTCAGCAACAGCTCTGACATCTCTGGAACCTTGGGGTGTCCTCGCTCTTCTCGCAAAGCTGAAATCAGCACCCGCACTCCATTGCTGTGAGACAGCCAATTGGCCGGTCGTCCCACCAGAATGCGTCTTGCCGATCCCCGCAGCTCACTGGCACATCTAGGTCCGCATAGGTACCTCTTCTCTCTCACCACCGTCTGCTCATACATCAGACATGCCTCCACGTACTCTTCGAACGTGGACAGGTCTCCTGCCCATATGGGCACCCCATCCTTGTTCTTGGCCAACGTGCTACCTGTCCACTCCGATCGGCTCTGCAGACCGGAGTACATCGCTTCTTCGGGCCCTTGGAGCATTGGGCTCCGCTACCATGCAGGTAGCACCTTCTTCCTTTGGGGTATCAACCCGTTACTGGCTTACAAGCCGGCGTTTTTCCCTTTCAAGTCTTGGAACTGTAGAAGTTTCCCCTCCACACTCGAAGTCCACTATGATGGCTAAGCAATCAACCCTAGGTCTAATGAGTGCGTCCGAGAGGCTCTATCTCCTTTTGATCCAAAGTACTGCATGATGTCACTAAGTGAGTGCCAAGTCAGTTGGGTGCGAACTTGATAAACCAACACAGTATATATATATATATACACATATACATATACATATACATGTGCATATACATATATATATATATACATACATATTATATATATATATAGAGAGAGAGAGACATACTCTATATCTTACAATCATCATTCACTGACCCGAAGAGTTCAGTCATTTTAAAGGATACCCCGATCCATCCCATCTGGCCCATCATTCCAGAGACCTTCGCAGTGAGATCAAACTCATCTGATGGAAGATAGCCACCTGGGACTTCACCAGTAGCATTAAACAAGATCAAAAAAAGTATTTGGAACCATTGCTTTTCGGTTTTTCCATATCTATAGTTAGTCTACCCCAGGCCCCAGGGTATGTCTCTTGATGTCTACCAATCGTGATGATGGCCTTTTGGAAGGCAATCCCTTTCTCTCAACCAACTAGTAGTGGAGGCCAATAGCTGGGGCCTGCGAAACAGAGTTGAAAAGTACCTCAGCTGGGCCTGGTCCACCAAGGTCAAAGCTGGGCCATTCACATTGGCTGGGATCTGGATTCCAGGTGCTGGGAATTCCACTCCAGCTTCTGGAATGTACATCGAGACCAGCGCACCTGGGCTAGTCACGCCAAAGACCAAGGAAGCCACTAGCCTTGAGTACTCGGCTTGAGCCCTGGCGACTGTCAAGGAACTGTCTCCCAAGACATCGGCGATTCTCCTCATGAAGCCGGTTCTGTCCGTGGTATCTGCTTCGTCCCCAAGCTGGGCTCCCCCATGCTTGAGGGGTAGGTGTTCTCACTTCACCCTGGTGCCAGGTCAAAAATCACCAGGTGTCCACCGAACGTTCTGGCTCTGATTTGCCATCTGGCTACAAGTCAAAACCCTGGTATCCGGATGGTATCCTAAGTCATAGCTGGGATCTATGGATCCCATATGCAACCCATGGTGCTGGTATATTTACCTACAAAACTGGGTGATTTTGGACAAGGGCAAATGTTGGTAAATATTCCAGCACCATGGAGCATAAGGGGATGGCTATTTCCCCAGTCATATGGCAATACTAGGTTTTGACCCATCCTCTTATTGACCCACACGCTGGAGTGAAAAAAAACCTTTGTCCAAGCGACTCTGTTGCCATGAGGATGTTCCCGGCATGCTCAGCCTCCTAAAAAAGAAAGGGCCGTTGGTAAAGGATAGGAGGAATGCATGTGGTGTGCTAGTCTTGTGTGTGTATCATACAGATATTGTCCACATATGTAGATGATTGTATATGCAAAGTATGATATTCTATTTGTCTATTCATATATATATAATAATAATTATATACATATATTATATGTGTGTATATACATAAACACATGCATGTTGAAAGTGCAAATCTCATTCTGCCGTAGTCACGCAAGCTCTCCAACGATTACCTATGCAAAGAATTTCTTTAAAATTCAACATTCAAAATGTTTCTACTTTGGTATTAGCCACTTAAGTTCATCATGATTCCTGGTACGAGTGGGGATGCAACACCAACACATCTTAAACCACCTGTCAGATGTTGCAAGAATTCGCGTTTGTGATGATTCGATGATTCGTGGTTAGGAAGTGGGGTAATACGGTATACTGTAACCCCAACTGCGCCACTGCACTGCCCAGCATCCATCAGGGAGACCACTCCCGCAGCGACGCTCGCATCCATCTCCGTGAGGACGTTGCAGGCGACGTCTTCGTCCATGGTCGACAAGCAGCCGGCGGAGATCTCGTATTCCATCTCCTAAGGAGTTCACCATTTTTGCGGCTTCTGAATGATGATTTTGGCTGGATCCCCAGGTCACCATAAGGATTTACCATATTCAGATTTCATGGGAATATATAGATATATGGGTAAATTATAGTATTAACCTGAATCTTGCGGCCATTTGGGAATGATTCCCCTTACTAACCATGATATATATATATATATATATATATGTATATATATATATATAGTTATTTATAGAGTTGTTATAGTGATTATAATGTGGCTATTGAAAACCAGCGCTAACCGGAAGAAAACTCACGCAAGAAACATGGAGATTTAACCAACACAAATGGGTAAAAAATCAAAAACTGCAAAATTCATAGATTTACCCTCTGCTTATGTCAAAATAGCTATTGAATATGGCCAAGTTGAAATAGTGAATTTACCCAGTGAAAATGGGTGGATCTTTCCATAGTTATGTAAAGGTTTACCAGAGGGCCAGGGGGTAACTTTTAACATGATTTTACTAACAATCATCATTTATATGGGTCAGTTCGGTTTGGTAGCCCGGTGAACACTAAAACAGCTGGGATTTATGGTTCGGTTCCTCCTCCCAAAGTATGGGACAAAAAAAAATTGACCCGGGCCCCTGGGTATTTAACCAACACACATGGGGATTGAACCCAAAAAATGATGATTTTTCAGCAACACCTTTGTGGAATCTGATGAATGACAAGGATCAATACAGTAAACATGGTTGAACTGACTTAACCGTCACTTTATGATGATATCATATGATATCCCGAGCCACAATTTGGGATTTGACAATCACAATCTAACCAGCCAAAATGTGGACTTAACATGATTTGACCGTCAACAAATTACGGTCTAAGCACTGAGCAGTGGATATGGGTATGGTTTTGTCAGACCAATTTATGGTAATGTTGAACAAGTTGGTGTGATAATGATGTAAAACCATGGGATGGAATAAGGTAAGTTATTTGGGACACACCAACCAATAACTATTGCCAGTTCAAAGGAAGGGCTGAGAGAGATAATTACCCCTTGATGATCGGCGGAATGAACGGGAATCCCATCCCATCACATTGACTGGCAAGTAGCTATTCCTATTGTGTTTTCAAAAAGATGTTATAAGTTACAACAATGTGTATCAAACTGAACGCTAAAAAACTACACTAAGCAAGAACCAACCACTTATCCACTTCCCATTTCTTCTTGGTTTAAACCACCACTTAACCCATTTCTTCTTGGTAAAAAAAAAAAAAACACATGTTTTTCCACCCTATTTTTCCGTGGCCTTGTTGCCTTAAAACATGTTTCCAGCCACCGACCAATGTTTCCACCGAGCCGCAGCGACGATCCCTGCAGCCACCGAGGTCTCCATCAGAGACACGATCTTGCCGCAGTGGTCCGGGTCCAACTCCTCAGAAAAATGGCTTGGGAAGTTATGGCCATGGCTACCAGTTATAACTGGTGATTTCTATGGGATGAGAAACATTCTATAAATGGGGTGACTTGTTAGTACTTATAACTGATAAATGGCCATAACTGTTGGTTCTGTTGGGAAAGTCTGATCACCGGAAAATCCATAGATTATTGGTCCCATTTTTGGTCCCATGGGGTGCAAATAACTCCAAGAACTCACTATGGTTTATGATACCTATAACTGTAGTATTCATGGTTTTTTTTGTTAACCAACTTAGAACTGGGGGGGCCCACATTGTATGGAATATATCAATGGATTAGTTTTGTTGGGAAAACTTTAACCGGAAAACCCATAGGTTTTCCCAATTAATATCTGGGTTTTCCTGTAAAATTTCCCATCATCCGATTGTGTGAATATAGCTAATATCATCAGACTATTACAAAGTTACTATGGGTAGCTATATCTAAATATGGAGATTTCCTGAAATGGGGGTACCCCAATAGCTGGATGGTTTATAATGGAAAATCCTATTGAAATGGATGATTTGGGGGAATCCCTGTTTTAGGAAACCTCCATGTAGATTATAGCATATTATAGCTATTGGGTGATGATATGTCAGATTAAGTATGTGTATTATGGGTGATGATTGTGTTGGAAATTATTGAGAGTATTACAATACCCAATTTATGGGGATTGTTGTCACCCATGATGGGAATCCATATGAAAACCAACCAAACATAAGGACGTGTTCAATAAAACAAAGAGATTGGGTTCAGATTCCGTGTGAAACTAAGAATTTGATTCACACAAATCTGACACTTAGTAATTTTGAATCTGAGACATTTAGGTGAGTTAACATGTTGTTTCCACCACAACTGATGGTGGTCCTATCATTTTCATGCAGGTTGGCTAGCAAACTTCCTCTGCAAGCATCACTTTCAGCTCAACAGATTGATGGGGATACATATCCAAGGAAAGAGGAGGCGAACCATGCCAGGAAACTCCTTGGAAGTACCAAATACCTTCGGGTAAGCTAACATAGCGATGGACAAAATGGTAATAAATAAATCACCTACAAGTCAATCATTTTCCATCGCTAGACTATGTTAACCAAAGGGGTATCCATGACTGGTACCATTCAAACAGTGCCATCATTTGGAGGAGATATAGATATATATATATACACATATCATGATATATTGAGATATCAGATATCCTATAACTTATAACTTTCAACTGTTCATTCCCCGTCCTTGCTTTTGCGTAAACACAACGCACCGCCCCCGCAACGCAACGCCCAGGCGACGGCCAGCACCGTGGCCGCGCCGTCGTCGTAGTCCATGACCGCGACGACCTCTGCGACGTCGGCCGGCTCCATCTCGGAGAGGATGCCGCAGGCGGCGGGAGGCTCCAGTTCCTGAGGTGGATGATCTCTGTAGCATTGGGGATATATGGTATTTTCATGGGATTTAATGGGATTTTATGGTATTTTAATGGGATTTAATGGGATATATGATGGAGGGATATATGAATGATAATTGTAATGGTGTATAGAGATCATCATATATTATCATACTATGATATAGTATCAATATCCATGTATCATCTGGGGATACCCACTGGTAAACATACACAAAGCTATTGAAAATGGCCATAGAAATAGTTGATTTTCCCATTAAAAATGGCGATAGGACCACTGGGAGATATATGAATGATACCCTCTGGTAAACTAACATAGCTATGGAAAATCACCATTGGGGATACCCTCTGGTAATTTGTTACATAGACTATAAATGATGATTTAATAGTTTAACAATGGGTTAACAATGGTGAAAAATGGGATGATAATGGGATATACCCTCTGGTAAACGTTTACAACTATGGAAAGATCCACCTATTTTTAAGAGGTAAATCCACTATTTCTATGGCCATTTTCAATAGCAAACTGTTAGTTTACCAGAGGGTAAACCATGCGAAAAACCACAACTACATAGCATGTAAATGGGAACTTTAAATTATTGTAGTGTTTTTCATGTAGGTTTTGAACCCCCCTTAAATCCCATGGCTCAAAACCTTATTCTATGGCCATTTTCAATAGCTATGTCACAAATTACCAGAGGGTATATCCCATTATAATCCCATTATTCACCATTGTTAACCCATTGCTAAACCATTATATAAATCATATTAAATCACCATTTCACATTGAATTGAATTTATTGTACCATGTTGTACAATGTGAGGCCCCCGTTCGATAGCGTTCAGTTGGTGCAAATAACTCCAATTTCACTATGGTTTATGGTCCATATATGCTACTTATAACGAACTAGTTCCTGGGGCGAAGCTAAACGCAACAAACATCACTGGGGGGGGGCCCTTCATGGGAACTGCTGGCTTCATGGGATGATCACCAATTGGAGCCCAAAAAGCTAGGACTGGAGGTGCATGGCAGTTTTGTATGTGACTTGAAACCATATATATATAATTATATATATATATTATCATATGTATATATATATATATATGTATGTATATATATATATGTACTGTATTCCAAAATCATTGTAGATGGTCTTCTCAAAGCAACATTTTGGCTGCTTCGTCCATCTGTTCCATGATGTTTGACCAAACAGACCCAAGGCCTGGAAAAAGACCTCCAAAAAAACAGATACTGAAGTTCTGAGAAGAAATTTTGACCAAAAATACCCAGCCCCCAAAACATCCCCAGCTAATCATTCCATACATTTCAGGTTGCGGACGGGTCAATGCGGGAAAGTTTCTTGAACCAGCCCGGCTGCAGCATCATACTCCATGGCCTCAGGGCTTGTTCAAACAAAGCCTGATGGATCAAGCGAGATTTCAGCCTTTTCCGAACAATTATATAATTATATCAAATGGAATCATTGATGAATCAACATCGAAAAATGTCTTGGATCAACTCTCGAAAGGGATTCGGAAGATACATGGCCCATGCAAGGTGATGCCACCCAAGTTATGTTTGTTGGTGTATACACCCAACTAGATATAGCTATATCATGTAAAAAAAAATACCCCCCCAAAAAAACAACAGTTCACCAAATGACAACCCAACAAATCCTTTCTGAAATCCCCATGTTTGTTGGTTAAAACAACATGTTCCTACCAGTATGGGTTTCTACTGGACTTCACCTTGTATGTTTTAGTTCTTCCTCTTCGTCTTCGTCTCCTCTTGGGTGATTCGGGCGCATCCTGCTCGACATCTTCAGCTGACCATAACATCCTGATGCCTTCGAATTCCACTCCATCTGCACTACCCTCTGGTAAACTAACAGTTAAAGCTATTGAAAATGACCCAGTCGAAAGTGGATTTTCCCAGCTAGAAAATGGTGATATCTTTCCATAGTTTTTTGTTAACGTTTACCAGGCCGGGTAAATGGTAGGTCATCCTCTCGCGCCTTTTTTTCATCCTTCCAGCGCCTTCGCTTGGGAACTGTCAGGGTAAATAACAATCCTGGAGGAAAGTCATGGATTGAAACCAAAGGAACTTTGTTAAAATATAATATATATATTATATATATATATTATATATATATATATTATATACGCAATAAGAGAAATGCCGTACATATTCACTTCAGCATATTCTGGGACTAATGTTATCATCTGGTATCACAAAAGACATTTTACCCTAAGAAGTGGACACCATGTTATGGGCAGCTCCTCCAAAAATGGTCCATCACTGTGGCCTCTTTGTTGCATCCTATGGTTACCTCCCGCGTAGCCAGAAGGCTGTGTAGACCATCATCAAACTTGAAGAAATCAAACCCAAATCAATCCCAGCTCTGAAACGATGATACGAGTATGGATTGATATGGATCGTTTCAAGACTTCAAGACCCACATAGACCCACTATGAATTGTTTTTCAAACCTCCCAAGTGCCACGAATAAATCTGCCAAAATACGGCCAGCACGGCAGCAGCATAGTCGTATTCCAACTCTGACAGGATCAGTGCGGCCGCATCTGGCACCATCTGAGCCAGGAAAGGAGCACATTGCGAACCTGAGCTCATGGAGATTCCAGGAATGGTCACCTTGATGCGAACGGTGCATCCTCATTGTGTTGCTTACGCAGCGGCTTATATGATCGCCCCTTGGTTCTTGCTTACGTCATTGTCTTATACTGTATCTCACCTATGACATATCTGTCATATCCCTGCACTTGCTGGTTAACCCCCAGTTGACGATTATATACATGCCTGCACTTGTTGGCTAGATCTGGGATGTCGCTGAGTATATTATATATATACACACCTGTAGATGTAGGTTATACAAATGGTGATGTGTATATATGTTTTTTTTTTTTTCCTGCTGTTCTGCGGCTGGGAAACTCTTATATAGTAGCTCCTTGGTTCCTTATGCAAAGAGAAATATGGGTACCCATAGCTCCTTAGCTCATTCCTTACCACCGTATAGATATTCTGTGTATACTCTATTTACATATATTATAAATATTCATGTGCATCGTTTTGATGCAACATGTTCCACCTCCTACTCATCAAGCAGTTGCACGGATTTGGTTTAGGCCAAGGACACCATATTGCTTAATTACTGCATTTGCAACAAACAAATGTCTACGCAAAGTCGTTTGCACATTCATACCGTAACACTGCGGCTGACACATGCTGAGCTATGTTCTCACCTAATGCAGCCATCCTGGAAGGATAGTGCCCACAAGTCTTTGCGCGTACCCCTCAAAGCTATTGCTCGGTCGGTCAGGGTGAATCCCCATTGTGTGCAAATGCATGGTGCGATATGGTTGACAAATATGTGTAACATTTTTGACAATCAATTAGACCCTTCCATAGTCCTTTATTTGGTGTCTCATACAACTCCTATATACAAAGTTCTGACACAAACTATTTTAATCCAATTTGAATAGACAATTTAAACATCTTAAACGGGAGACAGGTTTTCTCCATTCCGAAAATACACCCCCATCTCATGAAGTACTAGTTAGTTGATAGGTTTTCCTACTATAATGTATATAGTTGTTTTTTTTTAAATACCATCATCCCCATTAAACCAGCTAGTATAATCCAGGTAGGTAATAACAACACCAATAGAGCCAGTACAATGAGGGCATATTAATGGATATTGGCATGATAACATGAATCCATCATTTCCGCGTTGTGAAAATTACCATTAAACCAGGTATTTATGTGTGTATATATATATGTATATATACGTATACATATATATATATAATCACCATATATCACCATATACCATTAAACCTACTAGAATAATCCCAGTGAACCCCAATAATGTTGGTAAAACAATAATAAACAATCCCCAATTTCACAATAAATAGGTGGTATACACTATCACAAATGGGGTGGTTTATTATTGTTTTACCCGCATTAAACCCCATTAAACAAGTTAGTTTATATAATAATAATCATTAATGATCACCATATATCACCATTGAACCTAGAATAATCCCAGTGAACCCCAATAAACCCGTCAACAAGGCTATAACTTTCAACCCAGGCACTGTCCATTTCGGACAAAACTGCGGCTGCGGGACCTGTTTCCATGTCGTCCTTGACTGACGCGGCGGGTGCGTGATTGGGAACCCTCTAAAGCCTCAAAGTACCACAAAAAAAATGCGGGTAAATTATCCAATATGTAATATTAGCCTTAAAAATATGGGTCATATTAGAAAGTAGTTAGTAATACATATTTTTGTGGGTTAATTATCAGCCTTAAAGCCTTAAAGTAATGGGTCAGTAATATTTACTAATAATGGGTAAACTGTGGGTAAATATTCACTAATGTTATCTTTACCCATTAAATATTTACTATTAATGATAATGGGTAAAGTACCTCAACTGATAAAGAAGAGTATATCATATAGTATATCGAACAAAGCTAACACAACGATAATTGACGAAAACGTACCGCTTTGCCCATTTCATGGCTCAATTCTTATGGGTCAAGGGGGGTTAAAATGAAATTGTCCATGTTGACAGTGCAATTCCAGGTGCGCCCCAATCGAACTTTCACAATTTCAAATCACATTTGAACATGTTACAACTTAAGTAAGTTCAGAATCAAAACGGGTGTCTCTATGGTAAAACGTATAGATTGACCATGTTGAATGGGGCTTGCACCAGAATGTCCCAAATTGAATCCCAAAAAAATTGCCGGTTGAATCCCCATCCTCTGCTGATACGGCCCATTGATCGTCAGATTGCAAAGCATAGATCAATGGGAATTTCAGGATCCTAAAATGGAGGTGCTGTACCATATAAGGCCATATTTTGTGGGGATATTCCCTTACATAGGCCTTACATAGGCCTTATATGATAGGTACCTCCAATTTAGGTTCCTGAGATGGCCAGTGAATAGAGATAGAACTACCATGCATTACTGGTTGGTGGTTGAGCCCTACCCCTCTGAAAGATAAGACTTCGTCAGTTGGGATCATTATATTGAAAAATAACAAATGTTCCAGACCACCAACCAGATTGTATCATTTCCCAACCATATATCATCATATATCTGTTAATTACTAATACTACCCATCAATGAAATCCATCGATACATCCCCATTCTCGATCATGAAAAATCCTAAATGTCGCCTTCATCCTGAGAATGGGTCTATTAATCATTGTAGGACTTCCACCTTTGTGAATTATGTTGTCCACCAAAAAATGAAAACATGTAGTATTAGAATATGGCACATGATATCTAAACAGCTGATTATTGTTGGTGTCATAATCAATGCAGTATCTCATTCATGTACCATTGATTCCCTCTTTCAGGTAGTGAAATCCAACCTTTGCGCCGTATATACAGTGATTAAATCCGATGATATATACCATTACATACCTATATTGCAGTTGGTTTAATACCTCTGTTTTTGCTGGTGACCGGTCATCAAACGTGGCAATGGACCATTAATATATCCATTACATATCTATTACATATTTATTACATCTCCATGCTATGTCCATTATATCCACTATATATGTCTATTTAAATCCATGACTTCGGATTTCTTTTCCTACGTCATTATATATAATATATATATATATATTAATATATATTCCAATACATTTCTATAGAAAATAACTTCAGATCTTTGTTTCCCCACCTTTCATGACTGACACCGCTAAGGCGGCGGCCATGCCATGGGCCGAGGCGCCAAGATGTACGCGGCATCCTCCAACTTCAGCTGTTGCAGGATCTGCGCCGCCTGCTCCGTTTCCAGCTCTGCCAGGACGTAGCCGGCGCCCACGTAGGCCATGTCCTGGGAACGGCTGGGGGAAGGGGTTGGGAGGGATTTCACTGGAGATTTCTTGGGGAAAAATGGTATTTGTTGTGGATTTGTGGGTGGGAATGGAGTGCTTTTTGGGGGGAAATCCTGGACTTTTGCTGTTTGGACGATGCAAATAACAACAATATAGATAGTATAGGGTATATTCTTAGAGTTGCATCCAAGCCATAGTGACCAAAACACGCTCTGAGCGAGGCACCAAGCCAGAATGATTCGTTTTCTGATCGCCATTTCGGGTGGCTATTCCCATCCAAATCTTGGCGACCAAAATCAGAGTTGGTGTCTATGAACAGGAGCCTGAGGTTGACTTATTCATTGCGTTCTTTGAGAGTTATTTCCAAATGGCTGGCTATATCCACGATATTCTATAGTACGTGTGTTGCTTATACAATCTTATACAATCTTATACAGCAATTGTTGTTGGTTGTATGTTCCAGGATAGAGCCAATCTTACCAGGAAACAGTAGGTTGTATAGTTGTATGTTCATTTATTAAGGGCCTGTATGAATTTATATCGATGTCCCCTTGTGCATTTGGCAATCTGTGTTAGTTATTGAGCTATGCCATATCTAATCAACGCTGCTATCACGGTGGAGCGGCCCTGGTTAGAAGTCGGCTAAATAGACCCCATGGATACTATACTTATGCGTATATAATACATATATTATAGGTATCATAAACCAACATAAACAACAATAGTTATGAATACTATAAGTATCATAAACCAACATCAATAACCGTAACATACCATAACTAATTATATATATATATATATGTATCATAAACCAACATCAATAACCGTAACATACCATAACTAATTATATATATATATAAGGATCATAAACAAACATAAATAACCATAGTGTTTGCAGTAAAAAAAATGCACCAACTTAGCTATCGTGAATCGTAAACAGGGGCCCCACGTGTTATTACTTGTTTCAGTCCAGCCACAAAGGGCCAGGTATCTCCTCGTATCTTATCATCTTTGGTCACAGAAGCCGGACGAATCAGCTGTTGCTTGTTAAATCCTCTAGCTATATGGGTAATATATGGGTAACTGGTTGGTGGTTGAGCCCTACCCCTCTGAAAAATATGTTTGTTCGTCAGTTGGGATGATGAAATTCACAATATATTGAAAACATGAAATTCATGTTCCAAACCACCAACCAGGTAATATATGGTAAGAATTAAGAATCAGCTGTTTGGAGTTTCTTAAATCCCCCCTGGCTGGTAGGCCTTTGAAAATCCTAACCTCTTTGTCCAAAGTTGCATCTGAAGTTGCATCTAGTTTCTATTCCCATCATACAATGCGTCGAATCCATTTAATTCTGGTTGCTGGTTTGAATTTCACAAAAACATCGTGTTCATTGGGTCATCAGGCAAAACAAAATCCCACACAGGATGCGAAACCGCCAAGCCGGCAATAGGGTCGATTTACCAAAAAAAACTGATTCTCACAGAAAATGCCAAAGAAAATCTTCCTTCACAGGCAAAATCATCTCATGTTGAATTCCCTATCCTCATTATTTCGCATGTCCCACTGGCTTGATGCTTCCGTCCCATGGCAACCCCAGTTGGGTTCCTATTTCCATAGATTTCCATATGGATTTTTCCCTAGCTCCACTAGCCAGTAGCTAAGTTGGGGTGTCATTTTCAGCCATCTCATGTTGATTTCCCCATCAGTTCTCCTCACTATATAGCTTAGTGGCTTATGTCATTTTCAGCCATCTCATGTTGATTTCCCCGTCAGTTCTCCTCACTAAAAACAGCTTAGTCTGAAAATGGGGCTATATCCCCGGCCATTTCAATATGGAAAATGATGATGAATCAAAACATATTAACCGTCAAATGGCCAGGATTACCATCAAATGTTGGATGAATCAAAAATTAACCATGAACCAATATGACCGATATTGGTGATTTCACTTAGCGAACTGGAAAATCACCATTTTGGGATAGGTATATGGATAGGTCAAGCATCCTAAATCCTTTTTTTCAATGGACCATCTATTCCAGTTCGCTATGTCACAAATAGCCAGAGGGTACCCTCTGGTAATTTAACATAGCTATTGAAAATTGCCATTTATAGTGGATTTTCCCATTAAAAATGGTGATTTTCCATTGTTATGTTAGTTCACCGGAGGGTAACCATCAGATGTTCGTCATGGCTTTCTCCGCCAAATTCTGCGCACGTCGAGGCGCGCACAAAAGGCCGGCCGCGCTGTTGGCGTCGAGCTCCTCCACGATCCAGGCGGCGTCTGAGGCCTTGAGTTCGGCCAGGAGGTCCGCACCGCTGGACATCTCCTATGGCAATGGTGGAGACACACCGTGGATGAGGGCAAGGGGATGATTTTTTTCAATGGGATTTCATGGGGATTTGATGGAAATCAATGGGATTTCATGGGGATTTCATGGGGATTTGATGGAAATCAATGAGAATTCATGGGGATTTCATGGGGATTTGATGGAAATCAATGAGAATTCATGGGGATTTCATGGGGATTTCATGGGGATTTGATGGAAATCAATGGGAATTCATGGGGATTTCATGAGGATTTGACAGTTTTCCCTGGGATTTTGTGGGGATGTTATTGGGTTTCATGGGGAACTCATGGGGATCTAGTGAAAATTGTGGGAATTCAATGATCTTTAATGGGATATGTTGCAAATGGTTACCCTGTAACCATTGGGAGTAAACTAATGGTAGGCATTGACATTTTTTGTGAAATTCCATCATGTTTATCCCCATGTCATGTCTGTTGATGAAACTGCAAAAAACTATGTAACGATGGCATTGATAGATACCATCCCTCCAGTTAACGTAGACAACTAGCAGTTTGAAAGACACAACTAGTCCTGCAATCATCAGTGATCCCTGGGGTCTATATTACCGTCTGGTAATTTGTTACAGTCGGCTATTAAAAATGGTCATAGAAATAGTTGATTTTCCCATGAAAAATGATGATTTTCCAAAGCTATGTTAGTTTACCAGAGGGTAAACCCCATTACATCCTATTATACTAGTTTTGTCCTGGTTAAATCACCATTTGCACGTTATATCCACCATGTATAATAGGATGCACTGGGATTGTAGGATGATTAAACCATGTATTATACTCCATCATTTGAGCATCGTCAAAAGCCTAGTTTTGAATTGGTTCTACTGGTTGGTTGATAGGGGTTCTCATAGTGGAATTATAAGAATCTCCATTAAACAAACAAGTAGAAATCCTTGTCATAATCTATCAACAGGTTTTTGGTCACTGCTCATTTGTCCCGGTTATTACCCGCTGGTAAACCAACATAACTATGGAAAATCACATTTTGTAATGAGTAAATCAACTATAAATGGCCATTTGTAATAGCCAACTGTAACAAATTACCAGAAGGTATATCCATTATCATCCCATTCTTCACCATTGTTAACCCATTGTTAAACCATTAAATCACCATTTATAGTGGTTGAAGGTTAAAGTAACATAGCTATTTTAAATTACCACGAGGCTAACTGCGATGCCCCAAGTCTCCGCCAAGATCAGCGAGGCGCGCTGGTGGCTGTCGTTCTCTATCTGGAAGCCACAGACAGGGACGGTGAGGAGAACGAAGGTCTAATGGAAATGGGGGGACATCAACGGTTGATGATAGTTAGTACATGTTAGTAATAAATAATAACAATGGTTAATAGTTAATAGTAGTTCATAGTAGTTATATAATAATAATGCTTAATACATGTTAGTAATACCCATATGCTCCATGGTGCTGGAATATTTACCAACATTTGCCCTAAAAATCACCCAAATGTAGGTAAATATACCATACATGGAGCATATGGGATAGTTCATAATGGTTAATATAATGGTTGATAATAGTTAATAGTCTATTAGTGGTTGATGTGTGGTTAATATGTGGGTAATAACGGTAAAATGTGGTGATTAATGGTTGTTAGTGGTCACTGATAGTTAATAATGTTTCATGATTCATAATGGTGATTAATAGCGTTTAATGGTGATTAATGTGACTTACCCTCTGGTAATCAAACCTGGCCTTGGGTGTGTTTATAATAGTCAGGTCTATCTACACAATGGAGCAAATGGGAGAGGCAGCCCGTGATGTTTTCAAGGAGACTATCTAAACTGATTTGAATAATTTTGAATAGCAGATTTTACCTCAGTGCTAAGTGCTATGTTCTGGGATATCCCCAGCTATATCTTGTACTCATAACACAGGTTAGAAGTCAGGTACTGCCTGGGATGCACATCCAAATACAAGACGGTGACCCAGCGATGTTTAAGGGTTTATAAACAACATTCACTCATTCGATATCTACCAGAAACCCTACTTATTGGAATTGTAGACAAACTCAGCTAACGGTTGGGGGGGCAACTGAAAAAAATCCTACAGCTGTGACCACTGCAAACAAATCTCCTCAAAACGTATCCATGTCTGCAACCTTTCCATGTTCGGAAGGTCGTATTCCTCAAATCCCCGAAGTTTGAGATATAGGTTTGTCTGAAAATCACGGACTCCCAAACAATAATGCCTTAAAAACTCATGTGACTCATGATCCCTATTCTTTCATCGCAATCAATTGGTGCATCATTTGGATCAAACCTACTTCCCTTGTCCGTTTTCTTTCCCATATTAATGTTGATACTTTGTCCTCAAAATTTAACCCCCTGTAGCTTGTCAAACCGATTAATCAAGCAATATATATATATATATATATCTGGTTGGTGGTTTCAACCCCTCTGAAAAATATTAGTCAGACTGGATCACCATCCCAATTGGGGAAAATAAAAAATGTTCTAAACCACCAACCAGATTATACATGTCAATACATTCAAATATATAAGTGATAATGTGTTCCCATTTCTTGCAGGTAAATCCCTTGATTCCACGGTAAAAAAACAAACTTTGGGGATGATTCAACCACAAATTCTGATGGTGTTTACACCTTCATTGTGGATGCTTAACAACTTTAAACCGTCCATTTATAATTTTTATACATATAGTAACCCCCGAAAGGGATAGAACAGGTACTAGGATTATCTATCACCTTCTATCCGTATTGTTCATATGGTTTTTGCCATATCAATGCCATATTCTCCAGCTGTCCATCCCCAACATCCTCTCTGGTTGGTGGTTTGAACCCCTCTGAACAAATATGAGTTAGTCAGTTGGGGTTACTATTCCCAATATATATGGTTATATAATACATAATGGGATATGATAATGGGATATATTCTGGGATGATGACATTCCCAATATATGGAAAGTCATTAAAAATCAGGTTCCAAACCACCAACCAGCAATGTTTGGATGAATTACCCTCTGGTAAACTAACATAATTGTGGAAAATCACCATTTTTAATGGGAAAATCCACTATAAATGGCCATTTTTCGGCATCCCAGTGGCCATCTTTGTGACGATGGCGCCAGCGCTGGCAACCTTCATCTCATCCAAGATCTCGGCGGCCGCTGGGACCTGCGGTCGACTGACGACCCTACGCCGTGATCGAAGCTTTGGGGCTTGGAAGTGGTTGGAAGATGAGTTTCTAACATGTTCGAAAGATTAAGATGAGTTTCCATTTTTTTTTCGAAAGATGGGTGATTCTAAGTGGTCGAAGTGGGAATCACTGTTCGAATCACTGTTCATTTGAGGGATGGATTTAATCATGTAACATGATTTGAGCAAAAAATAGGCTCGGGTCAAACATACTTCAAGCACAAAGAATTGGGGGATTTCTTCTCCTCCAACATGATCCATCTTATGCGAGGAGTTGGAGTTGGCAAGTCTGGTGATCTCAGAAATGGAAAGTGGGATTGAAGTAACAAAACGACGCTTACGAGAGCATTGAAATCAGAAAGGATAGAACATCATGGGCTCAATCAAGAAAACTTTAGATGTACCAAGAAATTTGGTTCACAAGGACACTTTGGGGCATGGTCGATTTTGACTTCTACCCTACAATGACAATGATTGGCATAGACAATTACCCTCTGGTAAACTAACAGTTTGCTATTGAAAATGGCCCAGTCGAAATAGTGGATTTAGCCATTAACAAATGGTGGATCTTTCCATGGTTATGTTAAATTTCCAGAGGGTAAACCTACATTTTCCTATGGTTTTCCTATGGTTTTCCCATATAGTTTTTTGTAAACGTTTACCAGGCCGGTCTTCCCCCCTATGCTTTCGCCGAAGTCAAACCATGGGTGGGTCAACCTGGCCGTTGCAAAGGCTTCACCACTCCAACTTGACGACAGCGAAAAAATCACCATTCCAAAGGGCCCCAACATCATATACCATTACCACCTGGTTATGACTAACATAGCCATGGGAAATCCACCCATTTGGGTAGTATATATGGGTAATATATGAGGGTAACTGGTTGGTGGTTGAGCCTTACCCCTCTGAAAAATATGAGTTCGTCAATGGGAAGGATTATCCTGTATATTATGGGAAACAAATGTGATCTGGTTATGACGTTCACAGTTTGCCATGGAAAATCCACCCATTTTTAATAGCTAAACCATTTATTTCTATGGGCCATTTTCCATGGCTATGTTGAATATCCAGATGGTATATTATCCCTATGATAATCTTTACATCCCAACCACATCCCATTCTACCACCATTAGTTGTTGATGAAATCACAGATGTTTGATGATAACTTGCCCAATAACATGCCCATGTCATTGTTTATCCGTTTTTCCCAATAAATTGGAAAAGCTTAATGGGCTCATTTTTTTATATATGCCTTTCAATTCCCCAAAGGATGGATTTCTCATTGGGAAAATGCCAGACATCACCTTACGTAGGCCAGGATAAACTTACCAAAAGATAGATTATACTGGCAGTATGTCAGTTTTTTTGCTGTATCATCATTTAGAAACATTTCAACAAATGAGTTTGATAGACATATATATATATATATATATGTAAATATATATATATATATATATAACTTACATAATTGTTGGATAAATCATATATCATGCAACCCTGACACATTCATCATCATCATCATCATCATCATCATCAATATCTATATATATGTATATATATATATGTATATATATATATATATGATTTCATATGTATATAGAGAGAGAGAGGTATAATCACATCATGAGGATCCCATTGATACATGTACCCTTCCACGGCCCTCGTCACTTCCAGATCTTCCGGACCCAGGCACCTCCATCTTCTCCACAATGCTGGCGGCCACGTTTGGCTTCATCGATGCAATCCCCGCGGACGCCATGGCGACAGAGGATGGGTAGAGCTGGTCCCCCTATGGTCCCGGGTAAAACGGCACTCGCCCAACAGATGGTCGCTGGTGATTTTTTTTTGGGTATGGCACATTTCTCATTTGATTAACGATTGATTTGAAAAGTGAAAAGATGCAATCGCTGATTCTTTTTTCTACATAATTTTGAAAAGATGCAATATGTATGTTGGTTTCCATGGAAGACCTGACAAATTGTCCATGAATATTGTTGCAAAGCCTGTGCATTGCTCATTTTGATCTGAGGATAATGTCAGTGGTTCATAACCACAAAATCACCCTTTAGAGTTGCACACACTCACCTTTTTCTCCGTACTTCTTCGCACTTTCTTGGCTTAATCCGAAAATCAAAGGATTTAAGTGCAGTTTTCAGCAGCATATAGTATAGAATCGGCACCTTGTTGCTTTTCTTGAGCTGCCCATTCCAAGAACACTTGACCTACCATCAGATACGATGCAAAAAAAAAAAAACATGCACCACTGTCATATTGAGCTTAATGTGGGTAAAACAACAAACCACCCATTTTCCTGGGAATGGTAACCATCCCACCTAGAAAAAATTGTGATGACTGGGAGATGGTAAAGATGGCATTGTCTTACCCACATCATGAAGTTTCCAAAAATGACATCCTGTTGCGGGACCAACTTCCAGCGGCGCTGATTGAAAACCAACTCTTCAAGATCTTCAAGCAGCTTACCCCTCATGTTTTGTGTTCGTTAAGAGCAATGTATTGTTTAAAAACTAACAAAAATGAATGAAAGAGCCATGACTTAAAGATTAACCTCGACTTTTCAGTTCTTAGTCATGGCTCTTTCATTCACCTTTGTTGGTTTCTTACCTATGGTCATTCACATTCTGACAAGTTGTATCCACTTGTTGGCTTGGGACCCAATGTTGCTGGTTCGTAGCTTCATGTTTGATATCAACTGTTTCTGTCCCGTCATTTTTCCGGGCAAAGTATCTTCATTACCAAATCAGAAATAGACAGAAAGGATCTTTTTGGAATTACTTCCATTATCATTATACAAACAATGAATTAGGATGAGGTTTGCCAGTGAGGGTTGCAACATCATTTTCCCAAGGGTGGACTATAGGATATCAACCTGTTTGGATTTGCCATGTCAGGAATTGTTGATCACCACATTTGATTATGTTTACCGCCCATGTTATGTCTATACCATTGCATACCAACTTGTGTTCTTTTCCTTTGGATTGCCCATGTGTCTTGTTGTGTTTACCTTTATGTACACACCTATATGTATGTATGTATGTATATATATATATAGATAGATAGATTGCACACACACACACAGTACCTGGTATTTCCATGGTTTTTCTGTTTAATGATTCATCACAAACACACAACAAATTTACATAAACACATGCTGGCTTATTTTGGTATTCAATATCAGCTTTGGTCAAATATTCCATCAGTGTTTTTGGCCTCAATGAATGACATGTTTTTTACACTGAGATATTGTACCTAGTTGGTGATTTTTACCATCGTGAAACATATGAGTTCGTCAATGGGAAGGATGACATCCCATATATGAAATGGAAAACAAAATTCATGTTTGAAACCACCAACCAGATTTATATTGGTCAGTTCGCCCTGGTAGCCCGGTGAACACTACAACAGCTGGGATTTATGGTTCGGTTCCTCTCCCGATTTCCACTGTGATATTATACTGTTGATGATAAGTTATCCAACTAATTGCTTTTTTGGACAGTTTTTGAACTAGTCTCGCTCTTCACAAAAGATCTGGTGAGTAAAAAAAAACTCTATCCGCGTATTCAGATACTGTTCATCACCCAAAAGTTATTATCATTAAGATATATACATAAATTTAATATATATATACAGTATATATATATATATATCAAGATTGCAATTTATCACGCATTAGTCGTTGTTTGTTAACAACTATAGGTAAATCATCGTAAATTATCTATAAATGTACCATTTTCCATAGCTATGTTCAATAACGAAAGGGGATCTGTAGTTGTAGGGTATCATTTTCGCTGGATCCTAATTTTCACCATATTGCTTAGTATAATCATTATAATCCCCTAATACTATATAATAGAGCCAACAGGGAGTATAATCCCCGAATTATAATCCCTGAATCAGTATTGTTCACCATTATAATCATGAAAATCATCATACTGGTAGATCATATTATTTTAATCATTATTATTCATCATAATTGTCTGGTTGGTGGTTTCAACCCCTCTGAAAAATATGAGTTCGTCAGTTGGGATGATGACATTCCCAATATGATGGGAAAATCATAAAAATTAGATATTGGTTCCAAACCACCAACTGGATAATACATATGTATATATATATAGTATCATTATAGTATCATACACTATTGTTATTAATTATAGTATCATACACTATTGTTATGTTCCAAACCACCAACCAGTTACGAAATGATTTTCCATTATACTATTACCAATATACTATTATAATTATAATCCTCAACCAACAGAAGTAGATCGCACGCTGAGATCCCGCACTTGGACCACGAGTTCTCCGTCAGTTTCTTCTGGATCTCTTGACCTCGCATGAAGGCCTGGCTTCGACGAAGGACGTTCAACGGAGGTGACCCATGAAAAGCTATGAACACCTTTGCTGGTTGGTGGTAAAACAACCCCTCTGAAAAATATGAGTTCGTCAGTTGGGATGATGAAATTCCCAACTGAATGGAAAGTCATAAACAATCATGTTCCAAACCACCAACCAGTATGAAGAATCTGTGAAAACATGGTGACTTCGCTATGAAACACATATGTTTCAAGGGATTTTGGATGGAATTAAGGATTTGACCCATGAACACTTATGAAACAATGTCTGATTTGCCCTTGAAACATGAAAAACCTTTGTTGTAGAATGGATTTAGGGCAAACATGGGGATGTAGCCATGAAAGAAATAGGACTTCAAGGGATTGATATGATATAGATATGATTTAATCATGAAAACAGGAATTTGACAGTGAAAAAACCATGTCACAATGGTTTTTGAGCATCAACATGAGAATTATAAATTACCACTAACAGTTTCAATTTAACTGGCAAAATCATGGATTTACGATGATTTAAGTTGATTTAAGCATCAATAGTGGTGGCTATGGGTAAAAAAACAACCAATAAGCTGGATGGAGAAGCATCTAATGGAAGGTCACAATAATAAAACGTGCAAACACAGAGGTTAGCATCAACAAATTAATGTAATTTCAATATTGCAAAACTGTTTTATCACTGGCAAAACACAGTTTTGAGCATGAAAAACGTTGATTCGAGCGTCCACTGGCCAAGGTTCAAGGAGTTGACCAGCAGTCATCATACATGAATTCAGTCAAGGACGCATTTTGGATAGAATCAACATATAAAAACAAATATTGGGATGTGAATGACACATAGAATGACAAAGATTGGGAAAGGAAAATCCCACATTATTCACCTAGAATTTCTGGATCCTAGTGACATTAAGATACATTACAGTAAGTATATACAATTACAGGTCAGTAGATATGCCAACCTATCGGTTTTCATGGCGTAAAGGTCACCATGATTTTTCAGGGTCGGATCAAGCCTTGGACGTGGGAGATGTCCAGCACTGTAGTGCCCATATGCTCCATGGTGCTGGTATAGTTTAACTACAAAACTGGGTGATTTTGGACAAGGGCAAATGTTGGATTCCATATTCCAGCACCATGGGTTGCATATGGGGTGGTTTATTGGTAGAATTTGCCATCAAATATCATATGATATCATGTTAGCATGTGAGAATCTATTCTGGTGAATTTAAGGCTCACTTTGCTTGGGAAGGTTTGATATTTTTTGGATCATTCTGAAAAAAGGCCCCAGAAACGGTGTCAAAATGTGTCAAGGGAAAGCTCTCTTAAACCCCCTGACTTTGATGGGATAGAACCCCTTAGTTTACTGTAAGTGTTCCTATGTAGTTGTTCAATGAATAATATACCTACATCCATCTCTCTCTCTCTCTCTCTCTGTCGTGTAGTGCACTGTAGTGTAATGTAATTAGCGTAGTGTAGTGTAGTCTTATGTAGTCGTAGTTGTAGTTAATGTGATGTAGTGTAATGTAGTAATGTAGTGTAGTGTAGTGTAATGTCACTGGTGTAGTGTAATGTAGTGTAGTGTAGTTGCAGTTGCAGTTGTAGTTGTAGTTGTAGGTGTAGTGCAGTGTCATTCAGTGTAGTGTAGTGTAGTGGAGTGTAGCGGAGTGTAGTGTAGTGTAATGCAGTGTAGTGGAATGTAGTGTAGTGTAGTGTAGTGCAGTGTAGTGTGATTGAGAGTAATTGAATGTAATTGAATGTAATTGAATGTAGAGTGTAGAGGAGTGGAGTGTAGCGTAGTGGAATGTAGTTAAGGTGTAGTTCTAGCTGTAGTGTACTGTATTGGAGTGTAGTGTGGTGTAGTGATGGTTGTAGTTGAAATGCTACAAAACCTTCACGTTTTGCTCATTTTTGACAAGGTCCACAATCCCTTGCGCCTGCCACGCGAAACGACATCTGAACCTCCAAAAGTGGTCCGAAACCCTAGTGTTTTTAACAGTTTGACTTCGAAATGTGCTTCGCGCCACAACGGCGTGCACTTACTTTTTCGACATCTCAACTTCCAAAAGTGGTCCGAAACCCTGGTGTTTTTAACAGTTTGACTTCGAAATGTGCTTCGCGCCACAACGGCGTGCACTTACTTTTTCGACATCTCAACTTCCAAAAGTGGTCCGAAACCCTAGTGTTTTTAGCTTTTTCACTTACAAATGTGCTTCGCGCCACAACGGCGTGCATCTCAACTTCCAAAAGTGGTCTGAGAATGGTGTGTTTTGCGCATTTTGACTTCGAAATGTGCTTCGCGCCACAACGGCATGCACTGTTTCGACATCTCAATTGCCAAAAGTGGTCCGGAGCTGAGGTGTTTTGTGCATTTTGACTTCGAAATGTGCTTCGTGCCACAACGGCGTGCAATTTTTCATCTCTCATCTGGCCAGATGGCTCCGCACCCGCCGCTTTAGCGAGCCTACTTTTCGACCCTCCGGAGCCACAAATCATTAAAAAGCACAGTGTTTCGCGACTTTCCTACCTTTACGCGCACCTGTATCTTCTTGCTTCTGACTCTTTCTCTTCTCTGATCTTCTCTCTTCTACTTCTTCTACTCTTCTCTTCTCTCTGACTCTTCCCAACACAGCTTTTCATCTGTCCATATTGTCGGAAGTTTGACTTCTAAACTTCCTTCGATGATACTTATAACTATTGTTAATGGGGTTTATAAACCAACAAACATCACGGGGGGGACACATTATATGTTTGTTACTAATTCATTGAAACATTAGCAGATCTCCAACTTCATTCCTGCTGTGACCGAGCTGATACGTCACGGATGGACCAAAGTTTGTAACCATATACGACACTTCTTAAATCAATATGACAATTCGAGTGCATCAATGGATTTACTCCAGTTCATATATCATCCATTGATGGATCATTCACCTCTATAAATATGCATTATATATAGTGCGATTCAATTCTTCTCAAGCTCCGCTTTCTGCACTTCCTGACCCCTTCACGCGCGTTCCAGCTGTTGCGCCGCTGAAAACTCAAGAAGTCCCATCTAAAGAGCAAGGCTCTCCGCTCGTAAAATCACCCAAGAGGCGGCTAGCAAGCTCTGGAAATTCCAGTGATCTGCTCGTGTTTTCTGCCGAGGTTTTCCCTTCCAACTGCAAGGCATAGTTCAAGATTCGTGCGGGGTCGAAGAAGAGTCACCTTAAGGTCAAGACCTCTCTGATGCACCAATGGGCGGCCTCTCGTGCAATGGATGGTCTGATCTTGCACACTGTACACACTGTACAGCGAGTATGGGGTTTGGTTTCAATTGTGTTCTCACCAACAAAAAGACACAATCGTGGATTCGTGGATGCTTTGTAATTCCCCCAGTTGTGGTCGCCACACACCCAAGCTATCTTGCAAGCTACTTGCCCCTGCCTTCCGTTGAATTCCACTGTTTGCTACCCAAAATCCCCACCTTTGGCTGTTGCCCATGTTTTGGCTAAAATCATCACCAACAAAACCAACTTCAATCATCTTCAGTAATGTCAACCTCTGATTAATAAACCCCAAACGGCTGTTTCATTGGGGAGGGTACCATAAAAAAGTATCAGATTGTGATTGTTGGAGGAGTACCCCCCTACATAAATAGACCATGGTTTGGTTGGCTTTCTTAATGCTTCAATCCCCTTTGCGTTGCTGAAGACATCCGCCGGCCTCGGGTTGATCCGTGGCAGTCCAGTAGATCTCAGGACGAACAGGAAGCGGACGCAGGTCACAAAAAAAACCCTGGGGATTTCAAGGGCAAAGAATTCCGGTTGGTGGTTGAGCCCAACCCCTCTGAAAAATATGAAAGTCAATTGGGATGATGACATTCCCAATTGACTAATTGCTTTGCATGTAGCATCTATGACTATTACACTACGACATACTACGACAATCCCTCATGCTCTCATGCTCCATGTATATTTACCAACATTTAGCCTAACAATGAACCCAGTATCCAGTATCATCCAGTCATGTAGGTAAACATACCATACATGGAGCATACAATGTATTGGAATATCTGTCAATTTCCTTGGAGTTTGGTCACCTCTTTTTTGCTTCCCAACTAGTCCACCTTCACCTCGGGTCTGGGTCTCGGACCACCAGCAGACGTCCCAGGGTTTCGCGCCATAAATACTTGGTATGGTCGTCTTGATCTCGGAAGAAACCTGTGCATGGCAGTGCTTTTTGTGGCAAAAAAAAGGGGAATCATGTGGAATTGGAATCAGTTGGACATAGGAGAAACGATGAACACAGAAGTTACTTGTGAAAACATCTGCAAACATGTGAGAACGTGTCAAAACTCTGATTTGGTCTGGGTCAAAACTCACAAAAAAACATCGGGAGCCCACAGGTTTCCAAGTTGGAGTATCAACAATCCATGGGAAGTTCTTGATTCTGACCCATGATCTGAAGTCATGGACACCTAGACCTGCTGAGTTGACCCATCAGAATCCATGGCTACATTGCTGCAGCTACATGGAGGGCCCTCGCTGTGGCCGAGTGGCATGTCCATGCACCCATTGTAGGTAGTTTATGGGTAGCTTGTAATCGAACCAAGCAATTTCGGATTTGCATCACAAGTAACAAGTGCTTCAGCCATTGCTTCCATCGCAATAGGTTTTAATGACGTATAACCCCCTCATGTATCTGAGATCCGCAGTTGTCATTAATCATCCAGTCTATATCTATTGAACATTAATCATCATTAAATCATTAATTTAATGAAATATAAACACCTCGTGTATTCTATCCCTTGAACTAGTTATTCAATTTTATCTGGTTATGAACTCGCCAAGATCATCCAAGCACATCTTGGACTCCAATGACTCCATCGAGCCAGGCCTAGTTCTGGGAAGATCTTGGGCAAGTGCTGCTTCAAATAGACGTTCTCCTTGAGCCCTGAGGCAGCTGAGGCACAAGTGGGAGCTGGAGGCCACAGTGGGGATCTGGGATACTTCGATTGATGGCGTATTTACCTTCCGGTGTCATCAAAACTGGCAAGGGGGAAAAAAAAAGAAACTATACTGGTTGGTGGTTTCAACCCCTCTGAAAAATATTAGTCAGTTGGGATGATTATTCCCAATATATGGAAAATAAAACATGTTCCAAACCACCAACCAGTACAAATGGAGATTTGTAGCTGGGAAAATATCATCGAACTAAATGGTGAATTTTCCATGTTTTATGACTGGAGGATAAACCCCCAGAAAAAGAATGGTTCAATAATTTCAATATAGGCTGAATTCACCACGATATTCCAAGAGTCGGATTTGGTTCTTATGTTCTTTTTGGGTTACTTTGCATGAAAACCTGAGAAGATGCAATCCCTGAGTGTGCTGGAGTCGCCGGTGCAGTCCCTGAAGAGGCTCCATTGAGGAAATCTCAGCAGCTGCAAAAGCAGAGGCAAGAGTACCAAAACCATCTGCCACGGCCTTGAGAAGTGCCTCGTTCCCATTTTTGATTTCTTGGTGAATCGTTTTAAGGTGCTGATTAATCATGGTGGTCTGGGCTAATGACTTGTTAGCCACTGCCTTCAGACTTGTATTAGCATCTGCCTTGCTTCCCGAAGTCTGCCACTCAATGTTCTGGAAGCAGTTCAGCATAGCTTGTAACTGTGATAAAGAATGCTTCGCACTCACCTTATCATGGTGAACCTCCTGAGCCAGCTGTGCCAGAGAGCTGCTGCATTCAACTTAGACTTTGCAGGGTCAGGTTTGACTTCAGGCCTTGGTTCTTGGGCCTCACTGCAGCTGCAGACTCACTTGCGAAACTGAGGCTATGGAGCATTACAGATGAGAGTTCTATTTCAACAATAGATGAGTAGGTGACCAAAGTTGAAACTCACGGTCACCCATCAACTTTCTTGTGCTCAAACCCTCTGATCATATATGATCGTACTTCTGAGAGCGTCATTTTTCCATATTGTGTTTGTGAAGATTTGTAGCCTCCAGACACTGCTTCAAAAAAATTACCCTCTGGCAATTTAACATAACTATTGAAAATCACCATTTATAGTGAATTTTCCCATGAAAAATGGTGATTTTCCATAGTTATGTTAGTTTACCAGAGGGTAACCAAGAGGGTTGGATGGTCTAAGACTCACTACTCGCAACCAAAAACCCACATTTGGATGTCGCTTGGTCTCCCGTTTCCGTAAGCGTCCAACATCCGCACCATCGATACCCGTTTGTTGTTGTCGGTTTATCCAGTAAACAACCCATGTTTGCGTGTGTGTGTGTGATCTCAGCGTCCCATGTTTCTCCCAAAATATATAGCCCATATGGATACATATGGATCTCATTCTTGTTGGCTGTGGCCCTCAAAGTATGTTGAAGTTTGATGACTTTTTTGATACGTGCCAAGATTGGATTACCATTTTGTTAAGACGCTGTATTAGAAAAAACCCTATGGTAGCCATTAAACTAAATCATTGATCCATATGGGCATTTCCTGAAATGGGGGTACCCCTAAATCATCCATTCTAATGGGATTTTCCATTAACGACCCATTTTGGGGTACCGCCATTTTAGGAAACCTCCAATTTTTGGATTTTTGGAGGGTCCGCTCATAACCACGATCTGATTCTTGGCGTTTTACCCTCTGGTAAACTAACATAGCTATGGAAAATCACCATTTTCAATGGGAAAATCCACTATAAATGGCCATTTTCAATAGCTACGTTAAATTACCAGAGGGTATCTCACCCCTCGTTTTCTTCGCCTGTTTGTGGCACCAGCTCAATAAACATCTTCCCGGCTTCGTTCTCGAAACCTGCACAACTCCGGATCCGCTCACATCAAGATGGTTGTGAATGACCCAAGAATCCAACCCATAGGATCCATGGTGCTGGTATATATGCTAACATGACTGGGGTATATTGATGGGATCCATGTTACCATATATGGCATACATGGATTCTATGGGCAATGAACATTCATGGTTATTCATAAACATTAATGACAACAAATGAATGAATGTTAATGAATGACCCAATGATCCAATAGGTCGTTAATGATCCAATGCTCCAATGATCCATGGTTGTTTGGTTGACCCAATGGTTGCTAATGAATGTTAATAATTCAATGATCCATGACAAAACATGACAAAACCTTAATAAAGTCGTCATGTTGGGAAGTTGACCTTTGGATTGAAATGATAAACATACAAATGAATACTTAAGAATGCAGGATGCTTTTCAGAAATTCCAGTGGTCCCTTTCGTCTTAGTGGTCCGTAAAATTCCATCATGATGGTTGAAACCACAACCCGATGGGTCGTTGTTGTATTCGTACTTCTTCGGAAAGTTTTCCTACACAAAAAACTATCAGTGCCAACTGCTTGTGCTTTGGTACAAGTCACAAAACACCGTGGCACCAATTCAAATTCCAATTCACACTGGGAAGGCAATGAAATAGTTATGTTCATGAAGCATAGGGGCTTTGAAACAGGTTATTCCCAGAAAATGCCACTAAGAAATCAGGAATGTAAGGATGATATACCGTTTGATTCTTGGGCACCATCATATTTTATCTGCACCAACTCATTTTCCCAGGGAGCCAGGCTACCAAAGGCGAAGCATTCCAAGTTCACTGGATTAAACCCCTGAAAACCCCATTGGTGTTGACCAAATCCAGCAATTCAATGTTGTAAAGCCCTGAAAAACAACCCCATAGCCACATTTTCAGCCGTTCATTGGACCGGTTTCAGAGAACGTTGAACTTACGGAACAAAAAAACAGATCTGCAGGCAAAAACCAGGGTTTCGACCGTTTCGACCGTGGATAGCAGTCGCAACCCAGCAATTTTCGCCAGGTCCCCTGGGTCCTCATCCGGTCCCCATCCGGGCCCCATCCGGTCCCCTGCGCTGGGTCCCCGCACCATCCAAGAGATGTTTGTCCACCACCAGCTGCCATGGGCTGATCACCAAATTACCCATAACCTCGCCTTTCTGTCCGGGAGTCCTCCGGCGTATAAGGCAAGGCATGAGATATAAATTTATATAGGTTTAACCACACAAAAAGTATCACATTAAACACCATATGGGATATTAAACCATATATATATATAGTCGTGGAATCATGTTATATATTAAACATGATTACATGCGAGTTAGGCATATGATGTTTTTTTTTTACTTGATATAACATCATAGGAGTAATCCGCCGACCCCGGCAGACGCAAGGGGGAGCGCGCCAGGGAATAAGACATTCAACCCTTTAGGCAGCAGGCAGCAGGAGGGAGCAGCAGGCAGCAGCAGGCAGCAGGCAGCAGGCAGCCGCAGCCAGCAGCAGGCAGCAGCAGGCAGCAGCAGGCAGCAGCAGACACCAGCAGACACCAGCAGACACCAGCAGACACCAGCAGAGGGAGCAGCAGGCAGCAGCAAACACCAGAAGAGGGAGCAGCAGGCAGCAGCAGGCAGCAGGCAGCAGCAGGCAGCAGCAGGCAGCGGCAGGCAGCGGCAAAGTTCCAATTTTATAGTAGGGTTTCAGAAGTGGCGTTAGGCCCTTTTTTGGGGTTCAATTGGGGCTCCTTTGCTACGTTTTGGGCACGAAATTAGGTGGTGTTTTGCTGTTTCGGATGTGTTTCGAAAAGGGTGTCTGGCTGTTTGTTTCTTGCTTTGGAGGCTGTTTGATTGCAGCAGCACCACAGCGGCACCACAGCAGCACCACAGCAGCAGCAGCAGCAGCGGCAGCAGCAGCACCAGCAGCAGCAGCAGCAGCAGCACCAGCACCAGCACCAGCAGCAGGCAGCAGCAGGGAGCAGCAGGCAGGCAGCAGCAAGCAGCAGCAGGCAGCATTCGACCCTTTAGGCAGCAGGCAGCAGCAGGGAGCAGCAGGCAGCAGGCAGCAGGCAGCCGCAGGCAGCAGGCAGCCGCAGGCAGCAGTTTCAATTTTATAGTAGGGTTTCAGAAGTGACGTTAGGCCCTTTTTTGGGGTTCCTTTGCTACGTTTTGGGCACGAAATTAGGTGGTGTTTTGCTGTTTCGGATGTGTTGCGAAAAGGGTGTCTGGCTGTTTGTTTCTTGCTTTGGAGGCTGTTTGATTGCAGCAGCACCACAGCAGCAGCAGCAGCAGCCACCAGCAGCAGCACCAGCAGCAGGCAGCAGCAGGGAGCAGCAGGCAGGCATCCCATCCGCAGGCAGCCGCAGGCAGCAGCAGGCAGCAGCAGACACCAGCAGAGGCAGCAGCAGACAGCAGCAGGCAGCGGCAAAGTTTCAATTTTACAGTATGGTTTCAGAAGTGACGTTAGGCCCTTTTTTGGGGTTCCTTTGCTACGTTTTGGGCACGAAATTAGGTGGTGTTTTGCTGTTTCGGATGTGTTTCGAAAAGGGTGTCTGGCTGTTTGTTTCTTGCTTTGGAAGCTGTTTGATTGCAGCAGCACCACAGCAGCAGCAGCAGCCACCAGCAGCAGCACCAGCAGCAGGCAGCAGCAGGGAGCAGCAGGCAGCAGCAGGGAGCAGCAGGCAGCAGCAGGCAGCAGGCAGGCAGCCGCAGGCAGCAGCAGACACCAGCAGAGGCAGCAGCAGGCAGCAGCAGGCAGCAGCAGGCACCAGCAGAGGCAGCAGCAGGCAGCAGCAGGCAGCGGCAAAGTTTTAATTTTATAGTATGGTTTCAGAAGTGACGTTAGGCCCTTTTTTGGGGTTCCTTTGCTACGTTTTGGGCACGAAATTAGGTGGTGTTTTGCTGTTTCGGATGTGTTTCGAAAAGGGTGTCTGGCTGTTTGTTTCTTGCTTTGGAGGCTGTTTGATTGCAGCAGCACCACAGCAGCAGCAGCAGCAGCCACCAGCAGCAACACCAGCAGCAGGCAGCAGCAGGGAGCAGCAGGCAGGCAGCCGCAGGCAGCCGCAGGCAGCAGCAGGCAGCAGCAGGCAGCAGCAGGCAGGGGCAGGCAGCGGCAAAGTTTCAATTTTACAGTAGGGTTTCAGCAGTGACGTTAGGCAGTTTGAGTAGAAATGCATATAGCCAGTAGCCAGCAGCCAGCGGCAATAGTAGCCAGTAGGCAGTTTCGGACTACTACCACTACTATTCTATAGGGTAGAACAGCACATAGCTAGTAGCCAGCAGCCAGCAGCAATAGTAGCCAGTAGGCAGCAGTCGACAGCCAGCTTTTGGTGGTTTACGATGTGAACATCAGCAGCTGTTTGGCATCCTTCAGGTCCCAACATAACTGTAGCCTGCTTCCTTGGTGTCCTGATCAGGCAGACTGCCCAACTTTTCGGGGTCGGCGGCAGGGCGGCAGCCCTTAAATAAGATAACATTAAACATCATTAAACCATATGTAGGGTCAAGTTACTAACGTGACTCATGCTGCTCCTGGTCATCCCATGGGAGGCATGGATGACCATCCCAAAGGGACTGGGAAACAAACCATGTTTTGAACATGATTTCACTATATATTATATATATATTAATGGTTTAACATCCTATGTATATATGGTGATATGTATATATATATATATATGGTTTATTATGGTTTAATATCCTATATATATATATATCCTATATATATATCCTATATATATGGTGATATCAACTTAAATGGATTGATGATCACTTGATTTTAGTTGTCAATGGTGATATGATGGTTTATATGTTCTGTTGATGGTTTCAATCATGATTTCTTATGATGGGTTTTATTCAGTATTGAATAGTGGATGTTGCTTCGAGACAACCATGCCAGGAGTCAAAAACACCACGGTTTACGTGCCCAATGGCTCCATAGTAAACTAACACAGCTCTGGAAAGTCACCATGTTGCATAGGTAAATCATTAATTAAGTGGATTTTTGTATAGCTATGTTCGTTTACTGGAGGCGAGTTACCCCAATTCCCATTCTTCCATCCACGCATTGCCAAGTGAGGTTGCACAGAAAGGGTGATCGCTAAGTCGCTAAGTTGTTTTACACCTACAATACCTAGGGTTGATGGTAGACATAAACCAACCCCAGTTAACCCATAGCTATACAATTAATCCATAAGTTACAGCTACTTACTTAGAATCACCATAAACTTATATATATATATGTATAATATATACAAATGAAGGTGATTAATTATAGAAAATCTATAGTTAATGGGGTTTAGAAACCAACTTATAACTGTGGGGCACCATTACCTTAACAGGAGCACGAGAAGGTTGCATAGCCAGCTTGGGTGACCTATCCACCCATTTTTGCTGGGATAAACCACCAGTTTTTTGAATGCCAAATCCTCACGTCACCAAGGGTTACAGGTTGCAAGAACATAACTGGTTGGTTCAATGGTTAATATGTGGTTAATATACTGTTAATATATGGCTAATATATGGTTATAATATGTTATAATAATGCTTATTATATTGTAATGATGGATAATAATAACTGCTTGGTGGTAAAACAACCCCTCTGAAAAGTATGAGTTCGTCAGTTGGGATGATGAAATTCCCAATATATGGAAAACAATTCCATGGTTCCAGTCACCACCAAGCAAATAATCATTGACACTTGGTGGTTTGCACCCTGCTAAGCAGTTTTAGCTCCATCCCAGAAAACACGAAACACATCTAAGAATCTCCTTGGGGGTCTATGGCGATAAGAATCATCCAGAAAACTGGTCCCTTTTGGCAATCATCATCCTCCAAGTAGAAGTGCCATCTAAGGGGATGTCTATACCAAAAAGATTCAACCAACAAACAGCACCCGTATCATTTAACATCAACATTTGTCAATAGTGTACCCCATTCCATCCATTGGAAACAAATATATTTATCTTATAATTGGGGGGTATACCATTTTGATACCCAATTATAGCCCCGGTGCGAACATCTATTTACCCAGTATAAACCCATGTAACAACCATTGCCAGACAAAGCCAGGCTGAACATTTCATCGCCCGGTTTTCCTGGCGATCTCGAACTTCACAAATTGGAAGACGTCCTAAATGTGTTGGGTGAGATGTTTCACATACCACGAAGGGACCCCAAAATGACTCTATATATATAATTTATATATATATAACTATATATAACTATATATATATGAGTATCTATAAAAGTGGATGCAATACGAAATCATGGTTTATTGGAACGTATTTTATGATTGTTATTATGTAGTTATATATTCGGATGCAGATATCAGCAACAGGAAAAGTGTGAGTCCTGCGGAAAGTGTGGAACTTCACCAAGAAAAAGGCAATATGACTCAAATTCCCGTGGATTAGTTGAGCGATTCGGCACTTGGAGGCATGAATTGTTTGGTTGCTGGTTTCGAAACACAGCCCACGACTGTCATTACTGCCCAATCCTCCAAATGATGGAAAGACATGGGGCTTACAAAATTAGATGAAGGAAACATCATGAAACATCTACACGACGCCCTGTTTTCCTATGGTAAATTCATGTAAATTCATAGCTCTCAACAATCATTCACTTAGGCTACCAGGCTACCACCCTGTTTGAATGTATGGCAAGCAAGCCTTCCTTCCAATTTAAAATTCCTGGTAGATGTTGTTCTGCGGCGGCTCCACCGTCCTGTAAATCTCCACATAGTGCACCATGAAATCCCGGAGATCTTGCCACAGCTAGTGGTTGTCCCTCCACCATTTTTTCCATGACTTCCATCAGGTCGGCTGTTCCTGGATTTGAGATCCCCTTCTCCTCCACGAAGGGTTCAAACAGTTTGGAAAACAGCTTCGCTGTGATCTTCTCCCCTGCTACCTGGTTGGGCTTGTTGTGGTATGATTCATGCAGCGCTGACTTTTTTGAAGGGTCCAACTCGTGTGCATCTTTGGCCACTCTGTGCATGGATTCCTGGACATCCGGTCGTAAAAGGTACCAACACCTCCAACTGACCTTGTCCATCATCCAGTACTGCACACTGGGAAACATCTTGTCGCACTCCTTGCAGCCGTCAAATATCCCCATGATGGGGACTCTGGCCTTGTATTGACAGGGACGCCAGCTCTGGGAGTACCGGGTCTCTTTGCAGTATGGCAATCCTATCGGCAACATCAGCTCTGCGGCCGGTGAAGTGCCGGTGGCAATGGTGGTGGTGTGGCAGCGGAGAATGGCGGGAAAAAAACGAAAAGAATTGTTCAAAGCCATTTATCTGTGGATAGTAGTACTAACAAAATCACTATGTGTTTTGTTTGGCCTTAGATGTAGTATGATCTGATACAACTTATTTGATTTTGACCTAGGCCCGTTTATCTTGGGCTTTTGCTCGAAGTTCTTCAAAAAAAGGCAGCCTTTGATGGTCAAAAAAAATCTTAACCGAGGTGCTAGCTCTGCCTAAACTGATGCTTCAATTCTCATCCTGATGAATGTTGGTCAAAGCACGCTAAGCCAGGATCGCTAAGGCCCATGATTCAAATCAGATTTGATGGTTAAACAAGGTTAAACACCTTCGTCTGTTTGGTTTTTCACCCACGCATTCTGACGATTGGTTTAACCAACAGAATCATTGCTGGTTTTTTTATCCAGTCCTTTTTGGGTCAATCCCCTGACGTTTGACACTTGAATTCCATCAGTATTGATTGTAAAGTCAAAACGTTTACCCTCTGGTAATTTAACATAGCTATTGAAAATGGCTATTTATACTGGATTTTCCCATTAAAAACGGTGATGTTCCATAGTTATGCTAGTGTACCAGAGGGTAAACCCTATGTTTTCCTGTGTTGGGTGATCAACAGCCCAGTTTTGATTCTTAAATCCAGCCTTTTCGTTGTAGGATGTTGCTGGTTATAGGCTTAAATTCCACTTCATCCATCTTTATCATCCCACAAAAGAATATCCCATACATCATAGCTTCGACACCTCCCTTGTTGACATGTTTCTTATTAAATCCACCAGTTTTGATGCCTAGATTCTAGTTTTCTATGGCTATATCCCATTAAACAAAAACATGTCTCATGGTTCCAAGACTCGAAACGTAACCCCCAAAAAAAGATGCCGAAACGTGATTTTTTTCTGTGAGTGTTCACTCCCGATTTTTGCTTAGGGTCTACATTCTACCCTTTCTGGGGGTTACGTGACATAAACACCTCCCGGTATCATCCGGATGCTTTATGGGATGGCCATTCTGAATGCCAAACACGTCCAGAAGCAAATGCGATAACTCACCTTAGTAAATTTCGATAAATCACCAACTTAGCCCCGAACTTTGGCATACCCTCTGGTAATCTAGTCGCAATCTATAACAGCTTGCTGAGTAGTAGATGGTGATTCTTCATAGGGATATACCATAACAATTAGATTGACTACCCGGCCTGGTAAACATACAAACAACTATTGAAGCCATGGCCCAGTCGAAATAGTGGATTTACCCAGCTAGAAAATGGGTGAATCTTTCCATAGTTATGTAAACGTTTACCAGAGGGTATATGATATTATAACTCCAAGTCATAATATTGGGGCAACATAAATTTGGGTGCAAAACATCAAACAAATTGAACCAACTGTTGACCTTTTTTTCTTGATGGTTTCAACCCCTCTGAACAATATGAAAGCCAGTTGGGATGATGATTTCATATATTATGGAAAAATAATCCAAATGTTCCAAACCACCAACCAGTTTTCCATATATTTTCCATATATTTTCCATATATGTTCCATATATGTTCCATATATTTTCCATATATATGTTCCATAAACCATAGATATCCCACATATTTTCCAAGAATCGGTATGCTTGCAGTTCTTCGCGAACTCCGCCAGCGCCTCCACCATGACGGTGATCACCTGGAACCCGAGCCGAGACCAACGGTGACTGATGTGACCGATGTGATGGTTTATATACCATACAGTTATGGCCATTTATCAGTTATAAGTACTTATAACCCCATTTATAGAATGTATAATCCCATTTATAACCAGTTATAACTGGTAAATTGCCATAACTGTAGGATCCATGGTGCTGGTACAATGTGGGCCCCCCCAGTGATGCGAATGTTGGTTTATAAACCCCAGGAATACTACAGTTATTTGCGTATCATAAACCATAGTGACATTGGAGTTATTTGCACCAACTGAACGCTATCGTTTGGGGGCCCCACTTTGTATATATGCTAACATGACTGGGGTATATTGATGGGATCCATGTTACCATATATAGCAGCACCATGGATCCGTCATGGGATATGGAATGTATGGAATATATGGTAGAATACTATGGATATTTCTACTACTACTATCATAGGAATAAAACACAAGTGGTTATAACTCCTATCAACGACTATGGAAATACTATGGATATATCTGATACATCTACAGATATCTACCGTTTTTTATAGGAGTTTTTTCATCAGCTGTTGATGGATTTCATCTATAAACCATCAGCCAACTAGTTATATATATATAGTATAATTATATACTAGTTAGATAGGACTAAATCCAACAAACTATTAGATGGTCAATACTGATTGCATATCCTATCTCTATATATATATGTAGTTGGATAATTGGTTTATATCTACCATAAATCATAGTTGGACAAGCTGCAAATTCCAACAACTGGATTTTGAGTTCACAAAAAAGTGGTAAATGTCTAAAATCTATCTGTTTCAGGGTTACTATAGCGATGACTTAACATGATTTAACCAATAAACATAGCCAGTTAGCTGTCTCAGAAGGACATTGGACTTTGAGCAGGACGCTGACGGGTTGCCTACGACGTGTTTTGGTCAAGCTTGGATACCCTGAAACAACCCACAAAAAAACACTGTACCAATAGCTAGTATACCGCCCATGGCACTTTTAATGATGAGGATTAAGCAGGCAATGGATTTATGATGGGATTTATGATGATTTCTGAATTTATGGATACCGTATTTTCAGACAAACCCATGTCAATCGTGAACAATTTCCCGCAAAATCTAGCCGTGCGCAATACCCAAAGAGTTGTACCTAGCTGATCTGCCCGAAGTTTCCAGCAAGTTCTTGGTCATTCCCAATCTAGAAATCCTCGTGATGTTGGTCGAATCCCGAAATTCCATGAAATTCCATGCTTTGCAATCCATTGGCTATCCGTATCTATCCATATGGGTGAAGCTGGCACCTTTTTTCCTGTTTTTTCCCATGTTGTTCCATATATATTTCCATATGTTTTCAGAAGTTGTTTCAGAATGTTTCCATGGTTTTCCAATGATTTCCATAGAGTTTCAGCATTTTCCGAGGTGTTCCTCTGTTTTTTTGGGGGAAACTTCCTCCACCGCCACTGTCCCTGGTGCCGTCCTTCTGCTCCGACTTGGCGTATTCCTTGGCCGCCGCCTCATAGACTTGCAACAAGACCTGCAGTGCTCTGTGGACGATGGTGGGGTTGATGATATTTTGCCAATAACGGGGATATATTCATACTGTAATGGAATACTATGGGATAATGCATGGGATATATGGGATAATATGGTTAATCATCAATAGATATGGTGTATGGTTATTAATATCTGGCTTGTGGTATACCTACCCTTCTGAAAAATATGAGTTCGTCACTTGGGATGATGAAATTCCCAATATACGGAAAAGTAAAACATGTTCCTTTTACCAACTAAATATGGTATCATATGGTTAGTATCCTTGTATACAATAAAGGATCTTTTTCGGCATATGGGTAAGATGATGGGCAATAGAGATGATTATGGTCACCTATCTTGTATATAGTGGGATCGGGATTCTAGAGTATCTATGAGTGGGATTTGAGCACCGGTTGAGGATTAAGTGTGTGATTCTGTTGACCCTCGATCCATACCCAAAGCTTCTAGCCTTCTAAAAACTACATTCAGCAGAAGTGTAGCCAGTAGCTTGGCCCAAATGCTGAATTTCATCGCTCGTCTCTGCCCAAGTTTCAAATGATCAAACAAAATGTCATTCAAAACCCACTTAGGACTGAGACTAGCTCTTTTTTTGGATACCAACAACACTATCTCAGAAAAAAAAACTGCGGAATCCACATCTAAACCCACCACTTTCGAGTCACCAGTGTCTCACTCTCTCTCCACGCCTCAAAAATCATCTCCAAGGGGAAGTTGCCTCGATGCGTTTCGGCTAACATCACTGTCCGCAAAAAAAAAAGCAGTGCCAAGCCTTAAAATGGTCAGTTCTTGGACATAACGGAAAGTGCCGAAATTCTGAATTGGGGGTCCCGGGTTTTCAAACACTTCACCCACATAATCCAACAGGAGCTTCCCTTGTGTGCCGGGATGGAAATCTGGATCAGCCAGAACTTCCACTGCAATCCCAAAAAAAAATTGAAGGTTACACTGTTACACCACAACTACATGACTACATGGTATAGTTAACCATATATATAACCCAAGGCCACACTCTCGTCAAACGGAGATGAGTGATACTTGGGTAGCCCATTTTCAATTGACACTCCATACAGTAAGTTATACCAATGTTACTACCCTATAGTATCATAGAATTTAACATCACCAAACAACTTTAAGATGACCTTCCCATGGTACCAGCTCCCCTTGGCCCTACATCTTCCCATGGATCCTATGGATCCCATACCAGCTGCCCCAGGTGCCCATGGTTCCGCGGTGCCTTCGTTCTTCTTGGCGTTGTCCAAAAAGCTGGGCGCATGGTACAGCAGAAACCCGGGCCTTGGAGGATTTCGAAGGTCAGATCACTGGGATTCATCGATTTGTCCATCGATTTGCCAAGTTTGCCAATCTGGAGGGCACCCGTAAACGAAATCGCTAAGTTGGTGCACACAACTCCAATAATTATGGTTTATATAAATTAAAACTACTTATAACTATAGTTATATAATGGGGTTTATAAAAAAAAAAGTTCACATCACTCAAGGGCCCCACATTGTACAGTAGACTATTTCCCTAAACAGACATGGCTATTCACCATCGTCTCAGTGATGTTGCAATGAGGTCATTGTCATTTATCCTCGTGGTTGGCTAAGGTTGCAACCACCTGAAATCTGTGCAAGACTATCATCCCAAAATTTGAAACAGATTTGATACATACTATTGGAAACAGATTTGAACATTTAGATCATCCCAAAATTTGGTTGAACTACTATTTGAAACCATCCATCAGATCTAAACAGATCTGATTTTGATGCATTTTTTCATTGCGGTGGTTGCACCTGTAATGGTCTCATCCTCGCAGAGGATCACCATACAGCTGGTGTCAACCCATCCCGGCCGCATTTTTTTGGCGGGATGGCAGGCTAGAAATTTGATAGAAGTTATACTTGAATAAACTACTCCTTTGTCAAAGTAGATGGCTCTGAATCTTGAGTTGAGCCATCTATGTCAAAAAAAATGGGGGATAGATGGCTCAACTCCCTTTAAAACAGGCCAGTTGAGCCATCTATGTCCCAAAAAAATACTTTTTTTTGCAATCTTCTGCGCTGGTTTCTCCCCATTTTTTTTTCTCAACGTCAAGCTGTTTTTTTGGGACATAGATGGCGCAACTCCCGGAGTTGCGCCATCTATGTGGGCATTCCCAGCCTGATTTTGGCGAAATGACGGAAGTTGTTTTGAGCCAGCAAAGGTCGAGACGCTTTAAAACCCAATTTTAACAAGTGACCTGAGGAACCGTTTCTTGAGGGCAAAAACGGTTCCTCAGGTCACTTGTTAAATTTGGGTTTTAAAGCGTCTCGACCTTTGCTGGCAAAGTTCTTTCCACAATCAGTTATAAAACCTTCAGTGGTTCATTTTTAAGGCGTGGCACTGAATTTTTGAAAGATTTGAATGCGATTTGAGGGACATAGATGGCGCAATTCATTTTTGAACCCATCGAAAAAAGATTCTGGCGTTTGAATGGGATTTAAGGGACATAGATGGCGCAACTCATTTTATACAATACAAATTTGTGCAATTCCGCCGTATATACAAGCAAAAATTATAGGAAATGTAGTAAACTTAGTTAACAATACCCTTATGTCCATCTACTGGAGTGGCAGTTGCGCCATCTACCTTTTCATTTTAAACTAGGGTGATTTGTTTTTCAATTGGCGGACCTCGTTTTATGTTCCAGCTAAAATAGCGCCGTTTTCTTTCTCAACCCGCGGTGCCATCTTATGGGCATTTTGGTTTTTGAGTTGAGCCATCTACTTTGACAAAGGTGTAACTTGTATGTCATATATATATATAATATACACAGTACACTATATGCAACAGCAACCAGAAGAGCTTCACCATGACCCCAAGCACCCCTGGTGGAATTTTCCGGGCCCCTGGCGTAATTTTGACCCCATCGGCATTCAGGAATTCCACCAGTTTGTTTCGCCTCGGTTTGTGATGGGATGCCGAGAGACAGCTAGAATCAATGGTGGCGTTTGGGAGGACAAGGATGATGATATGATGATTTATGGTGATTCTATATGGTGATATATATATATATATGATTATGATTATGATTATGATGCTGATGATGATGATGATGATGATGTTCATTCTCAGTATTATCTAATTGGTGGTATACCTACCCCTTGAAAAATATGAAAGTCAGATTGGATCATCATCCCAACCATTGCGGAAAATAAAATTCATGTTCCAAATCACCTATCATTCTGATTCTTATTAACATTAGCAAAACCACTATCATTATCATCATGCTGATTGTTAATGATCATTCTCATCATGGTTGTTGTGATGATGGTTAGATTCGATCAAGTTATTGCTCTGTACATACAATGTGCCCCCCCCCAGTTATATGTTGGTTTATAACTCCAATAACTATGGTTTATGGTACCAACTTAGCTATCTTGGGGGCCTCGCATTGTAGCAATGTATCATCATCAAACGCACTGCTATTCAAACAATGATAGGAAGCCACGTGCATCCACTTAACAGTTTGGCAACTCAACAGGTACCCATAGGTGGTGCCCAAGTGATTGCTAAACTTGTTGAGTTCACTAATGTTTCACTACCGGAGACACTTAATGGATTTCATAAACAACTTACAACTCAGGGGGGCGGATTTGTCTCTTTTGGGGGTCAAGAAATCAATGTTGTTTGACACCTAACGTTGATTTTCCCGTTGCAGTTCCCATGTTTGTTGCTTCACGGCTGACCCCCTCCGCGTTCAAGTCAGCGCCACAAGAGGCCATGATATTCCCATGATAGCTGTCTTTTAACATCTCTAGTTGAACAGTTGGATAGCATTTGTGCATATTATATCAACAATACACCATATTTACCCCATATATATATAGTATATAATGTCAATAACATATATATATATATACAATATATAAATATTATGACATAATACCTTATACATATACATATCTATATATAATTCAGATACTACACCCTACACCTCCAAACACCTTCTGAGACTGCTTGATTTGGGCTTGATAGGGTCCAAACACCTTCTCAGATACTATTTGAAGCACTCATGGGTCAATAATGATGGTCAACCCAGTATTAAATCATGAATTTAATCATAATTAATCATCAAAATTCCATTTTAGATATCCATTCATCATGGATAACTCATGATAAATCCCCCATTTTTCCTGGTTTTTCTCCGGGACCGGAGATCCCCGCGGCCTCCACCGCAGCGTCGAAACGGGTCAACCGGGTCCCCCGGACTTGTCCTCCTCCAGGCGGAGCCAGGCCGCCTGGATGCGTTCCCCGGCCGCTTGGTCGAAGGCGCGCATCATGCAGGCCTGGTGCCACTGGTGCCACTGGTCGTGTTTTGGGGGGATGAATTACCATTGGGGGATGGTGGTGTGAATGGATGGGAAATTTGGGGATTTGGAACGTTGTTATTTGCATTTTTTGGGGGGGAATTGGAAGATTTTAGATAGATCCTATCTAAAAGTGGACATTTTCATGGATGAATTATTCACTTGAATTCAAGTTTGGAGATGAATTGATGAACTATATTCATTGGATTTATGGGGATGATATTCACATCACATCACTAGTGGAAATGGAACCCATTTCAGTGGGATAATTTATGCACATTCAAGCTGGCCAGGTGCCAAGGCTGCTGCACCGTCAAATCTCTGTGGGAATGGCTGGAAAGCACCATGAAAACAGCTCCCCTGCAGGTCCGAGGCACAAGTCGCACCAAAGCACGTTGATCTCGGTTGCCTCACGGTGCGGGAAAACAATGGATGACCGGCCTTTGAAATGTGCGGTTCGAAAAACTCCGAAGGTGCAAGTTTTTTGATTGTAAGTTGTGTTTGTCTACTGGAGTTTGAGGTGCCTCCATTTTTGGGTCAAACCCATGCCTGAAAGCATCCCCAATAACCAGAGATGAGTTGCAAATAAGCCTCCCCGGAGGGTTTTCGCATTGGTTCTACCACATTAGTAGGCAAATACGGGATACTAAATACAGGTGAACCATGGGGAGCCTGACAACAAATCAACTTTGTCCTGTCCTGTGCAAATTCTACAGCCTTGATATTTGAATACAGCTCGGACAGCCTGCGCGGCTGTAAAGTCCCGCATTGGTTTCGTTTGAAAACCGCAAGACGGTCCATATGCCAATTGTTTGATACATTGGTTACTGACCAATCTTCAGTGATATGGCAATAGTGATAGTAATGTACTAATATGATATGGCAATATCAATATGGCAATCTTACATATGCCAAGTTGTTTTACTTTAACCAACAAAAGTAATATAGTAATGTAATAGTGATATTGGGGTTGACACTAGCAAATCTTTTATACATCGCAATAATTTATTTACTTGGTTATATTAACTCCCCATCCCTTCGCCCGAAAGAAAATCCGCCCCCTTACAAAAAACTCAAAAACACGATGAATGGCACATGTTCCAGCAATACATGGACAAGAAAAAAGTTGGCTCATGTTGGCTCATGTTGGCTCATGTTGGCTCATGTTGGCTCATGTTGGCTCATGGATTAATACCAACATATACCAACAACAAATGATGACATATGATGACTCAATATGACTTAACAAATGATGACAGTTGGTAAATAGAACATCTGTTCCAAGAGCAAATGATGATTTAATAATCTAATACTTACCCTCCAGAAATCAAACATAACAATGGAAACCCATTGATCATCATATTTATCGACTCTATTTTCTCTAAACCTCCATATAGTTCGAGGATTTCCCAGCCAGCCACGTTTGATCCCAGGCCGGCCATTCCTCCCTGGGCCGCCGTGCCATCCATGCGGAAGTTGAGGCCCTGGTTCCGGGCCCGCGCTTCCAGGAAACGGTCGTAGACCTTCACGGCCCCGTCCTGCCGGGATGGGTGAAGGTTAGCAGGAAAAACCATGGGAAAACCATGGGAAAACATAGGAAACCATGGGAAAACCATGGGACAAACATGGGAAAATGTGGATGAAACCAACAAACATGTGGATTTCCATGGGGTATGTTTGTGGCTGATTTATGATCGCTAAGTTGACGTAAAATCATTTGGTTAACTTTGGTTCATCCATCTTGATCATCCATAGGATTTTACGTGATTTTATCATGAACGAAAGGGAATGTTTAATCCCATCACCCAAACATAAAACACCCCAATTTATGGTCCCCCAAAAATGTGGAAAATCCCAACAAAAAAAACAATGGTTTCGTTCTACGGGGGTGTTTTTTTAATAATATGAACAGGGGAATGGAGAAAATGACTGGAATCCCAAGAATCCAAAGATTTCTGGAGATTCAACCAACCCAAATTTGGAATCTAACCATCCTGCTGGTTTTCTGACGACCATGCATGACCATGGATACATCAAGAGGTCCCCACATGATCCGCAAAAAAAAATGGACAAAAACAATAGGTTTTATTGGTTTTCAGGTGCTTGGCGTTTTCCACAAAGGGCTTCCCTTTCGTGCAGCTGCCAACAGTGGCAGAGTTTGCGCCCCTTTTCTTGATGCACACCAGTACAGCCAGGGTGTCCTTTCGAAGCTGAGGCTCGAATCTAATCTATGTTTGTCGATTTAGATGGCCCCAATATCACTTATTGGTTTGTCTATAAAAAAAGGTCCCCAATTGTATGTACTTTGATGGTAGCCGTTTCACATAGGGCCCATAGGGCCATGGATCCAGACTTCCTCGACACCATGAATCCCTTCGCGAATAGATCCAATATAGTCCATCGTTGATAAACTCCATTGCAGTAACTATCGATAACTATAGATAATCATAGATTAGATAACTTTAGATAACTACAAATAACTCTAACATTACAAGTAGATACCTTTAGAGAACGATCAGGAATCAGAGGAGAAACATCCCAATTCAGGTCCTCCATCAAGTGCATCAAAGTGTCCAAGCCCACCTGACGGAAAACAACATAGCCACGTGGGTGTGTTGTGGTGTAAAAACTGGATTATGCAAAATGAATGAACTAACCAACTAAACTAAGTTACAAAATAATTAAGTTACTTAATTACAAACTAACTAACTAACTAACTAACTTACTTACTTACTTACTTACTTACTTACTTACTTCCTAACCAACTCACTAACTAACTTAATTACTAACTTACTAAATAACACGATGTGCCGATTCTACAACGAATTGTTGCTAATTCTTACCCGTTGTTCATCAACATGTTCGCTGCAAAATATAACATACCCATGTACGGATCAGAACCTGGACATGTACCCAATGTACCCTGGATCAGAACCTGGACATGTACTTAAGTACACCATACCTGGAACAGAATCATATATATGTTTGTGGACCGAAACTAGAAATTCAACAAAGAGCCAACCATAAATCAACCATCCACGTTTCTCTAAATATCTTTAAGGCTCCAAATAAAGCAGTTGTGCCCCCTAGGCTCGGATGGTTGAATACCAAAGATGACCATCCATTTCCGGGTCTGTTGCTACCTGTGGGTGGACATGGTTTTTGTTGACACCTTTTGATCAAATCAATCGAAATATCTAAATCAAATCCCTATTTTGAATGCTTCAAACCAAACTTGGATCCAATCTGGGATGCTAAGGGTCACATTGATTCATATGAAATCATATGAAATCCAGAGATATCTCCATGCTTGGATCATTTGTTGTGGCCTACCTGAGCCCCATCACCAGCTCCGGCCGCGTGACCTCAAAGTTCTTGTAGTTGGTTTCAGTCATAAAGATGGAACCATCCAAGCTATTGGCCCCAGCCACGCCACACCTCGACCAATGGTGGCGTTTCTTTTGTTTTTTCGACTTTTAACCACTGATAAAGGGGAAAAAAACGAAAATATGCATCCAGGTGTCAGAAACAGATGGAAACATGTGGCAAACAAGAATGAGACACGGTTCCACACATCAAAAATGGAGATTAAAGCCTTGAAATGTGGTCTCCCCAAGCAACAATAGGATATGGAGCCACCAATTCAAAGCCTGGTCACTTGCATCGGCATCGCTTAGATGGTTTCACAGGATGGGGTTGGGGCAAACTGAGGCTATCTTCGAGGTGTAGGTTGGTAGTCTACAGTGCTTAGTTGGCCTCAGAGGCTGGGGGCTGGGGCAAACTGATGCTATCTTCGGGGATGTAGGTTGGTAGCCTACAGTGCTTAGTTGGCCTCAGAAGGTGGGGTTGGGGCAAACTGATGCTATCTTGGGGGTGTAGGTTGGTAGCCTACAGTGCTTAGTTGGCGTCACAGGGTGGGGCTGGGGCAAACTGATGCTATCTTGGGGGTGTAGGTTGGTAGCCTGCAGTGCTTAGTTGGCGTCCCAGGGTGGGGCTGGGGCAAACTGATGCCATCTTGGGGGTGTAGGTTGGTAGCCTACAGTGCTTAAGTTGGCGTCACAGGGTGGGGCTGGGGCAAACTGATGCTATCTTGGGGGTGTAGGTTGGTAGCCTACAGTGCTTAGTTGGCGTCACAGGGTGGGGCTGGGGCAAACTGATGCTATCTTGGGGGGTAGGTTGGTAGCCTACAGTGCTTAGTTGGCGTCACAGGGTGGGGCTGGGGCAAACTGATGCTATCTTGGGGCTGTAGGTTGGTAGCCTACAGCGCTTAGTTGGCCTCAGAGGGTGGGGCTGGGGCAAACTGATGCTATCTTGGGGGTGTAGGTTGGTAGCCTACAGTGCTTAGTCGGCCTCGGTGGGGCTGGTGCAAACTGAGGCTATCTTGGGGATGTAGGTTGGTAGCCTACAGTGCTTAGTTGGCGTCACAGGGTGGTGCTGGGGCAAACTGATGCTATCTTGGGGGTGTAGGTTGGTAGCCTACAGCGCTTAGTTGGCCTCAGAGGCTGGGGGCTGGGGCAAACTCATGCTATCTTGGGGGTGTAGGTTGGTAGCCTACAGTGCTTAGTCGGCCTAGGTGGGGCTGGTGCAAACTGAGGCTATCTTGGGGATGTAGGTTGGTAGCCTACAGCGCTTAGTTGGCCTCAGAGGGTGGGGTGCTGGAGCAAACTGATGCTATCTTGGGGCTGTAGGTTGGTAGCCTACAGCGCTTAGTTGGCCTCAGAGGCTGGGGGGCTGGGGCAAACTGATGCTATCTTGGGGCTGTAGGTTGGTAGCCTACAGCGCTTAGTTGGCCTCAGAGGGTGGGGCTGGGGCAAACTGATGCTATCTTGGGGGTGTAGGTTGGTAGCCTACAGTGCTTAGTCGGCCTAGGTGGGGCTGGTGCACACTGATGCTATCTTGGGGTGTAGGTTGGCAGCCTACAGCCCTTAGTTGGCCTCAGAGGGTGTGGTGGGGCTGGGGCAAACTGATGCTATCTTGGGGATGTAGGTTGGTAGCCTACAGTGCTTAGTTGGCGTCACAGGGTGGGGCTGGGGCAAACTGATGCTATCTTGGGGATGTAGGTTGGTAGCCTACAGTGCTTAGTTGGCGTCACAGGGTGGGGCTGGGGCAAACCGATGCTATCTTGGGGGTGTAGGTTGGTAGCTTACAGTGCTTAGTTGGCGTCACAGGGTGGGGCTGGGGCAAACTGATGCTATCTTGGGGGTGTAGGTTGGTAGCCTACAGTGCTTAGTTGGCGTCACAGGGTGGGGCTGGGGCAAACTGATGCTATCTTGGGGATGTAGGTTGGTAGCCTACAGCGCTTAGTTGGCGTCACAGGGTGGGGCTGGGGCAAACTGATGCTATCTTGGGGATGTAGGTTGGTAGCCTACAGTGCTTAAGTTGGCGTCACAGGGTGGGGCTGGGGCAAACATGATGCTATCTTGGGGGTGTAGGTTGGTAGCCTACAGTGCTTAGTTGGCGTCACAGGGTGGGGCTGGTGCAAACTGATGCTATCTTGGGGATGTAGGTTGGTAGCCTATACAGTGCTTAGTTGGCCTCAGAGGTGGGGGTGGGGCAAACTGATGCTATCTTGGGGATGTAGGTTGGTAGCCTATACAGTGCTTAGTTGGCCTCAGAGGTGGGGCTGGGGCAAACTGATGCTATCTTGGGGATGTAGGTTGGTAGCCTACAGTGCTCAGTTGGCGTCACAGGGTGGGGCTGGGGCAAACTGATGCTATCTTGGGGATGTAGGTTGGTAGCCTACAGTGCTTAGTTGGCGTCACAGGGTGGGGCTGGGTCAAACTGATGCTATCTTGGGGATATAGGTTGGTAGCCTACAGTGCTTAGTTGGCGTCACAGGGGGGCTGGGTCAAACTGATGCTATCTTGGGGGTGTAGGTTGGTAGCCTACAGTGCTTGGTTGGCGTCACAGGGTGGGGCTGGGCCAAACTGATGCTATCTTGGGGGTGTAGGTTGGTAGCCTACAGTGCTTAGTTTGCGTCACAGGGTGGGGCTGGGGCAAACTGATGCTATCTTGGGGGTGTAGGTTGGTAGCCTACAGTGCTTAGTTGGCGTCACAGGCTATCTTGGGGGTGTAGGTTGGTAGCCTACAGTGCTTAGTTGGCGTCACAGGGTGGGGCTGGGGCAAACTGATGCTATCTTGGGGGTGTAGGTTGGTAGCCTACAGTGCTTAGTTGGCGTCACAGGGTGGGGCTGGGGCAAACTGATGCTATCTTGGGGGTGTAGGTTGGTAGCCTACAGTGCTTAGTTGGCCTCACAGGTGGGGCTGGGGCAAACTGATGCTATCTTGGGGGTGTAGGTTGGTAGCCTACAGTGCTTAGTTGGCGTCACAGGGTGGGGCTGGTGCAAACTGATGCTATCTTGGGGATGTAGGTTGGTAGCCTATACAGTGCTTAGTTGGCCTCAGAGGTGGGGGTGGGGCAAACTGATGCTATCTTGGGGATGTAGGTTGGTAGCCTATACAGTGCTTAGTTGGCCTCAGAGGTGGGGCTGGGGCAAACTGATGCTATCTTGGGGATGTAGGTTGGTAGCCTACAGTGCTCAGTTGGCGTCACAGGGTGGGGCTGGGGCAAACTGATGCTATCTTGGGGATGTAGGTTGGTAGCCTACAGTGCTTAGTTGGCGTCACAGGGTGGGGCTGGGTCAAACTGATGCTATCTTGGGGATATAGGTTGGTAGCCTACAGTGCTTAGTTGGCGTCACAGGGGGGCTGGGTCAAACTGATGCTATCTTGGGGGTGTAGGTTGGTAGCCTACAGTGCTTGGTTGGCGTCACAGGGTGGGGCTGGGCCAAACTGATGCTATCTTGGGGGTGTAGGTTGGTAGCCTACAGTGCTTAGTTTGCGTCACAGGGTGGGGCTGGGGCAAACTGATGCTATCTTGGGGGTGTAGGTTGGTAGCCTACAGTGCTTAGTTGGCTCAGAGGGTGGGGCTGGGGCAAACTGATGCTATCTTGGGGGTGTAGGTTGGTAGCCTACAGTGCTTAGTTGGCGTCACAGGGTGGGGCTGGGGCAAACTGATGCTATCTTGGGGGTGTAGGTTGGTAGCCTGCAGTGCTTAGTTGGCGTCCCAGGGTGGGGCTGGGGCAAACTGATGCCATCTTGGGGGTGTAGGTTGGTAGCCTACAGTGCTTAGTTGGCGTCACAGGGTGGGGCTGGGGCAAACTGATGCTATCTTGGGGGTGTAGGTTGGTAGCCTACAGTGCTTAGTTGGCGTCACAGGGTGGGGCTGGGGCAAACTGATGCTATCTTGGGGGTGTAGGTTGGTAGCCTACAGTGCTTAGTTGGCGTCACGGGGTGGGGCTGGGGCAAACTGATGCTATCTTGGGGGTGTAGGTTGGTAGCCTACAGTGCTTAGTTGGCGTCACAGGCTGGGGCTGGGGCAAACTGATGCTATCTTGGGGGTGTAGGTTGGTAGCCTACAGTGCTTAGTTGGCATCACAGGGTGGGGCTGGGGCAAACTGGTGCTATCTTGGGGGTGTAGGTTGGTAGCCTACAGTGCTTAGTTGGCGTCACAGGGTGGGGCTGGGGCAAACTGGTGCTATCTTGGGGGTGTAGGTTGGTAGCCTGACAGTGCTTAGTTGGCGTCACAGGTGGGGCGGGGCAAAAACTGATGCTACTGGGGGTTGTAGGTTTGGTTAGCCTTACAGTGGCTTAGTTGGCGTCACAGGCTGGGGCTGGGGCAAACTGATGCTATCTGGGGGTGCAGGTTGGGGGTAGTTGGAGCCTACAGTGCTTAGTATGGCGGGCAACAGGGGGGGCTGGGGCAAACTGATGCATCTGGGGGGGTTGAGGTAGGTGGTAGCCTACAGCGCTTAGTTGGCGTCACAGGGTGGGGCTGGGGCAAACTGATGCTATCTTGGGGTGTAGGTTGGTAGCCTACAGTGCTTAGTTGGCGTCACAGGGTGGGGCTGGCGCAAACTGATGCTATCTTGGGGGTGTAGGTTGGTAGCCTACAGTGCTTAGTTGGCGCCACAGGGTGGGGCTGGGGCAAACTGATGCTATCTTGGGGGTGTAGGTTGGTAGCCTACAGTGCTTAGTTGGCGTCACAGGGTGGGGCTGGGGCAAACTGATGCTATCTTGGGGGTGTAGGTTGGTAGCCTACAGTGCTTAGTTGGCGTCACGGGGTGGGGCTGGGGCAAACTGATGCTATCTTGGGGGTGTAGGTTGGTAGCCTACAGTGCTTAGTTGGCGTCACAGGCTGGGGCTGGGGCAAACTGATGCTATCTTGGGGGTGTAGGTTGGTAGCCTACAGTGCTTAGTTGGCATCACAGGGTGGGGCTGGGGCAAACTGGTGCTATCTTGGGGGTGTAGGTTGGTAGCCTACAGTGCTTAGTTGGCGTCACAGGGTGGGGCTGGGGCAAACTGGTGCTATCTTGGGGGTGTAGGTTGGTAGCCTTACAGTGCTTAGTTGGCGTCACAGGCTGGGGCGGGGGCAAAACTGATGCTATCTTGGGGGTGTTCGGTTGTAGCCTACAGTGCTTAGTGCATCACAGGTGGGGCTGGGGGGCAAACTGGTGCTATCTTGGGGGTGTTTGTAGGGGGTTGATAGCCTACAGTGCTTAGTTGGCGTTCACAGGGGGGCTGGGGCAAAAACTGGTGCTATCTGGGCGTGATATGTAGGTTGGTAGCCTGCAGTGCTTAGTTGGCGTCCCAGGGTGGGGCGCTGGGGCAACAAACTTGAATGCTATATTGGGGGTGTAGGTGGTAGCCTACATGCTTAGTTGGCGTAACAGGGTGGGCTGGGGCAACTGATGCTATATTGGGGGGTTGTAGGTTGGTCGCTTACAGTGTCTTTAGTGGCGTCACAGGGTGGGGCTGGGGCAAACTGATGCTATCTTGGGGATGTAGGTTGGTAGCCTACAGCGCTTAGTTGGCGTCACAGGGTGGGGCTGGGGCAAACTGATGCTATCTTGGGGATGTAGGTTGGTAGCCTACAGTGCTTAGTTGGCGTCACAGGGTGGGGCTGGGGCAAACTGATGCTATCTTGGGGGTGTAGGTTGGTAGCCTACAGTGCTTAGTTGGCGTCACAGGGTGGGGCTGGGCAAACTGATGCTATCTTGGGGGTGTAGGTTGGTAGCCTACAGTGCTTAGTTGGCGTCACAGGGTGGGGCTGGGGCAAACTGATGCTATCTTGGGGGTGTAGGTTGGTAGCCTACAGTGCTTAGTTGGCGTCACAGGGTGGGGCTGGGTCAAACTGATGCTATCTTGGGGGTGTAGGTTGGTAGCCTACAGTGCTTAGTTGGCGTCACAGGGGGGCTGGGTCAAACTGATGCTATCTTGGGGGTGTAGGTTGGTAGCCTACAGTGCTTGGTTGGCGTCACAGGGTGGGGCTGGGCCAAACTGATGCTATCTTGGGGGTGTAGGTTGGTAGCCTACAGTGCTTAGTTTGCGTCACAGGGTGGGGCTGGGGCAAACTGATGCTATCTTGGGGGTGTAGGTTGGTAGCCTACAGTGCTTAGTTGGCGTCACAGGGTGGGGCTGGGGCAAACTGATGCTATCTTGGGGGTGTAGGTTGGTAGCCTACAGTGCTTGCAGTAGTTGGCGTCACAAGGTTGGTCTGGGGCCACCCGGTTGTTCCCTCCCAAACCGTTTATTCTGTTCGGACAAGTCCCCGACATGGCTGCAAAGATACCTCGGCTCAGGGCGGTCTCAGTGGCGCTTTGTGGGGGGATTCACTTTGGTCACGACATTCCCACAATTGGTTCAACGAGGATCTACAGGACAGGAGCTGTTCTGTCTGTGTAGTGCAACCCTCTGGTTTCCTGTCGATGTTATTGTAAACCAATTCTGTTATATTTTGGACATCAACAAACTTGACAAGTGGGTAGGATCACTTGACAAGCGGAACAATGGGAAGTACATTGCTTTTCGGAGAAATACAAGAGACCAACCAAGATCCCAAAACAATGTCTGAACCAAAATTACCTAGCTATAACACCCAAACCTACAATGAATGACTGGCATATATATATATATACGTATATATATATATATACACGATACGTAGACTTATATGTATGTATAAAATCCATTTCCTACAAACTAATACACGCTGAAGCCACACATGATGGGTTGGCTGTCTCCGCTTTGGCACTGTGACCATCGAGTTTTTTGGTTCAGAAGAACATGTGGCACTTGGAATGATGGATTGGCATGTTGGAAATGCGAATTGCTCAAAATGCACATCCCTACAAACAAAGACAATTCATGCTCTTGTGAGTGCAACGGCGCCCCAATTTAAGTTGCCATACCCTGGACAAAAACTTCCCAATCAAGGTCTTCTGTCTTCACGAGGGTGCCATGCTGAACTGCTACATCTTAGGCTCCCAGACCGAAATCAATACCCTCTGGTGATCAAAAATGGCCATTTCTCAGTTATAAGTATACTATAGTATACTTATAACCCTATTTATAGAATGTATAATCCCATTTATAACCAGTTATAGCTGGTAAATGGCCATAACTATCCCATAGAAATCACCACTTATAACTGCTAGCCATGGCCATAACATCATGGTGATCAAACGTGGCTCACTGGAACATCCACCAGCGAACGAACCATGGCTTCCTGGTTGGTGGTTTTTCGCCAAGCCCTCTGCACAAATGATGGAGTGAGTTCGTCAGTGAAGTTCACCTTATTTTCCGAAAATTTGTAAACAAAATGAAACATATAGTATATGGAAAAATGGATATATATATATATATGGAACAAATGGAAAAAACATGAGAAAAATATATGGAACATTCCCAACTGAATGGAAAGTCATTCAAAATTCCATGGTTCCAGTCACCACCAACCAGTTGTGAGTTGTTCAGTTCGATCCAGACATGATCACCGAATCAGTACCCGGGAAACCGAAATCCACTGATTCATCCTCCGACTCAACGAACGTGGATATTCAATGGTTTTGTTTAAGGGAAAATCTTAACCGGAAACCATGGTTTTTACCATCAACTATAGGGAAAATCATCTATAAATGTAGGTTTTAATGGTGTTATACCATCTGGTTATTTAACATAGCCATGGAAAATCCCTTATAAATGGAGGTTTCTAGCTGGGAAAATCATCTACAAATGGATCATGTTCCATGGCTATGTTAAATAACCAGAGGGTACATGATATTTCAGAGAAATCCATACCCTCTGGTAGACAAACAAAAAGCTTTTTTTTGAAGCCATGGCCCAGTCGAAATAGTTGATTTACCCATCAACACTTGATTTTCCAGAGCTTTTTGTATGTTTACCATTATCATATCATATTCAAAACATGATACAATTGCCGTCCTCATCATATCCTCATCATACCCTCTGGTAAACTAACATAGCTATGGAAAATCACCATTTTTCATGGGAAAATCCACTATTTCGACTGGGCCATTTTCCAGTTCGCTTTTTGTATGTTTACCAGGCCGGGTAACATCAATTAACCATGAGTAAAATGGGAAACCATGGGGGTTGCCACCTACAAATCAACCATCTCCTCATCATATCCCCACGATCCCTCCGCCGTGGCGGCGCCGAGGCGCGGAAGAGGAAGAAGCCCAGGATGTCACCGGAGCCGGCGCCGTCCTCTCCGCCCTCCTGCAGGATCTGCCTGCCGCTGCCGACCCGAAACTGGTGTGTTTTGATGGGGTAACGGTGAAGAATGGCTTGGCAATGGTTAGTCAGGGTATATATCCTCTGGTAATTTAACATAGCTATTGAAAATGGCCATTTATAGTGGATTTTTCCATTAAAAATGTTGATTGTCCATAGCTATGTTAAATCACCAGAGGGTAGTTACGGTGAAGAATGGCTTAACAATGGTTAGTAAGGGTTAATAATATTAGCAAATAATGATAATAAGAGTTGATAATGGTCAACCATGCTCAGTATATACTGTAATTGTTTGGTGCTAATATGTGCTAATAATGGTTGAGAAATGTTGAGAATGCTTAGTACTGATGAAGTAATGGTGAATTTATCAGGGACTGGTCAGCGAGGAACTCGCCGCCATTCTTCTAGCCCCTTTTTTGAGGGAAAAACATACGAGATTTGATGTTGTCATACCCACCAAGAGGACAACATTCAATTGCATCCTTTCTTTGGTAATCTGAACAGTTTGCCATAAATTGGGATCTTAACAATAACACGTTGGGATGGTGGATGGATAAGTTTGTGTGTTTACAATGCTTGGATGGATCAATTTGTGCAAGCCATATCACGGAGAATTTACCAACAATATTGTAGGTATAAGCAACGAAAATGGTCCTAAATGATTGTCGTTGATCATGATGATCCATTTACCTCAACAATAACCCCAACAAACTGGGGGGTATCTGATATACAAATCTTGTTTTTTCTATTGGATACCCCCAGAATTTTTAAAGCTTGGGGTGTTTGCCACTGGCTGAATCACAAATTTCTTCACCAAGGTGGCTGGAAAATCCACCGTTGACTAGCAGAGAGGCCCCACGTGTGATGCTTCAGTTGAATATGGCTACAAACATAGCGTGTAAGATCGTGTATGGATATTATAATGCGCACTAAGCATTGGGTAACTGGGGTATATCATGGTATAATTATCATAGTTGGCATATTACCATATATACCATGGTATACCATATATACCATGGTATACAATGTGAGGCCCCCCAGTTATAAGTTGGTTTAGATTCGCCCCAGTAACTAGTTCGTTATAGGTACCATAAACCATAGTTTTATTGGAGTTATAAACCCACCAACTTAGATATCGAACGGGACCTCACATGGTATACCATTTATATCATGGATAAATGGGTATCCATGAGTATCCCACGGTCATCCCTTCCATCAGCACGAAAGGCGCCAGGCGCGCCTCACGGTGAACAGACTCGCAGGCAGGTTTTCAGCTTGAAGGAACTGGCCGAAATTGAAGTCGGCCTGGGGCGTTGCCGGCTTTGCAGATTCAGAAGCATGGCTTCAAAGTAGGATGTGTGTTGCTTTTGAACTATTTTATATTGTTATTACTATCGTCATTCTATACTAGTATAATCTATCAGCATCAATCATCCCTATTGTTGTTATTACCTATTCAACACCTCCAAGAAACCATGGTAAGAGGGGACGAAACAATACATCTTTGGATGAATGGGGGATGGGTTCATAGGGTTATACTTATCCAATAATGGCATCCAATCCAATCAATGGAAGAGCCATTGAGTGATGATTCAAAAAGCCTTTGACCATCATAAAACATCATAGAACTGGCAAGTTATAGTAATTCAAAAAGCCTTTGACCATCATAAAACATCATAGAACTGGCAAGTTATAGTAATTCAAAAAGCCTTTGACCATCATAAAACATCATAGAACTGGCAAGTTATAGTAATTCAAAAAGCCTTTGACCATCATAAAACATCATAGAACTGGCAAGTTATAGTAATTCAAAAAGCCTTTGACCATCATAAAACATCATAGAACTGGCAAGTTATAGTAATTCAAAAAGACTTTGACCATCATAAAATATCATAAAACTGGCAAGTTATAGGAAAATTTCACCCCCCAAAATCGCTGAAGGTTCAAGTTTGGGATGATTCCCCATCTTTAGCGCAACGCCTTCAGGGCTCGCAGGATGATCTGCTGCTGCTCCGCTTCCAACTTGGCAAAACTGGGCACCTCGGATTTTCTTCGGGCGATGGCTGTGAAACATGGGTGGATTGAAGCATTGAATGGAGGATTGAATCCCATTTGCTCCATGGTGCTGGAATATTTAGCAACATTTGCCCGAACAAAATCACCCAGTCATGTAGGTAAATATACCATACATGGAGCATATGGGAATGGGGATTGAATGGGCATTGAATGGGGATATTCCGAAAAATGTGTAGCGTATAGTATTAATACCCCCATTATTCGGAATAGGGATTAAGTAGACTCAGAAAAGTTACCGGAAGATGTGAATGGAGAGATTTTTCAGGAAGAAAAATGGAAGATGACCTGATTTAACTCAGGAAAGTTAGATTAAATGTGATTTTATGTTCAGAAATTCGTGGAGCTATCTTTTGAGTAAATTAACCACAATTGTCATACTTGAGCCATCTTGAGCCATGTTCAACTCTGACTTTCCGATCATTATATCTACTGAAGATAGAAGCAAACATGGATGCAGTATAATAGATGGTTACATTAATTAATCCATATAATGGGGATATTAAGCCATCCCCGCAACCAACAGTCTGACCCTGGCCTTCAAGCCATGGCCGTCCATGAAGAGCTATTGATCACGATCAATCGTTATGAATCTAAATGTAGGTACAGGATGGGGCCCCAGTCGATAGCGTTCAGTTGCCGAACATAAGTGACTGAATTCTATGGTTTATGGTAGATATATGTAAATTATGATATAACTATAGTTAATGGGGTTTATAAACCAACTTATAGCTGGGGGGCGCCATCCTGTAGGTCTATACCAATGAAGCATCTGTACCATTTTTTATGATGGCTGCTAGGTCACGAGGTACTTAGGGGGCCATCTTCAATCAGCAGCTGCCCGTTGCTAACAATGGGGAAGATAAAGCAGCGGGGCTTGAATTGGGTTAAATCGGAAACAACTTACCCTCTGGTAAACGTTAACAAAAAACTATGGAACATCACCATTTTTAATGGGTAAATCCACTATTTCTATGGCAATTTTCAATAGCTTTTTGTATGTTTACCAGAGGGTAGTTTTTTTTCTAGTTCCAAGAAGTTTTATGGCTAAGGGTCAAAATTTGGTACAATGTGAGGCCTCCAAACGATAGCTAAGTTGACTTATAACTTGGTCAACTAGGGTTTCTAGGGGGATGAAATAAGTCTAGTATTCATGGGGCTTATAAACCAAAAAAACATCACTGGAGGGACTTCACCTTGTACCTCTGAAATTGGATAGTAGACATGACCAACATCTGCAGTACCATGCAGTTCCCCAGGGCCTCAACATTTGACCAAGGCACCAAGATGGGGCTGCGATGAAGAATTCGAGCCTGAGCCATCCAGCTATCGCTGCATCCGCGACTTCAACATCTTAAGAGCACCAGTTTCGGCACCATAAACATGCGCACTTCATCAAGAGAAATGGCTACATTATGGCTAGATACCCTCTGGTAAACTAACACAACTATGGAAAATCACCATTTTTGATGGGTAAATCAACTATTTCGACTGGGCCATTTTCAATAGCTATGTTTGTTTACCAGAGGGTAAATGGCAAAATGTTCCGTTCCCCGGGTCATTTTCGGCCATGACGACCTTCCCATCCCTGGGTTGCCACGACCAAGGCTTCCGTCGGTTCATCTTCTTCGGGGGCCTCGGTCAACTCGTGGTCATCCCAGATATTACCCTGCAAAGAAAACACAATTTCGCAGCTAGTGAGTATGTATATATATATATATATATATTATGATATTATATTATATTATATCATATTATATTATATTATAATATTATATTATACTATATTATATTATACTATATTATATTATACTATATTATACTATATTACATTATATTATATTATATTATATTATACTATATTACATTATATTATATTATACTATGTTACATTATATTATATATATAATTATTATTATATTATATTATATATCATATTATATACAGTATATAAAATGTACCATTCATTGTACAATATGTTTTCTACCAGACTACCCATCCAGCCTAGATTTCTTGAGTTATATGTTCATTATGTAATCATTATGTCATTAAACACACATGCTATGTTTCTTGCTTTAAAGACAGACCAGCAGACTGAGCAACCAGGCAAAGGCCGCACGGAAAGGCTTGATCTTTCCCACGTTCATGATCGCCACCTGAAGGGGGCCAGCGATAAAAATGAACATGGGGAAACTTCAAACCTTTGGAAACAAAAATATGGGGAAAGGTTAGTCAATCCGTTTATATATGTTTATATTATTTCAGTTATCGATAATTAATAGGATTTAAAAACTCTGGTGATTTCAAGCCACACATCTTTGAAAACAAAAGTTCAACACACATCACTTGGGATTGAGATGAATTGAGATTAATTGTGATATATTCATCATTCCGTTCTCAAGCATGGAGTATGATGCAAATGGTTTAAACTAAATTATGGAACACACTCTTGCACGTTAAAAAACCACCAGCCAAACGTGGGAGACAAAATCAAAGCCCCGACAGGACCTATGCAAACGTCTGTGTCCAGTTTTTTATTTTCTAACAGCCAACCATCAATACGGTATGACACCCAACAGAAAGTACCCTCTGGTAAACATACAAAAAGCTATTGAAAATGGCCATTTATAGTGGATTTACCCATTAAACATGGTGATTTTCCATAGCTATGTTAAATTACCAGAGGGTATCAAACAGTGATGTGCAAAATTACCGATATCAAATGATTTCATCCATGTTTGGATATATTTGGCCAGTTTCTTGGTGTCCTTTTTCTATCTGAAAAGCCACCACCAGTGGTTTTCACTGCCCATCTTTTGGGGTCTCCGGCATAGACCAACATGGCGCTCACCTGAGATTCAGCACATCTTGGTGGTTCACCCTTGTGATTGGGTATGAAACATAGGGTACACGGTATAGCTATCCATTGATAAAAGTACCAAAATGTGGGAATGACAGGTAACATACCTATTTTTTGTCACTGGCAGAGGGTATAGAAACCAACTGAAGCTGGTGAGATACTTCAGTGATGGTGATATGTGAGATACCTTGTCTCCTGGTGAATAAGCCACCCCATTTTTGGGCTTGCCCTATAAATGGATTAACTATCGATTAGGTCACCTTTCCACATTTATCTGGTCATGGCTATACATGGATTGTAAATAGAATATCGATGGATTGAACATGGAGTTTAGGGTTTCATCTATACAACCACGGCTAATCTTTCCACTCCAAGTAAAATTCCACCACTGAAAAAAGGCAGTGCCCACTCCACCCTCCCAAGATTGGAGTAGTCCATAATCCTGCCCAGAAAACAAAAATAGTTAGCTGATGTTTGCTCTCCCTATATATAAATATTATTCAGCAAAATCAACAAATTCTGTTCCTGGAATTTCCCCATCTTGGTTTCGAAAATCCTTCATGTTTGTTGGCCACTCCGAGCCTCATATATAATATATACACATCCAAAATTATACAACGTTATACATGTATATATAATATATTGTATATATATTATTGTATAATACATATAATATAGTGTATATATATGTAATATAATATAATATAATATAAGATCATATCATATCATATATATATATATTCCAAGCCACACTTGGGTCAAATCGCAACTCCAAGACCGGAGGAGGGGCAACGACTTACTCCAGGACCAGTGACCATGGAGTGACTCTTGGTCAAATGCACGGTGTTGCGCGTCCAGTCCTGCCAGGAAAATAGTGGATTTTCCCATTAAAAATGGTGATTTTCCATAGTTATGTTAAATTACCAGAGGGTAAGGTGATGGCCTTTTTAATGGGTTTCCTAGGGCTACCACGATCTTCAAAAATATCTGGCTAGATATGGCCAATGGACCCACCAAACTTAGTCTATTTCTAGATATTTCCAATTTGAACTGCTTCACCATCCCAGAAATGGATGTCAATGATTTTGAACCACAAACAAATACGGAGGTAGATAAAATCAGTGAACGTGCATCTTAGTTGGTATGTTGTTTCTTCATTTGTGCCACTAAGAATTGCTATAAACCTGTGATAACAAAGGTTATCCCGGATTTATCCCCCACTTTTTACTGACATTCACAGCTAACCAGTTAATACCTATCACAGCTATGGCATCAACCTAGGTCAATTGAGTGAACCTGGGATGGTCTACCAGAGTAGATATGGATGGTGAACATGGTGAACACTGGGGGGGGGGTAAATGGCATATTATAATATATCATATATGTCCATTCATACATAGATAATATTAATATATTTTTACAATAATATCTGTTCATGGGGATATGATGGGATATGAATCTATAACTGCAAATATGGCAGTATGTTGTCTACGTCTTTTGATACTTGTCTCGTTAGAGATATATTTGGTTAGACAGTTAGACATTCTTACAAGGGCTAACAACCCACGGACAAGAACACAACAACTATAAGCACTCACTTCAGGAATTGTTGTTGTTTTTTCTCAGTTATTCAATGTTTCTTCTGGAAATCCCTGGAAAATCCATGAAAATCCCAAGTTTTCTTCCTACCGGCTGGTGACCTTCCGCTGAGGTCGCGCACAGGTTTTTTGCTACGTATCAGCCATGGAGGAGAACCAGCCGTGGGATGGGAACGGGATTCCCTCTGGTAAACATACAAAAAACTATGGAAAATCACCATAGAAATCGTGAATTTTCCCATGAAAAATGCTGATGTTCCATAATTATGTTAGTATGTTTACCAGAGGGTACCTGGTATTTTGTGATGCCCCGAAGACATGACAAAACGTGGTGTCATCAAACGTGGCTAGAAAATCAGCCATTTATAGTGGATTTTCCCATGAAAAGCCCCATGTATAGTGGATTTCCAGTTGCCATGTTTGATTACCGATTACCGGAGGGTAATCAACCACTGTTTTTTGGTCACTGCTCACTTGATCCTTTTGGTATCCCATCTTTGGGGCACATGGAACCCTGCTCCAGAGGTCTAACGTGACAATGGAACACAATGAAACATCACAAATATATTATATAGAGATGATCTTCCATTCCATGGTTCCCGCTGAAAACTGTCATCTACTCGGTGGAATCCATAGATTGTCGTTCCCATACCCAAATTGCAGCTTAATCTCTAAGACTTCTGATTGATTTCCTGTAAACTCTTGGTATATTTGGTACCAGTATGACTGACAAATCCCCATTCTTGTCGGACCCAAAGGTCGATAACTCAGTAAGTCCTGCAGGTGTTCCCAGGAATTCTTCGACAGCCGATTGGAGGCTTCTTGTCCACGCACAAACCTCACAGTAGCCACGGAATGAGCTTTGGTTACTCTCCGAACCAATGGTTCAAAGAGATGTTGTTGAATGTATGTCGATATTCTTACACTATGGATCTAAGTATCTTCTGGGGGAATATTTGAGGTATGATTCAGGTGGGTTAATGAGTCAAGAACCTTCTCAGAAGCTTCTTGCCCCATCGAAACAAAACACCGACAGGAATCCGATTAACTCACCATGGGGGTCATGTTAAATCATCCCAGAAATTTAGGGCTACCCGGCCTGGTCAACGTTTACAAAAAACGAACTGGAAAGATCCACCCATGTTTAATGGGAAAATCAACTATTTCTATGGCAATTTTCAATAGCTATTTTGACATAACCAGAGGGTATGCCCAGTAAAAAAAACTGGATTTGGGATGGAAAATGATTGGGTTTGCACCGAGGTTACCAAGGTTCAAATAAGACATCAGGGTGATTGGATACACAAACAGCAAATGCATGGGTGTGTCTGAAAATAGTGTACCCCTTTTTACCCAATGGTTTTGCTGATCATTATCCCTATTAAATGGCTATTTCATTGGGAATATATCCTATTTTCAGACAAACCCGCATCTGCTCAAATCTGACAAGTGTTTAACGTGGCCATTGAAACGATTGAAGCATTTCCATGAGTCCATTTATGACAGAGATTCCCATGAACATCCCCATTGAAAGGGATTCATAAGAAAGCATGTGTAGAACATGAAGGTATCATTCCTGGCCACAAAACTCTGCCAAGATATTCCTGGGTTCATTTACGTGTGTTTCATGTTATTTCTCTTGCATCTCCATCTCCTGAAAGAATGCCCACATTGGTTAAGTTGAGAACATTTGTTTTGCAATCAAATATCCCATAGGATCCATGGTGCTGCTATATATGGTGCTCCATGGATCCCATCAATATACCCCAGTCATGTTAGCATTTTTCTACCAGCACCATGGATCCGTCATGGGTATAGAGGTTTGTCTCAAAGGATATCCCTAAATCGCCCAAAATCCAGCGGTTGATCATCATTTGATGGGCCCCAATGTCAGAGACACCCAACGAGACACCCAACGATCAGAAAGTGTTTGCGAAGCTGTAGCGTATCCCACTATTATCCCATAACATTCCGAATATATTAGCATTATCTGTGATCATTGTATATACCCTCTGGTAAACTAACATAACTATGGAAAATTCACCCATTTTCAATGGGTAAATCCACTATTTCTATGGGCCATGGCTTCAATAGCTATTTTGACATCACCAGAGGGTAGGTTTCGTGTCAACGCTCCACGTTTTTAGAGTTCTCTAAATCCTCCACCTACCCGGCCTGGTTTCTACGTTTACAAAAAACGAACTGGAAAGATCCACCCATTTTCAATGGGTAAATCAAGTATAAATATCTATAAATGGCCATTTTCAATAGCAAACTGTTAGTTTACCAGAGGGTACAGTACATCCAACGAGATCCACTATTTATCTATTTACTGTTTGAATCTTGGTTCGTATCCCACATGATCCCACTCATCCCCCACAACTTGGCGAGTGAACTCCCATGGTTTTGACCAAGTTTCCATTCTATTCCCATCAAAAAAAACATGATACCCTCTGGTAAACTAACATAGCTATTGAAAATGGCCATTTATAGTGGATTTTCCCATTAAAAATGGTGATTTTCCATAGTTATGTTGGTTTACCAGAGGGCA